>OY101451.1:78230274-78469434 GCA_956483635.1 Panzeria rudis | reverse complement strand
GAAACGAAAAAATCATATGAAGCAACAAAGAGAAAATAGCGAAAAGTAATAAAGAGAAATAAAAAATGTTCGGTATAGAGAGTCGTGTACTACACACTCTGCATCTTCGTCACCTCTTCTACTAACTTCGTCTGTCTGTCCATTAATTTCCAATATGTAAAAGGGGCACTAAGGAAGGTGATTTTCTGAGCTCACCACAGCCGATTAAGGTTGCCAGATTCAAATAGTACACTAGCTTGACATCAGCTTGATTTTCAAAAGAGAACTTGACACATTAAAATGAGTAAAACAAACCAAAAACAGGCCAACAACAAAATATTTTCTGAGGCAGAAGAACGTTTTCTTGTACGACAACTAAAATCCAACTCCTTCTTAAGTGCTCCAAAACTTGTTTAGCCATATGGCTTTAATAAGAAAGCAAGCCCATCGACAATCTGAATCACCCTCAAAGTCGTCAGTGTCCCTTTTCACTTCTTGGCCTAAGGAAGTAAGGTTGGAATTAGACATCTCTGTCGAGGGCAGGCGCATACCTACCGTGCGTAACCCTAAGATCCTGGGCGTAGTATTCGACAGCCTCCTTCATTTCGCGTCGCACGCCACATATATCAACCAAAAAGTGAAATCCCGGAACAAGGTCCTTAAAACTCTCGCTGGCACCTCCTGGGGCATGAACAAAGAGGTACTCATAGCGACTTATAAAGCCATCGGTCGATCTCTCTTAAATTACGCTGCCCCAATATGGACCTAATTCCTCGGCGACACACAATGGCGAGTATTGCAAACAACCAAGAACAACGCACTCCGAATCGCTATAGGATGTGTAAAAATTACCAATATTGACCACCTACATGAGGAGACATTAATGCTACCTGTTAGGCAGCATAATGTACTGCTCACAAAGCAGTTCATGATGGCATGTCACCTGCCAACCCACCCTAATCATCAAATCCTGATGCAGGACCCTCTCCCGAGACACATCCAAAAGGACTTCAGGCACTACCGTGATGACATTCGAAACGCCATTCCACCCGACGTTAACAGGATGTCCATCGCGAACGCCTTGAAGGATTTGCATCAACAAATGGTCACCGAAACTATGAACAGCTATAGATGCAATAAAGTCCTTAATACCCACCCACCCGCGATTTCGGACAGTGAGCGGCAACTCCCTAGACAATCTCGCTCAACCCTAGCACAACTAAGAGCCGGCTGGAGCAGTATACTGAACTGCTACCAAGAACGTACATATAGTCCCCGGCACATTAAATCGATGCCCGGATACTCTCCAATGCCCGCACGACACTGAACACTTGTTCAATTGCCCCAATAATGGATAATGATCCTAAACATAAGGACCACAAAGTAAGATCATGGTTGCTACATAATATTCTCCATGCCATGGAAACACTATGAACAATTTATGGTACTATCTCTATAAAACAGACCAGGAAGCGCATGGTTTCTCGCAAATCTGAGCCAAAAAAGTCATATTAGAAGAATGAAAAAAATTCCCCTTCCTCTTCATCATTACAAGTTCTGCAGTAATCATTGTAATTTAGACCCATCCTTCTGGCATGGATCCCGATATTCCAGTGCCCTATGAGCACTGTAACTAGTAGTCTTATACGAACTTTACCGAGCCTAAGCATATCGCGTGTCCTACGCTGGTCCTAGTGGGGCCACGTAGACCTACCCACTTGGCAGGTGCCATCGTATTCCTACCTCTGTTGAGATAGCTTACAGTGAGATAGAGGAATACCAATGAAGTGACAGATCATTGCGCTGCTCAATGTCACACTCTGTTTGGCTATTTCTTCCATTGTAATGTTTTCGGGGCAGTCCGAGTGTGTCGCAACCAAACCAGTCTCACTCTCGAATGTCTCGCTATCTCATTAAGGGTATCCCGCATTCGACAACCACCATGGATGTAGTGTATACAACATTTATGACGGCAATGTCCCTTTTGCTGTCGGTAAATATAAAGATATCTTCTGATATCTTATAATCCTTAGCCATCTTGCCGCTCCAGTGATATCAGAGATTTAAATGGAACTCTTACGTTGAAGTTTTCCACATAGAAAACCCCGCCAGTCATGTCCCCTCTTTTGGAGCCATCTGTGAATGCTTTGATCACTCCGTAAGAGATGAAGAATTCTGTTCCCCCTGTTGGGAGCAAGCGAGAGAAGCACACCACAGACAGGTTTCGGTGTGTAATAGTCCATATAGTCATATATTTCTTAATTATCTGGCAGAATCCTAGCGTGTCCGTAGTCGGTTCGCGACATGTAGCATTCAATCTGATCGCCGAAAATAGAGCTAGCTGTTTGACCAGAACATTCACCGAGAGCCAGTTCAGCATTGTGAAGAGTGTTTTCTTTGGAGTCGACCTGAGCACACCTGTTATCAGGACCGCAGCTGCCCGAAATATTTTTCAAGTGTTTTGCGATAAAAATCTTTCTCTATCGGATCCCACAACACCAGTACACAACATAATAAAATGCGGCTTAACAAGGACCTTATTCGCTCTATACTGGGAATTTAGGTTCCAAGATAGTTTACTATCTAGGACTATATTTGGCGTTATCCGAAAGTACCAAGCTGGTCCCGTTAAGCTTTGCAGTCACAAAATCTTTGACTTTTTACTTTCTAGTAAAAAGCACCAATTCAGTTTTAGCTGGATTGACACCAAGCCACAAACTAATACAGGCATATAAACTTTGACAGTTGAATATTGCTCAAATCAGCTTTTGCGGTTTTTGTTTGAGAAAGACACAATAATAATGTGTTTGTGTTTCGCTGCCTGCAATGGCTCGGGTACTTCAAGGCATTGGATGCATGTAGCAATCCTGGACGAACAATTCGATTTTGTTTACATTTCTCATGGAATAAAAAGATAATTCCAATTCTTAGCACTGCATTTTTTTTATTTTTTAACAAAAATTTCTTTGATTTTTAATTTATTTTATCAAGCTTCTTCCTTATATACATTCACTAAGAACTGATACCGGGGAAATATGTTCACCGGAACTTCACGATAGCAATTTTCCCTCGAAGGGAAATGAAAATTTCATGGGAACATAAATTTCACTTGTTATTCGCGATAGGGGTGAATAAGAGGAGTTTATCGAATAGAAAGCGTTTTATTTGCGATTGCAAAAGTATTCACGACGTGGTTGATTAATATTTTTTAAATTTTGCTTATCTCGATTTCTTTTAATTAAAATCGATCAAATCGATTTCAAATATGGCGAAAAAACTAAATAAAATTATGTATAATCAAAATCGCTTTTCTTTAAATGCATACACAAAAGGTTTTACTCAGCACATTTACAGTCTTATTCTGGCAATTTGGTAATAATAAATTTGTAACCGAATTTTTGTTACCTTCTTGTAACTCTTATTTGTTCCGGTATTCCGGCAATATGTTAATAAGAAAATAATTCAACAAATGTGGTGAAAAAATTTATACATTTTTGTAATAAAAGTTAATTATTTTAAATTATTTTTTAAATAAAAATAGATTGTAGAATGCCAAAAATTAAGTTTATGAAAATTTTGGCTTCTGCACGAACAATCAATCGCCCAAAGCGCCTAATTGCTTTGAGATTTTATTCATATTGCAAAATAAAAATAAGTTGCAAATCACACAAATACTTTGGGTAGAACAATCTTAGAATTAGCTAAAAAAACACTTTAGCGCGAAAAATTGCAAAATTGCAAACAAGCCCCTAGCAAGCTTAAAAATCGCTAAAATTGTAAGAAATGCCAAAAGCTCGGAAAAAATTGCTAAAATTATGAAAATTCGCAATTTTCGCGGTCAGAATGATTTCTTTTTGATAGTTTTTGGATTATTTACAGTTTTAATGACATTTAATCAATATCAGACTTCGTCATATTTTCAATCTTAGCAAGTTCTTGCGAATTTTCGTAATTTTCGCGATTTTTTCGAATTATTGGCATTCCTTACAATTTAAGCTACTCTTAAGCAAATTTAGGGCTCGTTTGCAATTTCTCGCGAATTTTCGCTAATTTCGCGGTAACATTGATTTGAGCAATGTTTAATGAATTTAAGGGGTTGTTTCCTATTTTTCGCCAACTTTAATAACAAATTGAATACATTTTTTTTTAATAAATTCTTGTTACCTACTTTTTTGTAGGTAATAGTTTTATTGTCACTTTGTTACGAAAGAAAATTATCAGAATATCAATTTCCTATTTTTATAACTTTGGTTACAAATTATAACCATGGTGACTATTATTACTGTGTCAGAATAGGCCTGTTATAGTAGTTTTTCTCCCACAAATGTTCACAGAAATATTTACGTAGTTCACCACATTTGTTATTTTTTTGTTTCACATTAATCAATAAATTAAATAATTTAAGAAAATTTCAAGACTAACCGCCAGTTTTTGACTCAGTAATTAAATATTTATTTAGTTAATTTTCATATAAATTTAAATTGTTACTTCTGTTTTTCAGTTGTATTTAGTTGTTCTTATTTAATTGTAACAAAAATATGGTAGCACCATAAAATACCACAAATTTCCCCTAAATTTCCAAAAAAAACAGCTGTTCAACATAAACAAAGAAAAATTCCAAAAAATTTATTTTTCTTCATTCAGGAAATAAGAATAATGAAGAGTTTCTGCAATGTTTTAAAATAATAAAAACAGCTTACAAAATCACAAAAAGATAAATATAGACAAAGAAAGCCCAAATT
This sequence comes from Panzeria rudis, assembly GCA_956483635.1. Lineage (NCBI taxonomy): Eukaryota > Metazoa > Arthropoda > Insecta > Diptera > Tachinidae > Panzeria > Panzeria rudis. The sequence continues at coordinate 78,464,713 of OY101451.1, read as the reverse complement.
TCTCGACAACAAAAGTTGAATTGTTAGCGGCCACAATTTTTTGTTTCCACAAGAACAAGAAGCAGTCTAAATCATATGGTAATTTATAAAACTTAATTATTATTTAATTACACAAGGTTGGGCAATTAATTATTATTTAAGTATGCAGTCAAAAAGACGATTTCGTATTTAATTATAACTTAAAAATAATTACAACTTAATTATCAAGTCAAAAACCGCGGGTAAGGCCCCTATTATGATTCACAACTCAACTAGGTTGAGTTGTCAATGCTACGACCCAACTCAACCATTTTTTTGTATTATGATTGACAACTAATTTTAGCTGTCTTCGAAAAAAGGTTCTTATCTATACTCTCTGTTTTTTGAAACCATAGTATCCCTCACAAAATATTTTAAATATTTTTAGCTTTGGCCTTACTATTTTTTATTGAGATTTCATGTTTTATGGATATGGCAACAATATGGGTTGACAAATGGTATAGATTGACGCCTAAAAGTACCATTTTAAAAGTAATTAAAAGTAACACAATAGTCGTAATAAAAAACCAAAACACAACTGATAAAAAACTGAGATAACTGCTTTGATTAAGTTGTATTCCATGATATGAATTTGACAACTGCGACTCAACTATCAATTTAGTTGTGAATCATAATAGGGGCCTAAATTCAATCAAGGTAGATTTATTAAAATAAATATGCCTTGGAATTCAATGTTATAGCTTTTTCCAAATTTGGACTTTTTTCTGTGAATGACGAACTTTTCAACAATTTGTATCTGGTAAGTCCATCATGAATGAAGCCTTTTGTCACGCGCCTTAAATTCAAAATCTATTACATATAACAATTTAAACCATATTTATTTTAATATAACAAAAACTTATGTATTAATCATACCCAATTCTTTCTGAATATAACGTTACGAACCTTAGCCTAATAATCAATTTAGATTCACAAAGCAAATACGTTCGAAATAATCATATTAATAAACAATTAGCTACTGGCTTGAGCTTTTCACATGTTTACATGTTCATATATACTTAAGTATAAAATCAAACCAAAAAAGTTTGTCTTGAGTAGAACAAAAATCAGAAAAATGGGAATGAAGAAAAATAAACCGATGGCAACGCTGGGAAAGTGCACTTTAATATCAGCTTGAGAGTGATTTAATTCTCGTATTCAATTTTCACGAAAAAGTTGTATATATAAGAATTAAAATCACATTCAACAGAGCCACCTGACAAGTGGTGATAGCAAATACACGTGAGCACTGACGATGGAAGTGTAGCGGCTTCCGAAAGTGGCGCTACTCTGTTCTGCTGTGTACGTTGAAAAATTAAGTTGATGTTAATTTTTCCATTGTTCCTTGGAATATTAATCATGCCAAATTCTTTCTGAATATAACGTTACGAACCTTAGCCTAATAATCAATTTAGATTCACAAAGCAAATACGTTCGAAATAATCATATTAATAAACTTATATTAAAAAATCGGGATATTTTGACGCCAAAAGTTGCACAATATTGGACACCAGTTGTTGCTATGCCATAAATTTATATACCTTATGTACATACATACATATTTATGTATGTACATATGTATGTATACTGTGTATTAACAGTCGTTCTTACCTTTAGTTAAAAAATTCTCATTTGTGGACTCGAAGTCGGAATCGTCATCACGTTTATTGGACCATTTTGGTTCACTTGATATTTTATGAGCTTGTAATTTCGTAACAATATTTGTTTTACGATTTCTCCCATAATCCATCTTTTCACTCTCCAAATCCGAGGTATTGCCTAAATAAGACATATTAAATACAGCGCTTTGTGCTTATTTTTCGGGAACCAGATGTTTACTAAACTAAGTCAAGAACAATAAAGTTTTCTTATATAAAGTTCTAAGATTGTGTTTTTTTTTTCCTATTTTATTCATTCATACGCACATTATTACGATACATGGCTTTATGATCATTGAAATACACGCCCAGAAAATAAATGATGCGACACCCACATCATAAATACAAGGTCACACGTTTATAAACTGTGTTTTATTTAAACGTATTTTATTTTTTTGCTTTGAAGTGCGCAGAATTGGAAATTCATTGGTAGTTTTCTTTTAGAGGCGGAAAATTTTAAATTGAAAATACATATGTACATACATATGTACTGTATACATACATATGTACTGTATACATACGTATGTATATCGGAGTATTTTTTAGAGGTGGGAAATAGAAAAATGTTTTTAATGTCAAATATTACGTCATTAGCTTATTTTCTATTTATTAAGTTACAAATACAATTAAAAATTCAATTTGTTGTGGGTTAAGCCAATCTATCAGGTATGTAATGGAAATCGATTTCCAAAACGAAGCGATTTTAAAAGGTGGCTTTTAATAATGATGGAGTTCACGTAACATTCGGTAACTGTTTACTCGTTAAATTTGTTAAATTTCACATACATACTTAAGGCTCCGTTAGCCAAACGTTGCTGTACCGCTACCGTACCGTACCGTACTGTTAGCACGTTTGTCCACTTATATAACATTTAAAAAAGTGCGTATGTTTTACTCTATTTTGTTGTTTTAATATGAAAAAGAAACAGCTGTTCACAAAACAGTGATGGAAATTAAAAATGTTCAAACAGTGAGTCTTGCGAAGAAAAAGTACCTAAACGATGTAAAAAGTATTAAAACTGTATTTGGTGTAGGTACATAAAAATATATCTATATTATATATTTATAATAAATAAATATGTATCTATGTATACATACATATCGTTAAATAAAACGCAAAAAGCCCTAACTAACAAAAAAATCGAATCGGCTTTTTAAAAAATTCCAATGTATTTCACCAACAAATTATTTTTTATATGTGCATACACAAAATTGGTTTGAAACCTTTTTAATCCTTTTATCTATATCAGATTTATATTTAACGTGCATATACATATAGTCATATAAAATGCAAAAGGCCATATCGTCCTCTTAAATAATTTTTCAGGATAGATAAAAAACTTAACAAAAAAAACTATTGTCCGAATTAAATGCTGAAATTTTTTTTAATCACAATAGTTCATTTTTATTAAGTTTTTTTATCTCCTGAAAAATGTTTAAAAACGGTGATATGCCCTTTTGCATTTTATATGACGATATGTATTTCTTTATTATATGCATACATCTAATATATGTATATTTATGCACAAACATACATACTTAGATATATATGTATTACTTTAAGTTGTTTCCCACACAGATATTATTATTACCAAAAGTACCAAAAAAACAGAGCAAAAATACCCTCATTCCATTTAGCATACAAGCAACCCATCACCGCTTTACAACTGTCACTTAACAACGTTAGGTTTTCTATTTTATACTGATTGGGACGTTGCGGCAAAGTGACTTTTAAATTCGGTAAGCTTTTGCATTGGTTTTCCCATGCCATACACGAACAGCTGACACGTTTTCTTAAAGAAACAGTACGGTACGGCTCGCTATTTCTACCTTTATTGATGTCAAAAATTTTTTTAAATAAATTTTACAGCGACAAAATATATGAAACATTTTACCAATTTAAGCCTAGTACGCACTTCTGCCAGGCTGCCATAAGAAGTATGTGTAAAAAAACCCACTGAATTTTAGGTTTGAAAAATTTTCAGGCAACTTTTCCGCTTGGTAGTACGCAGCTGAAAAGAAAAATCAACACAATTTTTGTGTAATACAGGGATGGCATATCAATTACTGTAGTGAGATTCTGTAACTTTTAACAATAACAACAGTCATTATATTGTCAACTTATTAAGTTGTTTGCACTAACGATTGTACGATTCTGTGACTTCTTGATAACAACATTGTTTAAATCTAACATCAATTGGTATGTCTGTTAAAATAAACGAAAAGCGCAAAGAGGAATGTAACAAAAAACAAATTAATTGGTTGTGATTTCCAAACATTGTACAGAAATTTTTTTTCATTAATTTCTTTATTTTTGCGAAAAAACTGTTAAATTAAGTTTTTAAATAATAGTAATATTGTTATTTATACGTAAAAGTTGTATATGTTGTATATTGTTATAAAACAAAAAGTTCAATTATTGACTAAAGTACGTGCTACGGCTGCACAGCTGACTCTTGTCTATTCGGTAACAACAGAAAAATTATTGTTGTCGCTAGTTAAGCAACAGCAAATATTGTTAAAGTTTTTACGGAATGGCAAAATCGTTATTTTTGCTTGTTTAATTATTTAACAATGACAACTATTGTTAAAATTGAATAGAGAATCGCACTACTGGAGATTTTTTTCCGTCAACTAAAACAAAAATTAATGTTCAGACAATTGTTTGGTCAAGGAATTTTTGATATTTTGTGTTTTTGTCGTCTTTAAAATAATGTTTGATATTTTGTAAGTTGAAATTTATAAAATTAAGTGAATTTGCGTGAATACAAACAATTTGTATACACAATTATTATTCCGTGTAGAAATAAATTCAAAATTTCCATCCTAAATTTCAGACGGAACTGCGTACTAGGCTTTAACGAGTAACTAGTTATCCAATATTGTGTATCTTTATTAAAAAGAATTTTATTAGAAACCAGCAATATCCGTTGGGCTTCGCTACACCATTGTTGTGCAGATATAGAAAAATTAATAATAGCTTCGTATGGGCAGTACCCGCCTCCCCACTCCTAGTATATCACCATGCTTGTGTTTAAAATTGCAATTTGCTCCCAATTCAACCAACCTCACTTAAAATCTCGCTATGGTGGTTCTCCAGATGTAGGAAAATTATAAGTTACTAGGATCCCGCCCGGTGGTCGAAATTCGACCACATTATCCGTAACCGGGTTCTTACCCGGTTTTTAAACAAAAAATATATATTGTGCATATCTAGAGTATATCACCATGCTTGTGTTTAAAATTGCAATTTGCTCTCAATTCAACCAACCTCTCTTAAAATCTCGCTATGGTGGTTCTCCAGATGTAGGAAAATCATAAGTTACTAGGATCCCGCCCGGTGGTCGAAATTCGACCACATTATCCGTAACCGGGTTCTTACCCGGTTTTTAAACAAAAAATATATATTGTGCATATCTAGAGAAAAATACTTTTTGAACCATATATGTTTTATCAATATTGGTCGATAATCAGATATTTAAAAGTGTACGACAAAATATTGTGTGGCCTATTTATATATAAGATTATTAGATAAAAGCATGTTTGAGCGCTTCCTTAGGGCAGAAGAATACAATTTAAACTTTATTTCTAACTTTATTACTTTAGAACAGAAATGGGTTACAAAAAAAAGTACCAAAATTATATTTTTGCCCTTTATAGCCCCCTGAATATATTTGATTGATTCTTACAGAGAGCAGAGTCCAATTTAATTTACATTTTTACGTTTATTATTTTAAGAGATAAATGGTTTACCAAAAAGTACCAAATTTATATTTTTACCCTTTTTCTTTTCTAAATGATAAAATTTCAAAAAGTTTGGATACCATCCGCTTTTTCTCGATCTAATTTTAATGTTTTTGGAATTATATCCCTTTTGGCTTTTTGCGATTTTCATTTATTTTTAGGGGCTTTTTAGATTTTTTCGTTCAACCTTTTAAACGGTCCTATGATATTTACGGCCCTATGTTCCTCCTAGGATGGGCGATGTTTTTCTTTTTTTCAGATTTTTTTTTCGTTTTAGTAATTTTTTTCGGTTTTCAAAGATATTTTTAGTTTTGGCGCTTGATTTTAGTATTGATTTTTGGCGATTTATTTAGTTTTTGAGATTTTTTTGTTTTTGGCGATTTTCTTGTTTTTTGGCGATTTTTTATTTTTGGGGATATTTTTGTGAGTTTTTCTGTTTTTGACGATATTTTAAGTTTTGGCGACTTTTTTGTTTTGGCGTTTTTTCGTTTTGGCGATTTTTCGGTTTTTGGCGATTTTTTTAGTTTTTGCGATTTTTTCTAGTCTTGGTGATTTCTTTTGATGCTTTTTTCCTTTAAGCGCTTCCTTCTTTGGCTTGTCGATTTTTTTCCTTTTGGTGTTTTTTTTAATTTTGGGACTTTTTTTAGTATTAGCGTGTTTTTGCGTTTATTTTTTGTTTTGGCGTTTTGTTGTTGGCGATTTACTTTTCGGCTTGTTCGCACATTCGAGGTCTTCTGAAGGAGAGAATAATCATTTTAAATTTCATTTCTATGTTTAGTATTTTAGGAGATAAACGGGTTACCAAAAAGTACTAAAGTTAGATTTCTACCCATTTTCGTCCCTAAATGCAAAATTTTCAAAAGAGTACCTGTCCGCTTATTTTTTGATCTTATTATGATGTTTTTGGAATTTTATGCCTGCCTTAGTTAGATCCAGATATATAAAGGTTACCCGTTTTTAACCCTTAGCATTTGAATTTCCTAAAATCCCTACTTAGTAGATCCGTACAGCGAATGAAAAACATGCATACAAATTTTTCTATTAAAAAATGTTCATTCAAAGTACATAACAAATAGTTGTATAGGAAAAAGTACCAAAAAGAGCTCCCAATTTGACTCTTTATATATTCGAATTTCTAAAAAGTACCAAAGCACATTTGAGGGCTTCTTAAGGAGAGAAGAATACATTTTGAATTTCATTTCTATCTTTAATATTTTAGAAGATAATGGGTTGACAAAAAGGTACCAAAATTATATTTTTCCCTTTTTCGGCCCCTAAATGTACAAATTTCAAAAAAGTACCAAACACATGATTTTTTTATCGTATTATGATGTTTTGGAATTTTATGTCTACTTTAGTTAGATCCGGAGATATAAGGTTACCCCCTTAGCAGTTGAATTTCCTAAAACCCCTCTTTAGTGGATCTGTACATCGGTAGGGCAACCAGCATATCGAATTTCAAGTTTCTAGCTTTAGTGGTTTGGGCTGGGCGATGATGGATCAGTCAGTCACTCACTCAATAACGTTACCCAACATACCATACAGTAATCAAAATCCAATACAACTTGAGAATAATCTTATATAAATAGTGGGCCTTAAGCTTTTCTTAACTTCGCTTATAATAATGTTTATAAAATGTGATTTCACAAGCAGTTTTTAACAATGCTTGAGAAACTATTATTATACACAACTCTTTCTAAAGTATGCTCATAAACGTCATACATATATTCAAGAGAACAATAAAACGATTGAAAAAGACTTATATTTTTTGGAAAATTGTATGTAAACAGAATGTATTAAAAATACTCATCTTTTTCAATACATTCTACAGCGGCATTTGCATCTAGTTTTAAATTGCAAACTGGGTGCACGTGTAATTTTGGAAATAACAATGTAAAAAACATAAATATGTATGTAATAAATAAATGAAATCGAATGAATTTAAAGTAAATAATAAGAATTTTCTTTTTCAGCATTAAAAAATATATTCTGTCTTTTCCCGTACGTGCACAAAGTTGCACAAACTTAACCGAAAATTGGGTAACTTCGGACACGTAAAGAAACAGGCTCATTGTTTGTGAATTTTATTCTTCAAAGCTTATAAAAATATTAAGACAAATTAGGTTTTCCATACAAAAGTTAATATAATATTATTTTCATAAGCTTATTCTACAATTGCAAGAATAAGCTTATAGTAAGCATGCATTTATAATATTTTCAAGAGGATTCCGTTTTGATTTTTCTACAATTGTTACGATAGCTTTTTTCAACTTATTTTCAATACTTTTTCAAGCTTAAGGCTTATGTTAGTAAACTTGTTATAATATTTTTCTCAAGCCATTTGGTATGTTGGGTACTCTTTTATTTATATAGATAGATATATACTCGTACATATTATACAAATATATTTTTCGTTATTAAAAGGAATGTTATCAAAAAATTTATAAAAAAATGAATGAAAAGTGCATTAAAAAGGTCTTTTAAAATTGTTTCGTTTTTAAAATCGATTTCCATCAGACACCTGATGCCTAGCATATGGATATGTTTTTAAATGGTTTTATTTAGCTTACCGTGTTTGTGGAGTTTGGCTCAAATCTAATAATTGAAAATTTGCTTCCTTCCTGTTGACCGATTGATCTGAAATTTGATAGGCACCTTTACTTTTGATGACAATTTAATGTTGTTGTAACTAGAAAAGTTTGATGTTCCACGCCTATAAAAAGTAATATTTAGTTTTAGCCCCTTCCTGTTAAAGTTTCCCCCTTTTGGCCTTTTCGTGCAGCATATCGGTACATATACATGTGTCCTTTACATCTGAGGTGTAGGGTATGTTCAGTAACTTTGTAGAAAATATTAGAGCAAATATTTTTGTGGAACGTATTAACCCTCTAACTCCCACACATAACGGTAATTTTTAGCTCTTTTTTAACAAACCGTAAAAAGACCCTAATAAAGTGCGTGGATGAAACGATCTACAAAGATGTTGGACATAAAGTTTTACTATGGGTCTTCACAGTTGATCCGAATTGTAAGATGGGATGGTGTGTGGGCGGTGTGTATCTCCGTCCGAAAAAGGGACATGATAGAAACTAAAACACCATAGAAGCTGAAGTGCGAATTGCCAGCTGTTTCAGCCGGCTTATTGTTGGAGGAACCAGTGCTAGGAGTTCCACACGTAGATATGGGCCCAAATAATATGTGCTTAGACGATGGAGTTAAAGATCCTCCAGGTAAATCTCCAACACAGTAGAACAGCATCCGCCGAGCTTTTTCTCACTGTAGAGGAGAGCAACAACGATGTGGCGTTAGTCCAGGAGCCTTAGATCTCTTCGGGAAAGGTTTCTGGACTAAGCTCATGAAAATACCAAACATACTTCTGAAAGACGGCAAGCAAGAAGAACATTATTTAATACAATATTGTTTAATTACAGTATTCACAATCTAGCAGTAGCAGAAGTAGATGAAAGCAAGAATGACCAAATACTCTTTACATCACACTAAAGAGCCACCCCTACCGGAGTTCCAACGGCTCGTTAAAGAGGCCTGCGGTAACAAGCAAAGACTGGTGGAAGGCACAGATGGAAACTCGCAAAAACATACTGAAATCGTTTAAAAAAGAAGTGAGGAAGGCCAAGAAAAATTCATGGAAGAACTTCTGTGGTAACATGGAAAAAACCACAGATATGGCTAGAATGAGGAACCTGCTTGCAAGTAATCCATCACTGCCAAGCACAATCTGTAAAGTGAATGGGGACTGGAATAGCTGTAGTCGGGAAACGCTGGAGATACTCCTATATACACCTTTTCCGGGCTGCATAGAGATCTCCCCATGCTCAGAAACGCCTAACGGACTGGATACTGGGAATAGTGACGTCATTTACTATAGTAAGATGGAATGAACCATTAATTCCTTTGAACCGTATAAATCACTAGGACCAGACGGAATCTTCCCGGCTCTACTACAAAACAAGAAACAGAGGATAATTCCGTGATTAATAGAAATTTTCAAGGGATGTCATGTAGGATAGCTAAGGTTACATTCTTACCAAAAGCAGGTAAGAGCAACCACATTCATCCAAAACACTTTAGGACTATCAGTCTGACATCCTTTCTCCTGAAGAGACTAGAAATAATCTTGGAAATACACATCAAGGAATTTGTGTATCAAAATATTCTATCTTCTAAAGCTGTTTTTATACTATTATACAAGCTATTCGACGTATTCACAAAATGCAACCCTGATACAATGTGTTGTTATTGCTTTTGTAAAACTTTCTATAAGCTCATTAGATCAGGGTTGCATTTTCTACAGAAGTGGAACAGCTTGTGAGATAGTGTAAAACAGCTATAAGCAACATGCACACACAAAAGGTAAATCGGCCGAGACAGCACTCCATACTGTTATCGAACAGATCGGTAAAAATAAGGAGTATCCACTAGGGTCATCTTGAAGATATCAGGCGCCTTGGAAACCGCGGGACATTCGCTTGCTTACTCGCCGGTGACGAAGTAGATGGAGCAGTCTTAACATAAATAGTCTCATAGAGGAACTTCCCAAGGAGAAGTTCTATCACCGCTTCTTTGGACGCTGATCAACATTCTTATTGGACTCAAGGGCAAAGTAGATAAGATTACGGCACATGCAGGCGACACAACCATTATCATAACTGGTAAGTTTCTCGACACTATTAGTTCCATCATGGAATCTACGTTAAAGGATATTCATCGATGTGCAACAGGGATACGTAAACCCTGGAAAAACAGATTTTGTACTTTTCACCAATAGAAAATTGACGGAATGGACAACACCAAAATTATATGTTATATCGCTCTTGCCCAGAACGCATACAAAGTAGCTGGGAGTTATTTGGGATAGTAAACTGACGTGGAAACTCAATGTTGAAGAGAGTTAAAAAGGCCACCAATGCTCTATATGCATGTAAAAAGATGCTGGGCAAGACATGGTATCATACCCATACATTGGACCTACACAGCGATAGCAAGACAAATTCTACTCTATGGAATACTTGTATGGTGGAAGGCAACGGAGATAAGGGCATACTGGGATATGTTAGAGAGTATCCAAAGACTAGCAGAACTCCGCATCACTGGAGCTCTAAATAGAACAACTACTGCAGTTTTAGACGTTATATTGAACCTTAAACTGATCAGAGTTGTTGCAGCGAACGCAGCATGAAAATCCGTTATTCGCCTTAGAGCAACAGGCCAGATGTCGTTCAAACCATTTGGTCATGCATACCAAAGAATATGGATTGTAAACGAACTACATTATTCCAACTTTAGAAAAATGAGGAAAGATGGATAGAGGAATATGATAAACTATCTATAATATATACATCGACAATCAAGCAGCTACTTATCGATTCTACTTATTACGCTGGCCAAAAGGGCGGGTCCAATTACCGGTTAAGGTAATGGTGCAGGTTCGAATCTAATTCAACATCTGAAAGGGATCACAGACTCTAGGATGAAATATAAAGCGGAAAAAGTTTGGCGTGATACGAAAACTTGCAAAACTTCTAAAATCATGTGGAGCTCGTATGATTCCAAATTGATTAAATTCCTTTTATCACTAGCTAGAAGCGATTGTATGCTTCTAGTAGGGGTATTAACTGCTTCGTATGCTGTCAAAATAGGACAAATAATTGAAGTTGTGTGTATAGGACAAATACTTGATGGTGCCTGCTGGAAATGTAAGCAATCTGCGGTAAATGAGACGATATAGCATGTACTTTGCCACTGTCGGACTCGAAGCCGCACAAGGTATAAGTGTCTTGGTGATCACATTTTCCGAAGTCTTGAACTTGTACCAGCACATCGTCCGAAACTGATTCGGAATGATGCAGTTTTTTTTGCACCACGCTCATGCCACTAGGAGTTTCCATCGCGTTTCGTAGAGGGCACTATCAGTTAGCTGTGTGGCAAAACAAATTGAATTCTCTGAGGCTACCGGGTTACATGTTTATCGAATCGCACAATTGCTATCTTTGAACCTATTTTAAGCATAAATCAGGTAATATTGTTACCATTTTCTTAATGTTTATAAAAATCTTAATCGTGACGATCCGCTTTTTCATCGCTATAACCATTGATAACATACCCCCATATGCAAAAAATAAATAAAGTGTGTTTGAAATGTATGTTAAAACTGGTTTTTCTATGGAAATTTTGTTTTAACATAAATTTCAAAGACACTTTTTTTTTGCATATGGGGGATAGATATCAAGGTCTCGTGCTGTCAATAAAATAATGACAGCTCACTTAACACATACGAGTACTGTGAATTCAACTTACGTAAGCGATAACATTTTTCTCATTTCAACACACTTAAAAGAGCATAAATTGAAATTTATCGATGTTTTGAACCATTTTTTTCATTCAGTAGTGTTGCATTTTTGTTCATATTTGGAATAAAAATGTTTAGTACGAAATATTAAAATTCCATGGCGGGGTTACAAAAAACCCTTATAAATAGTTATTTTTTAAAATATTTAATTAAGAAATAGTTCTAAGTGTAAATCAAAGCTTATTTTATCAACAACTTTTCATTCTGTGGGAACACTCCATCGCGTTTAAAAAAAAATATTGTCATCTTGAATTTGGGCGGCAACGGTCATTTTTTATTCTTTGTGAATATTTTATTCTTTGTGTGTTGATATTGTGCATCAAAAAAAACATTTCAAAGCTTTAGATAAGGTAAAAGGTAAGGAGGCGATTTTGGAATTTATGCAAAGCTTTCCATCAGATGACGAATCAAGTGAAGAAGAAAGTGATGGTGATTTTGACGGAGATGATATGGATGATTCAGATTTGGTTTGCCCTGCAGATGAAGAAGAAATAGACCACTTACTCAATTCATGTGAGATTTTGTCAGACGCCATAATTAGCACCATAAATATATCCAATATTAGTGGGCTTGAGCAAAGTTATCAAGAAAATGTAACAGCTGAAGGTGTGCGAAGTGGCAGAAACCATGTGGTAGGCGCGGCCACAACGTTGAAACTTGGTCGACCAAAATTTGAGCTCCTTCACAAAAATGTTCGGTTTGATCAACTTGCACATTGGTGTCTATTTTTGGACCGTTCCGGAAAAAAGTTAGCAAAATGCCGGGATGTAAATCGGAAACGCAAGTTTTTTGTGATAAATACAAAATTTATTTGTGTAATTCCACGTCAAAAAATGTTTTTTCAACTTTCATAGCAACCCTTAAAATATGATCAAGTTCGGTTTTAATTTAATTTTTTAATTAAATTATATTTTTATTTAAAGATAAATGTGAAGCATGTAGACAAAGGAACTTTTGACTACGCGGAGGGTTGAACTGACGTTTCGATAGCTCTCGCTAATCTCATCAGAGTTCTTTACCGCTTAGCCCACTCAACCAAAGTCGGGTGTTTGCAGTCAAGAGCTGAATACCATCTACTTTTAATCAATTCATACTGTCACTCCAATGAAATACAGCTCTAAGAGTGACGGTATGAATTGATTAAAAGTAGATGATATTGAGCTCTTGACTGCAAACACCCGACTTTGGTCGAGTGGGATAAGCGGTAAAGAACTCTGATGAGATTAGCGGGAGCTATCGAAACGTCAGTTCAACCTTCCGCACAGTCAACATTTTCTTTGTCTACATGCTTCACATTTATCTTTAAATAAAAATATAATTTAATTAAAAATTTAAATTAAAACCGAACTTAAGCCAAAATAATTAAAATTTCTTTGGATATAAACCCATACAGTTCGACTAAACTCATAACTTAATTGTTAAAATAGGAGGGATCCTGATCTAACAATAAATTTCAACCCTTAAAATATTTAAATTATTACGATAATGCCCAACTCCGCCTCAAGGCGGACTTTACAGTTTGACCTCTTACAGGTTAACGAGTACTCAAAGGAAAAAACTGAATTCAGATTCATGTTTCTCATCCTAAAATTAACTTAATATGATTTTTTGGAGTCAAACAAAAAATGTGGCATTGGAGGGCTAATACAAAATGTTCTACTAACACATTCGTATGGATCGATTATGGATGGCAACCGAACTTCAGTTGCGTTGCCATCGGCAACTAAAAATTTGTGGTTGCCAGAAAAGCACTAAAAAGCAACTGAAATTGGCAGCTCTCAGTTGCCACCAGTAATATGATTTTTTGGCAACTGGCAACCCCACTGAGGTTTGGTTTCCATTGATAATCGACCCATTAGACTTAGGTTTTTGACAGCAGATTTAGGTTTTTGAAGTTTCAGTTTGGCTTCTATATACCCCATGGCTATAACTTCGTCATTAAGTAGTTGGAATAATTATAATAGTACCCGGTTATTAACAATAGGATTAAAATTAAATAAAAAACTACAAAAATAGTATGGAATAAAATTTTTAAGGCATTTTTATTTAGAAAAAACACATTTCGAATAAAACTGCACCATCTTTAAACATTCTGGGTTTGGAAGAGGTATCAGTTCGTTTTATCCAATGTGCTGGAGTTTCTCTATCAAACTTTTTGTGCCACTGCCAGTGCATTCTTAATGTCCTCTATTAAATCATCGGCATCTTCAAGACCAACTGACAATCGAATCAGAGAGTCTGTTATGCCAAGTTTTTTCCTATCTTCTGCAGGAACTGATGCATGTGTCATAACTGACCTGTAAAATAAGAAACGAAAATGTTGCGAAAATATTTCTTTGTCATTTGTACTATAAGACATACGGCAATTCAGCTAAACTTTCATAGCCTCCAAGACTTTCAGCTAATGCGAAAATTTTAAGAGCTTTTAAAAATGCTTTTGAATTTTCCAAGTTTCCTTTTATGTAGAAAGAAAAAACTCCACTATATCCATAAGTTTGCTTTAATGCAATTTGATGCTGAGGGTGTGACGGAAGACCGGGATGTAAAACTTTTTCAACATAATCATGGTTTTCCAAAAACTTTGCTATGACAATAGCATTTGATTGGTGCTGTTCCATACGAATTGCGAGTGTTTTCAGTGAACGATTTACTTGATAACAATCAAATGGAGAAGGGACAATTCCAACAGCTGTAAATACAATAAAAAAAAAATAATAATGTTTATTCTGTTAATTGCATAGCGGAGCCTTTATTAACTTTTTCTTTTCTCGAGCATTTGGGAGAGTAATTTTGAATGTTTCTCTTACGAAGAAAGTTTCTGCTAAGAAAGTATATAAGCTCACCGATTAACAAATTACCGCTCATCTATTTCTATATGGATACCATCTAGATCAAGAGGACTAAGGTGGTAAAGCGAAATCTGTTCGCAAAGATTATTTAAAAGCGAAATCCTTCATCAGCCAAAAAGGGTTCCTCAGAGACATCTATCGGCAAACGAAATATGGGAGGTACCGGTTGACGCGTTTAAATACCTTGATATCAGCTGAGGTACAAGTGGCCACCATTGATCGTAAGCAACACAGGGTCAAAATGTCTAACGAGAGATTATTACTTGAACGCATCCATCCTATATAGACTAGTTTATTTATTTATTCAAGTCCTTATTGAACCCGTGCAAGCATGACAATAGCATCCCTTTCAATGACACCACAACATCCGACCCCAAATTCGCGAATCATTTCGCACGATAATTTCTAGAGCATCCAGATAAGAAAAAAGCGAAACGAAGCATTCTGAAGAAGGTACATGAGCTTCAAGCCAATGATGTTAAAGCTCTTGGCCACGATAGAAACTTAATGTTGCTGCTTAAAAAACTTTATGGGAATGGAGAAGAGTACCTCACAAAAGTTCTTAGCCTGTTGTCATCTTTTTTTAAGAGAAGTAACACACTCAGTCACTTAATGTCTACCAGTTAATTAATTAATCTGTTACCTTCTGAGGGAAAGGGGCAGAGTAGAGACAGTATTTGACAGTGTCTGGTGTTAAGTAGATACATTAACTTTATTAAGCTGTATGTGAAGCAATTGTTTTACCTCGCCGACGAGTTTGCTAACATTACCGAGAAATGAGGGCCCTGTGACGTACATCAGCATAGAACAATATCAAACGCTGCCGATACCGCTTAGTGACCAGTGCTATGCCTTCATAACTTAAACATTCCCACAACTAAAGGTACGGTCACAATTGACAAATATTTGACCAAATAAGCTTACCCAGGCTCAGGGTTAGTGTGATTTAACTTGGTTTTTATATAAAAAATTTAAATTAATTATGCTGCAAAAAGGCAATTTTTATATAATTTTTAATAAATGCGAACCAATATTAAAAAATAAAAACATTGAAACTAAAGGAAATAAAATTTTGGGTTGCCTGTTGGTCACGTTTTTTTTTTCGTCAAATATTTGCATGTGACCGTAGCTTAACGCAATACCACACTAATGCACATCAGAAAAATGTATGATGTTGATGACTTGCGCGGCACAGGAATCGAACCTAGAATCATTTGTTTTGTAACCAACGCGCTAACTACTTCAGCCAACAGCGTCCTCCTTTGCAATTACCGAATTTTGACAGATAACATCCTAACCATTCTTCTCCCATTGAAGATAGGGAGAAAGGGGAGAAGACAAGCCCGCCAAAATATCCGAGGCACCTCCCACAACTACTGCATTATCCTAGGCAACTTCAGACGACCTACTGCGTTTCATAGAGAAGGATGACATACACATTAATCCAAGAGCCCTTGGTAGTGGCCAATAATGTTCGAGAAACTATATGCTCTTCGAATCCAAAGTGATTTTTTTAGGCTAAAGTTCATAACGTTATCTAACCCAAAAAAGATAAAGTTGGAATTTGTATTCTATTGTTTTCTGATTACAGCTGGGATGATATTACATTGGGAGCTCTTCAACGCAAGGCTCTATAATCTGCGATTCTGGCATCGGCAGAGGATGACATTCATGCATGTGCCGTACGCACTCCCATAAAGAGCTATGATCTCATAATGTGTGCTGTCAACAATACAGTAACAACAGAAAATCAACGTTATTCAATATGATCAGGCAAAAAGTTGATTGGGTGTGAGTTTTGAATGCTCTTTCTCTGATCACAACATAACCTCATATCACCTGCACTACCGGAAAGAGTGGACAGTATACAAGAGCTACGTTTTTGTGCAGAAAAATGAGCGACGCCTATTATTCATTATGCAACGAGCAGTAGCCATCAAAATCAAAGAAATTCCGCCAACAGTAGGGGCAGCTACGGGCAGAATACATACGATTATTTAACAAAGCGAATCAGAATAGAGAACTCCAGGACTGAGAAAAATATCGTCAGACATCAAATGCTATCAAGAGAACAATCAGGAAAGCTGCTCTCTAAGGTATCCGGATCGAAGGGATTCTTAATAAGGCTAAATAAGAAACTTTGGAACTACTAATGAAAACACTTCCCGGATAGCAAAAATGGGAAATATAGCCGTTCGGTTTTGGGAGTCCCGCCAACATTAGTTAGCCAAGAAAATTGGCATTGCAGATGCTGTTAAAGTAACGTAGACAGTGCGTTATTTTAAGTCCTTAAGTCAGCAGTGGCAGGCGGCATTCTACCCTGGTTGAGCTCTAAGGTAATTTCCATGCTTAGCAGCAAAATTATCGCCTCAATATTGTAGTAATGACGCCTGAAGATGATCTTATTACTTGGACACAGTTCCATTCTAAAAACAATCGAAACACATGGAAAGCTATAATAAATCTAACACTTTCTCGTACTGCAAGTCAATCAGATTAAAACTTTAAGGCCCATTATTACAACTTAGCAATAGCTAAAGGCAGGATTTTGTGGGACGGATAAACAGTTTATCATAATTTACTTTAACCTACAAGTTAAGTAAAGTTGTAATAAAGATAAACTGTTTATCCGTCCGACAAAATCCTGTCTTTAACTATTGCCAAGTTGTAATAATGGTCCTAAGGCATAATATATATCCAGTAGAGAATAATATGCATTAGACTCTGTTATAACTGAGATTTAAATCTCAATCTAAGGCCATATGGCACACACATACTATTACATTTTGCGCTAGTATGGTAACTCTCGCTCTTAAGGAGTTTTCGTTAGTGTATATCAAGCAATAGCAAGAAACAAGCGACAACACAACCTGCTTGTTTGAATGTTCGTGCCAAACTGGTTGACTTTATTTACTTTTAGTTAATACATGTGAGTACATACGTGTGAGAGTAAAAAGCCCCGTGTGATATGTTTTGCGGGTTGATGATCTAAACCGACGTCTGCGAAATACAGACAAGAACAGGGTCGGGTGTTATCTCAGAGACTTTAAATCGAAGAATTTCAGAACGAATACCGACAAAATGTATAGTTTTCCAAGCAGATATTTACGCTATGCAAATTGCTGTAGATAGAATTTTCAAAAAGAATATCCCTCCATCAAAATGTATGTGGACTTCTAACGGGAGATTGTGCGATAGGTCAAATGGCCACGCATCTGGAAATCCCACACGTAGAAGCTGTTTAGATGAGGATGAAGAGTTGAGAGAGCGATTGTAGGAAGTATCTCAACGTAGTGTAAAACGCATAGTGTAAAACTATAAGTGATCTAGGATAATGCAATGTTAAGAACAATTAAATCAATTGGTAAGACCAGATGTGGCTTTGAATGTGGTAGGGAACTATTGAAAAAATCTACGATTAGTTTAATAATGATGTCTTCGCCAGAACTAATCGGTCCTGGAGGGGTGGACATGACAAGAGCCAACCTACTCCCAGGGATGTCCAGAACCACTTTAAGAGTCTTGATAGGTGCGATATCTGGTTGATGCGCAACTGAATCAGGAACTGGTATTTGGGAAAATGTCAGCATCGTTTTTTTAAGGATGTACGATCTAATATATCATTGCGTCGAAATGAATAAAAATTGATGTAAGCATTTTAAAACTCTTAAATTTAATTTAATATTACCATTTTGTAAAAACTTTAAACGATCATAAAGTTCTACGGAATTCATAGTAATAGCTCCCATAACGACATCCGTGTGACCATTCATATATTTTGTTAGTGAATAACAAACCAAATCTGCTCCTAATTCTAATGGACGTTGAAAATAAGAGGTTAAAAATGTGTTATCCACCGCAAAAATTATGTCTCCGGCTTCGTGTATTATTTTACTTAAAGCTTCTAGATCCAAAACTTTGGTCAATGGATTTGTTGGTGTTTCGACCCAAACTAACTGAAAATACATCATAATTATAAGATTAGAATTATAAAATCTTATATTTGTAACAAAACATTCAACAGCCGTATTCATAAACGATTGTTAAAATTGTTTTAAAAGCCAATTTTTCAATAAAACTAAATTGTACTTTAAATCTATCGTTTATGAATATAGAACTAATAATATAAAAACATATGTATGTATGTAAGTATGAATAAAAATACGAAAGTTGATGAAATTGTTTTATTTGTTTGCTTAAACATCTCATCCCTACCATGCCCAAATATCGAATGTGAAAATTTAGTTTTTTAGATTCGCATTTGTTACGGCACGCCTAAGTGAAAATCGGATGGTTAAAGTGGGCACTCAAAATACTGATTTATTGTCTAATTACCCAGATTTATTATTTGAAAGGTGTGGAAGATTTTGTACTACGAAAAATTTCGGATTTACTCTTCGTCGGTTTTTTTAAAGAATTATTTAATTTATGGAATGTGCGTGATCTACTTCTGCTAACATTTTTATGCCTTAATAGTTCATAAAAAATATTTCTGACTTATAACAGATTAATAAAACAAATTTTCTTACAAATATTTGTTTTATGAGCCTCTTATTAATCAAAACAAAATTTATTTATTTTAGGTTGTTAATCTTTTGAAAAATTCTATTGTAGAAAATTGTATGATATTCATAATTTGAGACCCGGTCAGGTGTAATTTCCAAATTCTTCATTGGCAACACTGCTATACAATTGTTAGTGGTGAATATCAATATACCGTACAATTTTGCAAATGCTATGATGCAAGGCCATTTCCAAAAGATTGTGAATTGGGCTAATAAGAAATTTTAATTGTATGGGTTTTTGCACTCTCCTGAAAAGTGACAATTTTCAGATCCGATAATCCCAACGTAATATTTGAACAGTAAAACTCAGTAAATAGTATTTGAAAAATGAAAAGCTATAAGAATTACAAGAGAACTTCAAGACTGAGGTTAACAAAATAGTATCACAAATAGTATTACTAGACGGCTTTTCAATTCATTTATGTCCCATTCGAGTTTTAGAAAATGATGAATTTCGAAGAAGCTTTTTAAGACTAGAAGTTTTTAAAAATCCTTCAAAAGTCGGAGATTTAATGCTAGAAGCATAGATGACATGAATATGCTTTATGTATTTTGGTTTCATTTAACGGACTTTTTCGTGTTGCTGCTTCTTATTCAAATTATGGGAAAAATATCATGTGTAATTTTTCTTCTTATGTGTAATTTGGGACCCGGTCATGTGTAATTTCCAGATTCTTCATTGGCAACACTGCTATCAATATACTATACAATTGTCACTATACTATACCTATACAATTGTTAGTGGTGAATATCAATATACCGTACAATTTTGCAAATGCTATGATGCAAGGCCATTTCCAAAAGATTGTGAATTGGGCTAATAAGAAATTTTAATTGGATGGGTTTTTGCACTCTCCTGAAAAGTCACAATTTTCAGATCCGATAATCCCAACGTAATATTTGAACAGTAAAACTCAGTAAATATTATTTGAAAAATGAAAAGTTTGATATTGCTTTGATTAAATGCTCTGTTCACTTGATATACATACCTAGTAGCTTTTCAATCTTGCTCATAATTACCCACCTATTTCGAAGATTTATTACGCAACTTTGGATGCAGTTTATAAAAAGCTATAAGAATTACAAGAGAACTTCAAGACTGAGGTTAACAAAATAGTATCACAAATAGTATTACTAGACGGCTTTTCAATTCATTCATGTCCCGTTCGAGTTTTAGAAAATGATGAATTTCTAAGAAGCTTTTTAAGACTAGAAGTTTTTAAAAATCCTTCAAAAGTCGGAGATTTAATGCTAGAAGCATAGATGACATGAATATGCTTTATGTATTTTGGTTTCATTTAACGGACTTTTTCGTATTGCTGCTTCTTATTCAAATTATGGAAAAAAATATCATGTGTAATTTTTCTTCTTATGTGCAATTTGGGACCCGGTCATGTGTAATTTCCAAATTCTTCATTGGCAACACTGCTATACAATTGTCAGTGGTGAATATCAATATACCGTACAATTTTGCAAATGCTATGATGCAAGGCCATTTCCAAAACATTGTGAATTGGGCTAATAAGAAATTTTAATAGGATGGGGTTTTGCACTCTCCTGAAAAGTGACAATTTTCAGATTCGATAGTTGGATATGGTAGAGACTATATCACTATGGCACCATTGATAAGAAAGTTATACTGCCTGGCTATAAAAAATCTTTTTTATTTTTAGACCCCAAAAAAATTAAACTTCTTTTTTAATTGCCAAGTATACGAATTTTAGTTGAAACGAACGAGCTTGTTTGGAAGCAATCAACGTTTACATATTCATATATTTTCCAAAAAGTACTTAATCCATAATATGTATGTATGTATATGTATGTATATTAATAAGTTACTTACTTTGGTGTTGGGTTTAATTGCATTTTTCAATTCTTCCATGCTGGTTAAATCGGCAAATGTCGCTTCAATGCCTAGTCTATTGGCAACTTGCCTATAATTTAGTAATTTTAGTAAATTTTTTATAATTTTAAATAATAGAAATATGTTTATATGTAACCTTATCAAACGGTTTGAGCCTCCATAAATATCATCACAAACAACCATATGATCTCCAGATGAAAGCATTGTCAGAACTGCAGTAGAAGCTCCTAATCCAGATGAAAAAGTTAATCCATATTTAGCATTATCTAATGAAGCCAAGCACTCTTCAAGTACTTTCCGAGTTGGATTTCCACTTCTCGAGTATTCAAACCCCTGAAAAGCAAGATAAGTATGTATACCGTTAAATAAAACGCAAAAATAAAATTCTAGTCGGCATTTTAATAAAGAGTAATTTGTTTATTATACAAAATTACAGTGTAAGAGATTATTAATATTTGAAAATGATATTAACCAGTAAAAAAAATTTTAAGGATGTACATTTTCGTTACTTCCCAGCAAAAATAAAGGAATGCGTGCAAGATGAAATAGTGTTTTTAATGCATTTTTAATGCCGTTCTAAATCTTAATAAAGCTATAGTTTTTGAAGTCATGAAAAACGCATGCGACATTGATAAACAGTCATGTAAAAAATATTGCATTAATTGTCTGGCGAAAAAGGCATGCAAAATTATCACATTGACACATTTTCTGGGGGTAAATACTTTAAAACAAGTTTTATTTCATTATAATAAATTAAATGGGGTATGGCTCGGCTGTAGAGAGTAAGCTTTACGTCCGAAGAGGTCGGGTTCGTATCCCAGCCATGCTAACATTTTTTTAAATTTATATTTTTTATTAATATTTCGCATGCATGCGAAAACGGGTTAAAATCATCGAGTTTTCATCTTTCTTGAGCACTCATTTGAATGACGAGCAGTTTATTTAAATTAGGGATGTAACGATACGCCGTTTTGCCGATCCGATACCGATACCGATATTTTAAAAATAAATATCGCCGATACCGATACGAATATTGAAATTGAGTTCAAGTTTAGATTAACAAAACTCAAGTGCAATTTTTTATTATACAAAATTACATTACAAGAGAGAATATTTAAAATTGATAAAACATTGGAAGTAATTTTTAAGGAGCTACATTTTCTTTGCTTCCAACAAATCTATATTAAAAATATGCAGATAATTAGTAGAAAAGCAAGAAAAATTGTTTAATTCCTTTATAATTTAAAAAAATACTCGCCATGCTTTTTAAAAAATCGATTTTTTAAAGGACATTTATCAACTAATATTCATCTAAATAACTTAATAGCTTAATTATTAAAAGACTTCTAAGTTTATATTTATTCACTTAAATTTACATGAAAATACAGTTCTGAGTTTAAATTCGCATAAAAAAAATTGTGAAAATGGGTACTTTTTTATCCTTTTTCCTCAAGGAAAAATCATTATAGAATACCGAAAAAGAAATTTGTCCTAGCATCGCTTCCAATTCGGTGATTGATAATCGAAAAACAGAATTTCTTGCAAGGGCAAGGGCAATTAGAAATTATCCAAATTTGCAATACTTTCAGATCGCGAATTCTACATTTTGACTTCTTTGGAGTATCTCTTTTTTGCTGGAATAAGATTTAAAAAACAACGGCTTGAATTTGAATTCTTTGTAAAATTAACAAAAAATAAATAATTTTTTACAAAATAACAGCATAAAATATTATTAATTTTTAAAATTGATATTAATAAGATTTAAAAAATAACGAAGTTATTTAATTAATGGTAAAATCGAACAAAAATAAATTATTTGTTAAAAAAAAACTCTGAAAAAATGTTTAAAAGTATCGTCGTATCGGCAGTAAAATATCGCCGATACCGATGTATCGGAAAATCTGAAGTATCGCCGATATATCGGTATCGGTATTCGTTACTTCCCTAATTTAAATGTGAAGGCATTACCTCCAATGACACGGTAATGTTAAAATCATGCGGTTTTCACATGAATTTGAACGCATGCAATGTCATTAGAACCCATGCTTTAATTTGTTTTTCTGCATGTCTTTTTTTTTCTTGTGTTCGAAAGAATCTATATTAAAAATATGCAGATAATTAGTAGAAAAGAAAATATGAATTTATTTAAATCATACAAAAATTTGTAATTCCTTTATAATTTTAGAAAATACTCACAATGATTTTTAAAAAATCGATTTTTTAAAGGAAATTTATGAACAAATATTCGTTTAAAAGCATATAGTTATTCACTTAAATTTACATGAACGCATTGTTTTGCGGTTAAATTCGCGGGTGATGTTGGCTGAATAGTTAGCGCGTTTGACTACAAACTCTGAGGTCTTGACTTCAAGACTAGTTTCAGGCAAGCCAACAACATCATGCATTTTTCTGATGTGCATTGATGTGTGATTGTGTTGGTTGTTGTTGGACTGTTAAAGTGAATAAGGCATAGCACTGATCATTTTGGCAATACCGGTAGCGATTAATGCTAACATATCCTAAAGTACTTCACAGCACCCTCCTTCGTCGATATTCAGCCCAATTATGAATAACTATTTCCAAGGAGTTTTTTCCCTATACCCTGTTCCCATATTCTAAATAAAATCTCCCCCGGAAAATTTTCCATTTTCCCATTCCCCGGGCAAAAAATCCCAGGGAAAAAGTAAATATTCTAAATATGAGGGAGAGGGAGAAATTCTTGCGGATTTTTCGCACAAACATTTAGAAGGGAACTAATGCAAATATTTAAAACTCAAATTAAAAAATGTTGTTAAACAATTGTTTAAGCATTTACATATTTAGGACAACAAGTTTAAATAAACACCGGAATGTTATATTTCTCTCTTGTTTTAGGCATTTTTATCTACGCACAAAGTTCTTCCGAGGGCATCTGAGTGACTACACTTTTTATTTAAGCAAGAACAAATATTTATATTAACACACAATCTTATTATCAACGAATCTGATTATCAACGAAAACATTTTGATTAATTTCTATTACTGAACTATTGCGTTGGTGCAGAATAGCATGTAAACAATAAACAGCTGATCCAGATTTTTCCCTGCTTTTTAGAATAGGATGATCTTTACCCGGGAACAAATGAATGCGAAGAGAAAAAACTCCTCGGGAAAATTCATAATTGCGCTGATTGTAGCAGAACCGTCGGCGAAGTAAAAGAAATAATAATATGGCTACTTAGCTTAAACAAATTAATGCCTCTACTTGACACCTGATGGGCTGCAACTAGGCTTACCAGGCGGACTTGAATGAGCTTGATTGTCAAGATATTATAGGTGTTGTCAAGTTACAAGCTCAAATATAATTTGTCAAGCTGTAATGATATTTTTGATTTACTAGTGCTTATATGTACAGGGTGGCCCAAAATTAACGAAGGGGTTTGAATAGTCTATAACTTTATTATTTTAAAATTTTTTTCTTGTATTTTTCAGATTGTTGCAAAGAAGATTTGGGAAATTGAAACTGGAAAGGTTTACTAGTGAACAACGAACATACAGCAAAAGAAATAATGGCGCTGTTACGGGACATTTTCGTGACTTTCAATGGCTCTTTTCAAGATTTTCGAAGTCATCGCTCGAATTTTTTCTTGACTATTATTTTTTTAGGTTGGGTCATTTTCTGTGAATTATTCACGTATGCACGACCTTTAAAATACCCCAAGGAAAAAGCATCGGGAGCGGTTTAGTCCGGCTAATAAAATCACTGCTTCCTGAAATAATGCCTTCGATGAAAACGCTCCGTAGCAGTATCATTGTTTCTCTTGCGGTATGATCGTTGTTCAGAAGTAAACCTTTCTAGTTTAAATTTCCCAAACCTTCTTTGTAACAATCTGAAAAAATACAAGAAAATAATGTTAAAATAATAAAGTTATAGACTATTCAAACCCCTTCGTTAATTTTGGGCCACCCTGTACATTAGGGTGGAGCGTCAGATTTTTTTTCGAATTTCAATTTCGAATAGCAACAAAAGGTTGCATTTTATTTTTAGATACGTGGGAAAAATAACGAAAAAAAAAATATTGGGACCTACTTTACTTTTAGCCCTCTACCGCAGCATCAAGATTTTGAATATGAGATCAAATTGATCAATTTGTGAAACATCATATGATGCAACATTATCGGCCATGTCACAGAGTTCAATTCCGTTCCGAAAGGGAATTCAACCTGCCCCATTTTTGTAGTAGCTGGTGCCTAAAACAGAAAACTAAAATACGAAAATTTGTCAGGTGTGTCCCGACTGTTGGCTGCGCTACTATGCTGCGGTATGCTCCACCTAGGGCTTGACATATTATATTGGATTGAATTCCGTTTCCGAACGGTATTGAGCTCTGTGACATGCCCGTATATATTCTTTATAGCTGTTATAACTCATTAAACTCAAAATATCCACTATTTTATACATAAAAGGTCAGATTTCAGACAACCTTAAGATGAAATAAAGAAGCAAATTTTCGAACTTCTAAGTCTTTGTCATATCTTGCAGAAAAACACATTTTCTAAGATAATTTGAGGTCACTGAACACGAAAATGATGTTCATTTATTTTTCTTAATGCGCGTTTTCCCGATATTCGCGAAAAACAAACAAGTTTTTTTTTTGTTTTTTTAAGTTTTTTTCTGAGAACGGCTCATCTAAATAAAATAAACTGCACACTGTTGTATAGATATCTCTCTATTCTTTCATTTCATACACTGATTGTGCCGATCGTATAAAAATGTATAGAGTTACAGGCATTAAAAGTCTAAAAAAGTATATGTTTAGACCTTCTCCCAAAAACTATAATTTAAAAAATTGCTCCATTAAGATGAAAAAGTATACTAAGTTAACTTTTTTTCGGGCTGTATTTCAAAGATAATTTTGTGACGATCACATGATTGATGTAATTGCTAAATTCTGATAAAAGATAACAAAGCTATATTATTTTTAGCTATTTTTCATACAAAATTAATTTAAATCAGTTTGTATTAAAAAAAATTTGATTGAAAATAGTTTTGTATGGGAAATAAAATCACCCTTTTTCACTTAAGGGCTGGGCTTATAACTTTCTTAAATTTTATCAGATCTCCTCAATCTTAAACTTTTTTCATTCGGCACAAAAATGTTGTTTACGTGTTAAAAAATATTTTTCGTATATCGATGGCTTAATATAGAAGACGCCTTTAAAAACGTATCAGTGGCAGCCATCCAACAGTTTCTCCGCGATGTTGATGTAGAGGAATACATCAGCAACTGGTTTATCACAATGTTGAAGGCAAGAAACGTCACTGCAAAACTAGGCAATATCAAAAAGTCAAAATGGGCATGCAGAGGAACACCACAGGGCGGGGTGATCTCACCTCTGCTTTGGCTTCTCGTTGTTAACACAATTCTTCTCAGATTACACGCTGCGGGAGTAAAAGTTTTGGCTTATGCGAACGATGTAGTAATAACGGTATCAGGGATGTTCACGGACGTGATAAGCGACATCATGTCCAACGCCTTGGGTACACTCACTCAGCAAATGGGCTAGAAGTTGTGGCCTAGGAGTGAACCCTAGCAAAACGGAACTGGTACTATTTAGTACAAAGACCAAAGTTCAGAGCTTTAGACTCCCTCGGCTGCATAATCTGGAACTGTCCCTATCGGACAATGCAAAATATCTAGGAGTTATCATGGACACTAAACTATCGCGGAAACTATATGTGCAACACAGGGTGAAAAAGGCCACAGTTGCCTATTACTCCTGTCGGAGAATGTTTGGTTCCAAATGGGGCCTAAGCCCTAACATGCTTAAAGGGATGTACACAGCAATTGTACGTCCCATATTGACTTACGGATCGGTAGTATGGTGGCCCGCCACAAGTAAGAAATATGTAGTAGATCAACTATACAGGATACAGAGATCTGCTTGCATCGGGATTACTGGATGTTTACGTACTAGTCCTTCAGAGGCTCTGAATGTCATACTGAACCTAATTCCGATCGACTTTTATGTATTGGCTGCATCATCAAGCAATACGCCAATACTGGCGGTATCGGGAGGTGGAGGTCAAGGACCTATGGCCACGCCAGAATCCTAGGTCAGTTAAAACTACCACTGAGCAAGCCCACCGATTACATTGTACCTCATTTAGATTTAGACAGTACGTTCAAAGTCCTCATTCCATCCAGATGGCAGTGGAAAGGGGGAAACATAGAAAAAGACTTCAACTTGAGAACGTATACTGATGGATCAAGACTGATCTGCGGTGTGGGCTCTGAAGTCGGAGAAGCGGGCAGGCCGTTGATTGACAGGGGTTTCCAAGGAAGAGTCGGCTTCTTCGTCGACAGCCAGGCGGCACTTCTGTCTCTAAGGTCACACACTACTTTTTCTACTTTAGTAAGCCAGTGCAAAGATGTGTTATCCCTCATCTGGGTTCCCGCATATAGCAACTTCCCTGGAAATGAACAAGCGGATGAGCCAGAGCTGGATCTTCAATGGACGTTTCCGCTGCTGAATCGGTAGCCATGCCGTTTGGCACTCTTAGAAATTGCATTCTCAATTATTACCAGCAGAAAGCTGAAGATAGCTGGCGCAAGTTGAGCACGTGTAAGGTAGCTAAGAACATATGGAATTGCTACAACGATAAGCGAACAACACAACTAATTAACAGAAACCGCAAGGACATCTCCTACAATTCATTCTGCCGTCGTTGCAGAGATCAAAGCAAAGAAGAAACAGTCTTCCACTTTCTTTGCAAATGCCCTGCCTTGCATCTCTCGAGACACAAATTCTTGGGCAATAGCATACTAGGCGAACTTTCAGAGCTATCAGGCATAGGTCTGGGTGACCTTATGAGATGTCTCAATGCGACAGGTTGGATCTAGTATCTAATACTGAATCCAAGGCCTGCGTTCGGACCTACATAGGTTGACACTGACGAGTGGAGTGGTGTTTCAAAACGGAATCTTATTGATTATACTTGAATGCTTGTGCGGAACAGGCAGCCCAACCAACGCATAGCCTATTGGCATGTCGGAGGTATATATCAGGTATAATACAGGATGTATATATCAGGTATAAAACGCTACCTTGAGGAACCTCAGCTTGAATCATCTAAGGTGTGCTTAGAAAATTACCATCTGTGATGATGAATTTTTGTCCAGTTAAATAGCTTTCTAATATCTTATGAATCTTAGAGGGTCAATTTTCCTTTAATTTCTGTATTAATCCTTCACGCCATACTTTATCAAAAGCCTGATAAACATCAATGAAGAGAGAAGAGAATGGAGGAGAACACTATTTCTTTTCTTTAATGTTTTTCTAACCAGGGCTGTCAGATATGGCGATTTCTCGCCAAACGTGGCGATTTTTCAACTTGTTTGGCGTCTAAATATTTGATTTGGCGCCATGGCGATTTTTCTGGCGATAAATAAATTTGTTGGCGATTTTTATGGCTATTTTTTAACAAAATTGAAGTTAAAAATTTTTATAATTCAGGAAAATTACTTTGTTTAAAGAATATTTTCAAAAATAAAGCGCACCAAAGCTCATCTGCAAGAAATTAAAACAATGTGATTTTAATGGTTTTTCTTATGTTAATTATAGTCATTAATGAGTTTCGAATTTGGACGAGAATATTTTACAAGAAATAAATTTTGGCGATTTTATTTCTACTTTTGGCGATTTTCTGCAAAATTTTTATACGATCATTTTATAAAAATTTATATTAAAAAAAGTATTATATAAAAACAAATTTATTATCAAATATATATTAAGAAAAACTACTTAAAATTGATTTTGGCGACTTTTAAACCAATTTGGCGAAATAGGTCGGAAAAAATCTGACAACCCTGTTTCTAACCACATTCACAAGCCTATGCGTTTGTTCTATAGTTCTATGTTGTCTCCTGAAACCGAACAGATGATCTGGGATGCATCCACTCTCAATTAGTATGGGGATCAACTTACTTAAAAGCAGTTTCTCAAATAGTTTTGACATAATTGACAGTAAGCTTATAGGCCTATAAGATTCCACTTTAGTATGGTCGTTTCCGGGCTTAGATATCATGATGACCAATGCTATATGGGGTAGCTCTATTAGCATTTTGTTACTGATGTTATCAGCACCTGAAGCTTTCTTCGAATTTAAGTGAAAATTTAAAATTTAATTTAAATTGCACGCCTGCAAGTTATCCGATTTGGGAAAAATTTTCACCACGTGAGTGTTATACCAAATGCTACAATAATCCGCTCGGGTTTTGTTGAAATTAACAAACCAAAAATATTTCATTGCCACCCAAATTTACATACATATCTGTATTATACATACAAACATACATAATATGTATAATATAGATTACACATACATACTTTAAAGGGCTTTTCTAGAAGTTATAATTGTCAAGTGTCTTGTTTTTACATACCAAATTCAAGTACTTAGTATGTACATAGTGCGTAAACAAGTGTATGGACTACACTTAAGTGAAAGTACTTGACTTGTTGGTATGAACTAGTTTTTCGCATATCACTAATTATCGTTAATCTTTCAAATTTTGGGTTATTAGCAGGAAAACACGTTAACAGTTGTAGAGTGGAGTTCGGTTATAACAAACTTGAAGCATTGCGATTTTTTTATAGAAAAAGTTCGTTACAGCCATATTGAAATAATGTATTATTTTTTCAGACCGCTTTGTCAAATAATAGAAAATAGTTAATTCTGCGTTTTAAAAATTTAAGCATAAATTTACTGCATACTTAAAAAAAAAGTAAGTTTTATATAAACCGAGCGCGTGATAGCCATAATATTTTTTATGAAATACTTACATATGTATGCAAAACTTATAGCGGGATATGGTCTACATACATATACATATAAATAAAAGGTGAACTCGTAAATGGGGTAAATTTGTGCAACCGTTCTGCGAACTATTGCAACAGTAGTAAAAATGCTGCCATATTTGCATCAATCTGCGGCAGCATTATAAGTTGCTAGCATAAAGAAACTTCGGGCAAGGAAAAATATTGCCAAGTGAAGGTTTTCAAATGCAGAACTTTGATTATTGCACAATTACTGAATTTACGAATGTACCCAAATTGTTATAGCCGATGTTAGTTATAATCGAACTTCACTGTATATAGTATCCCAGCTAGCAGTTTATGAAATTAGCGATCATATTCGAGTCTTTATTGATTCCTTACCTCGATTAAAATAATCATTTATGCGCTCATTTTCTGATCATAAAAGATACTTTAGTCGGTAGAAAATGGTACCCTACGTACGACTCCTCTTGAAGAGTCTTTTTTGACTCATTTTTTAGTAATTTTTAAGCAGTATTTTTGATCATTTCTGAGTCAATTACGACGCATTTTTGAGAAAGTAAAAAAAAGTTAATTTTAACTGAGAATCGAGCCAAGATCCTTCGGATCTGTAACACTGTGCACCAACCACTCAGCTAAGGTACTGCCTACAACATCTGCAGCACAAAGCTAACATAAACTTATTTCTATAACAATACTCAAAACAGTCACATTTCGAGCATATGCTTGATCAATTTATGATTGCGCACAAGTCTTTTTCTAAGCATTTATGGATTCATTTTCGATTCGTTTTTTGAGCGCGCAACTGCTTAATCACTTTTTGATCGTCTAAGTTAGTCTTAAACGATTAATTTTCGAACATATGCATGATCAATTTATGATTGCGCACAAGCCGTTTTCTAGTCATTTGTACGAATCATTTTGGAGTCTTGTTTTAAGCCCGCAACTGATTAATCATTTTTTGATCATCTGAGGTAGTCTTAAAAGACTCCTTTTGCTGATTTTTGGTAAAACAATCTTCCAAATGCTATGTAGGATTTTTGTACATACATAATAAATATGTGTGTATAATTATGACATGTCGTCAGCTTATTATTGGTTTGGCGCATATACCACAAACTCTGAACGGAGAAAAACGACAAAAAAGGTTTAACATAAAGTTTTCTCAAAATAGACTCGATAGAATTTTTTTGTATTTTCACCACTGCATCCGGCATATGTTTTGAAAAAATATGTACATTTTTGTGAACTTTCATGAATGTAGTTAAAAGGTTATATTCGTTTACTGAAAATGAAAAATTTTGTTTTGTGCCGCATACGCAATTGTTTTCTCAAAAGTGGCATGTGTAACATTCCGCCGCGTAATGAGCATATACAGTAATCGTATGCAACAAGCCATTTAAATTTCAATTCACAGTAATTCATAAAGGGATCTGGACACGGTCAAAATGCTTGATATCAAAATCGTGTACGTGTGCATGCTGTGTGAAATTGTTATGCTTGATGACCTACCGCATTCATTTTTAAGGAGTCTAGACACGGTCAAAATGCTTGACAAGCATGTTGATAGTATGAGTTTAAACTTGTTAGTATGTGTGACACCGACGAAGCTTGATGGAAAATCAAAAAATGTAGATTTTTGGCATGCTGTCACATGATTGTTCGTGTATAGTGTTAACCCATCAAGCCTGAACAAATTTTCTTTATTTAGCAAAATTTTTATTTTTTACCAAACAAACGAACAGCTCAAAATCAAACTAAAAATGAATGCTTGGTAGGTCATCAAGCATAAAAATTTCACACAGCAAGCACACGTACACGATTTTGACATCAAGCATTTTGACCGTGTCCAGTACTCATTAGTTTAATTTTGACCTGTTCGTTTGTTTGGTAAAAAATAAAAATGACGCTAAATAAAGAAAATTTTTGCAGGCTTGATGGGCTAACACTAAACACGCACAAGCATGTGACAGCAAGCATGCCAAAAATCTACATTTTTTTTTTATTTTCCATCAAGCTTCGTCGGTGTCACACATACTAACAAATTTTCATTCATACTCCAGACGTTTAAAAGTTGTAACCTATTTTCTAGCGGTATCCTCTCGAATTTGTGTGTCAGTGGCACCATAGCTCCCAAACGGCTGGATCGATTTTAATTTAGTTTCTTTTGTTTGGAAGGTGACTTTATCCAAAATCTTCTAAAATAATTTAAGAAATCGGTTCAGCCGTTTTCAAATTATCATCCATTTTCTTCGCGGGTTCTTAAAATTGTTAATTTAATGTTATCTTTGTTAATATTTCATTCATACCTGGACTTAACATTTAAAAAATACATATATGTACATCTAAGAAGAAAAGTGAAAAAGTGAAGTTTCGTGAGAATCAAGTCATTACATGAATTGTTTCTCTATGTTATATAGTCGGGGGAATTAATTAGTTAGAGAGATGCAAAATCACACGTATACAAGAGTTTGTTTTTTTTTTGCATTTTGCTCTTAATAAACTACTATAAACTCTAACCGATATAACCGTCAGCACTACCATGTAGTTATATGACCGGTAGTGCTCTTGTAGGTAATATGGATTATCGTCTTTTTCAATAAAATTTAACGTTCTTTTTTTTCGTCCAACGTCTTGAACAACTGGCATCTTTGAAATTCCGCTAAAGGACCTTTCACATTGTAATACAAGCTTGGAGATTTTTATTAGATTTTGTAAGACGAAAATCAGTCTGCCGGCCACAAAAATTTTAAAGAAAATCTCATTACACTTTGTTTCTAGACTATATCATTCCAAATAAAACGTAACATAAATAATTTGCAATAAAACAAATTTGTTCGTCCTTTTTTTCTTTATTTATGCCGGCAAAAAAAAATACACAACTGTTTTTGTTATTCATATGTTTGTTTGTGCAAAAGTCAACCCTTATAAAATTTCCTAAAAATGACGAATACCATAATACTGTCATATTTCTTTACGTATTTTTGAGAGATCATAACAATTTGTTTTCACACTGTTGGATTTTTACTTAAAGGGCATAATACTCAATCAATCAGCTTGATGTCGGGTTCGTGTACGTGTGCTTGACGAAAATTCAAAACCAAGTAGATTTTCCATCAATCGTCGCCCTTAAGGGCAATATACACAGTCATGCTTGACAAGCGTGGTAGTAGTATGTGTGAAATTTCGTTAGTATTAGTGACACCGACGACGCTTGATGGAAAATCTACTTGGTTTTGATTTTTCGTCCAGCACACGTACACGAATCTGACATCAAGCTGATTGACCGTGTATATTGCCCTTTAAGATTTGAGGTTTTGACAAATATTAATACTAAATCTAATAGTCTGAAGAAGTTTTACATTCTAGAAGAATAAACGCAATGCACGCATGCAAAAAAATCCAAATTTTTTGATTTTGCATTCAGAAGCATCGGCTCCAATATATGTACATTAAAGAACCGTTATACCCCCTAGCCCCTGTAGGTGCTCCATAGAGTAGTTACATGGTCTTGTTTTTGGGTTAGTCCGATGTATTACAAAGCTGGGCCACGTGGTCCAGTCCTAGGACATCGCAATGTTAAATGGACCACGTCTAATGCATACGTTTGAGGTAGTTTGGGACTAGTCCTGCTCCATTATGAAGTAGTCCTTACACGCATATATGGACTAGTCGCGATTTTTGCAATCTTTTGATTTTCCATTCAGAAACATCGGCTTCACACATACAAAGTAATTTTCACTTATTCCAATCATGGTAGAATCAAGATACATTAAACAGGTATCACTACAAGATCAGCTGTTCTAGTAAATTTGAGAATGTGTGCATCACACAGACAATAGATTTTGACACATTTCTGGTATTTTTCTATCAGCAACGGGTATGTGTTAGTAACTTTGAGGGAGCTTATTAAGTCCACGGATGAGCTGGCATTATGCTATCTGAACCCACATAAGAAAAATTAAAAAAAAAATTAATACACACAACTTCGAAAATTAATTTCTAAGAATATCTCAAAAATATATATCGCCACCTGATACGCAAGACGACCTAACTAGCAGTTTCATAAATTTACAGGAGAAACAATAAATATGCTAAATTATGTAAATGGCCAGGTAGTTTTCCTTTTAGATTTTCTTAATTATATCGCTATTTTCGTTCAGGTAAGTCTGATATTGAAAGTAGTTATGTATGTATGTGTAATACATCGGAATTTGCTAAAAATCCGATTACAATTTATTGTTAGTTAGGGCTTTTTTCGTTTTATTTAACGACATATTGTTTAAAAATGTATATTTTTATGGCGATTTTTTGACAATTTCGATGAATCAGTTTGACGATGTTTTCTCCAAAATTTGACGATTATACCGCTAATGTATCTGGCAGCTATGGCTGCAATAAGAGACCTTTTTAGTTGAATTGAAGGGCTTAGTGTAATAACTCGGTAAGCCACATGAAATCAAAAATTGGTTTTATGTGCTCATTTCCTAGTTAGGCACCACAGCTTTGCATCCTAGAGAAATTTTTATCTAAATTCTATTGTTTTTCAACTAATTATGCTGAGTATTTAAAGTAGAAAACTCCAAAAACCATAAAATTTTGAATTTTTTTTAAACTTAAAAGTCGATTTATTTCATATTTTGTTTTTGTGGCTTATCGGCTTATTGCTCTCAATTCTTTTCTGAAAGTTGCCGATTTCAAAACGAAGTGGTTTTCAGAACAATCCCGGCAGACATTGCTCAACCCTCAACAAATAAATCTATTACACTAATTTATATTCATTGTTGACGTCAAGAATTTCTTATTCTTATACGAAAACGTTTTTCATATCATTTATTATGTTTATGAAAAGTATCTAATACCTATCAGGTTTTTTTTTAACAACATAACTGCAATAAAAAGTATTTGAAGAGAAAAATATCATAAGCAAGTGTTTAACTGTCGGTTTTCATAAAATTGAACGAAAACTTGGAGCGAAAACAATTACAAATTTTCGTATTTTGTTGTTTCTTTCGACATAACTTCTCACACGAAATTTTTGTTT
Organism: Panzeria rudis; assembly: GCA_956483635.1. Lineage (NCBI taxonomy): Eukaryota > Metazoa > Arthropoda > Insecta > Diptera > Tachinidae > Panzeria > Panzeria rudis. The sequence continues at coordinate 78,429,787 of OY101451.1, read as the reverse complement.
ATTTTATAAACAGGCACTAAGTGTTCTTGTGCAGGGCTCCAATATATGTAAATATGTGCATTAAAGAACCGTTATAACCATAAACAATTTTAGATGGCGGTACATTTTCGACTGCTCAAAACCTATAGAAATCGCAGTTTATTCTTTGAAAAATTTTTACCATTTTAAAATATGATGTCGCTGATATCCACGCCATATAACAGATGAACTAAATATACATTTTGAGCTTTGGGACTAAGTGAACACAAGACAAAAATATTACACTACCTAGCAAAAAATCGGAAATTGCTGCATAAGCATAGCATTCTCTTTGGATACCAAGAAGTACAAGTACCGAATTTAATATTAATAGCCAAACTTTTGGATCACTTCCGTCCTATGACATCCACGTGTTAAATTCATTGATGAATCAGCAAAACTAGAAAGAACTACTTTTCAGTTCAGTTCAAGGATTTTTCGTATGAACTATTTTTGCTGAGTAATGTGTTTTTCTGTATTTTGCATTATCCGACTTTGACTTGGAGTAACTATAAGTATGATACTTTTCACACCAATAACATGCCTTACCCTATGTTCACCAGGACCATCTTGTTTATATGTTGTACTCAGACATATTGGTGGAATTACACACATGCTGGCCCATTGTTCTGGATTTTGGCCAACATGAATGGCCTTCGTGGCGAAACCTTTAGGTTGTTCTTTAAATCCTGAACTCATTTCACAATAGTACGTTTAAGCCACCGTCTGTACTCTTTATGTAACAATAATCAACTGTCTAAAATATAGCTATATTATTAATATAAATTATATTTATTTTAATTGGTCTTTCAATTGATAACAGCAGAGAAACAAGTCGACAAGATTTTAGGAGGCGGTGGTGGCGGCGGTGTGCCGCGAGAATATTGGCGGCCAAATTTTTTATAGATGAATTAAAAAAAGTACCTATAATTGTACTACATAACTAATACTAAAATTTACGTATTTGAACAAATCAAGGTGAATTCATTATAGGTGAACTCAGGGTGAAATAAGTATACAGGTGGCAGCATAACGTCAGCTGATTATTTGTGGCTCTGCTAGTTTTGTGCATAATCCACGTCCAGCACGTATATATTTTTGACAAGCATCATCTATTTTTTTGTTGTATTGTATTTGTTTCACTTATGCGGTCACCTGTATACTTATTTCACCATGGGTGAACTCAAGGTAGATCAACACCAGGTAGTCGGAAGAGAATTCGCCGTGGAGAATTTACATATGGGCTGTCAAAAAAGCTAATACATTAACACTGCTGACAGGCCAAATGTGTAAACATTTACGTAAACAGTTGGGCTCTTGCGCCCACCTAGTATGAATTCCGCTTAGGTGAACTTGTAAACACAGCTCCAAGTCTAAATCATACTAGGTGGCCGTAAGAGCCCAGCTGTTTACGAAAATGTTTACACATATAACCTGTCAGCAGTGTTAATGTATCAGCTTTTTTGACAGCACAAATGTAAATTCTTCACGGCGAATTCTCTTGCGACTACCTGGCGTTGATTTACCTTGCACAGCTGCTAACTTTTTTTTTATTTTATTGCTTTGCTTTGTGAGTTTGACTTCGAACTTGAGATGGGCGCGTGTCGACATTTTCCACCACGACACGAACACGAAACACGTACGAAAGAAGCACGCCCAAAATTTTCAACATACGTACACGACAGACACAACGTGTACGAAGTCAAATCCAAAAACAAAATTTTTTTATATTCAAAGACACATTTTTCTTCTATTTTAACCTTTCATGTTCTATTTGTATTTTTATTTACATATTTTTTGACAAACAGTAACTAATCAAGATTTCGCTCAATAATCTTGTGCGGCAAGCTTCTGCATTCATATATATTCTAATCTGAAAATCGTTTCGTGTTTTTTCGTGTCAAGTTTGTTCAACACGACACGAACGAAATCAGATTTTCTGTCACTGAGTCGTGCGTGTTCGTGTCACGAAAAAAGATGACACGCGCCCATCTCTACTACGAACAATGATTTAAAAAAAAAACAAAATACTTGTGGTTTTTGTTACATGTTGTACTTGTTTTAATAGTGATATTACCTTGTAAATATTTTCAAAGAAAATGTTGCCCAATTTTCCTGACAGTGAAAAAGTAAACATAAGACTAAACAATGTTGCCACCATATTACAGAATTTTCATTATTGTACAATAAAAATCAAAAGCCTTTTAATTTTTGCCAATATATTGTGCCACCTTCGAATATGACATACACATTGGCGATATTATTGTACAATACGAAAAATTCCACAGTTATACTGCAAGTGGGTGGGCCGCTTAATTAACAAAAATTCCCGGTAATAAGAAATTTTATTTCCTGTTTCCCGCGAATGGGAAAAGTCCGCGAAACTAAAAACCCTACTTGCCTCTTATCAAAGATTACAATAACAACAATAGATTAAACAACGTACAGCTGTTACGTTTTGTTGTGGTGGGGAGAGAACGAAGGCGATATATAATAGTCGGCGACTGAGCTTAAAATCAGTTGGCGGCGGCTCTTAGCCGACTTAGTTAACAATATACTAGGGTTTTTTTCTGCAAAAATTACTCGAAAAAACTCCGAAAATACGGTAATATAATACAATGTAAAATCTGTAATATTTCCAAAATTTTTGAGGCCAAATCTGGCCTCATATAATGCTGGTAGTAGAGATGAGCGATCCCGTGATTTCTAAAGAACATCGTGAACGTAATATAAAATTCACTGTTACTTAAAGCTGTGACTGTGATCACTGTTTTCAGTTCTCTTATAGCAATGTAATTATCAAAACACACATGCATCTCTACACAAAAACGTTGTTCTTTAATATACCAAGGCATGTTAAAATACGCCTTAAAATATACTTTGAACTTTAAATAGAAATACTAATAACAGACCAGCCTAAATCAGAGTGTTGAACGTCGCGTAAGCAACAGGGTACGCATTTACAATACATTTTAGCACAGAATATTTACTTTGAATGTACTGTAAACACGTACCCTGCTGCTTACGCGACGCTTAACGCTCTGATTTAGGTTGTGCTGTAAGGAAGAAGAGAACACAAGATTACTATTCTTTTGTTGTTATTTACGCAAATAAAAACGTTATAACCCATACAAACAGTGAAATATCATAATTTTCTGTATGTAACAAATAGAAAAGGACAACTTTGCAAGTATCATTTACTTAAAAAATTTTGTCACAACTGTGAATCGTTTATAAATAGTTTAATTGAGTTCCATATAAAGTTGCTAATCAACTAAAAATTTTAATTCCTGTTGGAACAGCAATAATTATAGTAGGTGATGTAAAATATGCTCGAGTGTCAACATCTATTCCTACAGTAAATATGTGATGAGCTCAACCAATAAATCCTAGTAATCCCATAGCTAATATAACATAAATTATTCCTAGTGAACCGAAGGTTTCTTTTTTCAGTAACAGTGGTTAAATCACAGGTACTGAAATATCGCTCATCTCTAGCTGGTAGCATATAATGCTGAGTGTAGACGTTACTACAATTGTACGATAAATCGTACAAGTATGTATAAAGTTAGTAGCGTATATCATGCTGTCGTACTAAAGGCCCTGGGGATCGATTCTGAATTTATGATAAAAATGAACTGATCAAAAATTTATAATTTTTACTTTATAGCAATTTTTTACTTTGAGCGATTCTGATTGCAATTATTTTATTCAGCTCGTTTCTTGAATCATAAGCAAATTAAAACAAAAAGTAAGTTTTTTTGCAAATACATATTATGTGCTTTCTGGTCTTCTGGCGCTTTGCAGCATCTTTTTTTCATCCATTGGGTTTTTAAATAATATTAAGTTTACTTTTGTAAAATTTGTGGTTTTATGTAGTTGTTACAAAAATGTATAGCAAATAACTTAACTCTGTTATTCTCCTTTATCTTGATTTCTTGTTTATTTTAGTGTTGCCACAATTATTGTAAATAATACAGTATGGCTTTTTTTACTTTACCGAAAATGATTTTTGAAGCAAAAGCCAATAAAAAAGTCATTAAAATATGGGATCATTTAAGTTTTCGCCAACTTTGTCATAATGAAAAAAAAAACTGTCATAAGAGAAAAATTTGACAGATTGTTTTCATAAAACCTAAACTATAATCGCATTTTCAATGAAGTGAAAATATTTTTTCATTTTCACTTTTTCACAAAAATAGAATCGGGCCCCTGATTCACTATCCTTCCTACACGATTGTACTCATGATACAATTAACAGGTACACACACTTCAAAAACAATAGAAAAATTGTTGTAGAAATAATTCGCTAGCTGTCAACGTTGAAAGACGGGTGGAACTATCAGTGCAACTAGCTCTATAAGGAAATGTCTAATATCGTAGAGAAAGGAATCTCTTTACAGAGTTTGACAGTTTGATGGAGGTGGTGATATTATGATCATTACATCACTCAACTAAGTTTGCCATTTAGGCGAGTAAGGTCTGCTGATCTACTGTATGTATCTGTTAATTGTATCATGCTAGTACATGTGAAAAGTTTACGAAACTTTTAAAACAAATTCTTGACAAACAATCGCCGATTTAGCGCTGTATTTAAAAAAAAGCGCTTTAGAGAAAAAAAATGAGACTTTTGATACATCAAAAAGCACTAAAACTAACGCCAAAGGCACTAAATTGGCAACTGTAGTATCCATTTTTGTGCCAAAGCTTTTATGGGCCTTGGGCCAATTGTGGAGTTTATGGGCAAAACCATAAGAACTTCTATTTTTGTATTTCTCACTTTTTGCGAAAAGTCAATGTAACATTTATACCTATCAACTTAAAAAATGTTTAATTTCTTTTGACAACTCTTTCCCGAACAAGTTTACGATATCATTGAAAAAGTCCCTAAAAAGTATTGCTGCTAAAAATATTTTTGTACGTTAGACTTTGGTTTTATGCTTTTTTTATGAAACAATGAATGAATAATATTTGGAACGATTTTCCGTCATCCCACGTCAAATTTGGTTTGAAAACAGACCGGTTTCGGCTATGTGTCATCTTCAGTGTTCTATTGAAAAACACAACACTGAATGAATAATAATTTAAATGATCAAGACTATTGTATATCAGGATAACTAAATAAAAATCAAATAAAACGGCTAGATGATTAATTAGCGGCTACATCCGATTTTTAGCCGCCGCCGAGATATTTCCTTATTAGCCGGCGCCACCGATCATAATGATCGGCGCAGAACTTTGCCCCTCGTTTGTCTGTGCTCTGTGTCGCCACTCTGATTGGCACGTGTTTTCAGTTATTTGGTTTGGAAAGCAATTAATTTGTGATTTACGTTTTTGGACATATTGAATTTTTGTGTAGCAAGTGCAATAATATATCTGTGATAAACACAAAAGCGAAGAATTTTTGCAACATGGATTCCATGAAAACATTTGATATCCATATGTTTCCAAGTGATTTGAAATTTTCAGTTTTTACGTGTGAGGATATAAAACGTCTCAGCGTCGTTAAAATTATTACTGCTCTGACATATGATCCGTTGGGACATCCTCTACCTGGTGGGTTGTTCGATAGTAAAATGGGAACTTTTGGTAAACACATGCAGCCATGTACAACATGTCTTAATATTCAAGCATGTCCAGGCCACTTTGGTCATATTGAATTAAACACCTTAGTGTATAATCCATTCTTCATTAAGCTGGTTCAAAAAATCTGCAATGCTTTTTGTATGAATTGTCAAAAAATACAAGCTACAGGTATGTATTCCGGCAAAAAAAAATTAGCAGCAAATGTACCTTAGTGAATTTACTCCAAATATATCATTAAATTAAAAATTTGAAAAACCCCCGAAGAAAGTGTATGCTAACTTCAAAACGGCTGCACCGATTTTTTTTCTCCAAATATTGGTTATAAGATCGTCACCTTTCAAACAAAAGATACTAAAGTCGATCTAGCCACTTGGGAGCTACGGTGCCACAGACACGGACTCAAGAGGATATCGCTAGAAAATAGGTGATAACTTCTAAACGGCTTGGGCAATATTCTTTAAACATGCATATGTAGCTAAGAACACGATCAAGTCACCTTTTAAGCACAATAAACTAAGTCAAAATCGGTCCTTTCAAGGAACAGACTGGTACAGAGATACACAATAGCTGTGTTCGTTTACTCAAAATTCTTACTACTTTTACTACAATTGGCAAAATTTGCTTACTTTTTGTATTGAAAACTTCCAGCTGTAGTAAAAATAGTAAATTGTAGTAAGTAAACGAACAGACTAGTGGTGTTACGAATATCAATTTTTGATATTCGCAAATACGAATATCTGAAACAATATTCGCCGAATTCGAATACGAATATTCAATCTAAATAGTTAGTACCACTTAAATTTTCAAATTTAATTGAAAAAAATCTACCCTTTGCGTCAATAACAATAAATTGAGAAAAACTGTCACAATACTATCTGTATTTAACATTATTATGATATTTCAATGACGGAATTTGAAATTATTAACTTAGCACCTGAATACCACTTTTTTAAATTTTTGTTGGAAAGTAAATAAGGGAAAATACGAGCTTCTTTTACCTATACGCAGGCAATATTTAGTGACACCATCGGCGAGTTTTCCGAGCGAGCGAATGTTTAGTGGTGCGGAGCTTATTTACACACCGCGCAATAGGCTTGATGGAGAAAAGACTTAAAAACTTTTATTTTTGAAGTTCAACATTCCTCTACTGAGCTTTGAGTATTACTTTAACGAGGGCTTTACTTTTTAAATACCATGTCGTTACGAAATATATTTTGTTTCTTTTTTCTTTACTAAGAGAAGATTTTTTTTAAAAAAAAATTAATATTTTTGTTTAATTTTCAGTATTTTTATGTATTATTTTTTGGAACGTATTCACAAAATATTCGTGAAATATTCGCTTGAATTTGGCGAATACGAATATCATGAAAGAGGCGAATATTCGGCGATTCGAATACGAATATTCGTAACATCACTAGAACAGCATAATACAAACTTATATCACCCATAAAATAAAATTAGCCTATGTGATATAAAATTTAAAAATAAAATAATTGGCGGCACCCTATATTTTTCAAGTTATGGACCTATGAAGTTCTCATATTAAATAAACTGATTATGAATTTTATAGTTCAATATTGCCTCTATTTTGTCCTCTATAGATGTACAATAGAGGGTTCGCTGAAGAAAACTTTTCCCAAAACTGAGCTGCTTACTAAAGATTTGTTGCATAGGTTTTAAATGATACCAATATTGGCCCGTTACATTCAAAAATGTATGCTTAAAGTTTTATATGAAAACTTTAGAGGTTCATAATCCGAAAATTATGGGTCGCGACAATATTTTTTATTAAAATTTTTATCAACAGTAATGTCTATATAGATTCATATCGAATATAAATTGTTTTTTGGGTCTTGTACAAGTTTCTAAGCCTACTGGCTTATTTTATTCTCTTGTGGTTTTCAAAGTTAAGAGCTTTGAATCTTTTCAAAAGTATGGTTGAAGTCTACTGATGATTTCGTAAAGCACAAATGAAAGGCATATAGACATTACTCAAACCTCAACGAATAAATCTTTATTTGGAAACTAAAAATTTTGTCTATTTTTACTTTAAGTTATGTTTTTGTTCAATAAATTAATTTGTTGTCTTGTTATTTTGGTATGTAATGGAAATTGATCGATTTTAAATCGCGCGGTTTGAAAAACAAATTCTACTGAAGGATAATTTATTGATGCTTTTTTATATTTTTCGAGGCTTAGAGTACTTTATTCGAACTTAGATTCGATTCCACTGTATCGCGCAATTTACAGAACATCTATTTAGTGAAATCGCACGATTTGCAATCGATCGATTTCCATCACATACTAGATTATCACTGAAATATGGAATAACAATATTTATTTTATATAAATCACATACATTTAATATTTATTCAAGGAATATTTCAAAATGTAACTTTTGACGAAAAACGTAACCTTTTTGAAAAAAGGCGTACTTTTTGTATTCTTCCCATGGCAACACTGTTAACAATACAGGCTTAGTGTAGAGTTCCTTCCAATGTGCCAATTCATTTGAACTGCTTTTAATTTCATTTGGGTCACCTTTTATTTATGTGGTACTTCCAAGTTAGACTAGGATCAAGATGAACACCGAGATATTTTACTTCAGTGTGTTGAGGTATAGTTTGGTTATTGATTTGTAGATGTAGGTTTCTCTGCACAATGTAAAAATAATGTGTAGACATTTTTGTTCCTTAATTTTTATCCGCCATGGTTTTAGCCATTTTTCTAACTGGGTTTTGTGTAGAGTTGTGCTTATCAGCTGTTTTGAGTGAGCGCTCTTTTCCGCTCAGCTCACTTTACTGAACTATTTCATTTTGTTAGCTCAGTAGCTCATTTAGCTCAGTAGCTCACTTGTTTACAAGGCAAATTCCTAAAGAAACATTTCATCAAGGCGAATTCATAACAAGTAAAATTGACAGCACAGCCACAAACAATATGGCTTGTGCGCACCTGGTGACTTTTGTGTATTTATAATATTTAGTTGGAAGGCAACATTTGCTTGTTTGCTTTGATAAAATTATAAATTGTGGTGGTCTCGAAATATCTGATGTCAGTCAGTTCAACCTTCCTTACAGCCATACAATTTTTCTTTGAATGTTCAATATGCTTTAGATTTCTTTTTAAATAAAGAAAATAATTTAATCGAAAGATTAAATTAAAAACAAACTTTAGCCAAACTAATTAAGGCCCTAATTGTGTAAATCACATCACCAAAGTTAAATTTATATATAGAACAAAAACAAAATTTCAAATACTTTATAAATTTGTTTTATTTTTCATACAAATTTAAAAATTTTTGAAAAGCAAAGCAAAGCTTGAATTTCTATCCGTTTGTTTGGTGAAGAATTTGTATGAAAAACAAAAACGAATTTTAAAAAAATTTTCAAATTTGTTTTTGCTTTAATATAAATTTCACTTTGGTGATGTGATTTACACAATTAGGACCTAAATAATTTTGGATAAAAAGCCATACAGTTCGACTAAAATTCATAACTAAATTCAAATTTTTTCTTAATTGTCAATTTTTAACCCCCAGCTTACAAGGTTTTGGATCAGAGCAACTGAAAGTTGTTTCTTATGTAATTCGGGGTGACGAATCTGAAAACTAAACTCGATTACAATATTATCTTCAAGACGATATCGGGGAGCTTATGCCGAAAAATATATATATATAGTTTGTAAAAAAATTAGTTTTTAATTCATTCATAAAAAAAATTGTAAAAAATTCTGCTAATTTTCTATTAGCATATAGATAAAGGTGTTTCAAAACAAAAAAAACAAGCCATATTTCATTAAAATCGACTCACAAGTTTTGGCTTTATTAAGTGAGAAAACTCAGTTGATAAAAATCACGATTTTCATACAAAGTAACATTTTAGCTTCTGTGTATGCGTAAACTGTTGTATGAAAATGGTGATTTTTATCAACTGAGTTCCCTCACTTCATTGTGAATAAAACCAAAACTTGCTGGTCGATTAAAAAAAATATGGCTTGTTTTGTTTGAAACATATTGATCTATATACTTATGTTAAAAATAATGGAATTTTTATATGAATTTATTTTTTTATGAATTTGTTAAAAATAAAATTTTATAAAAAACTTTTTCTTGCACAAGTTCCACGATATTTCTGAAACTACTTAGCATATTAAAAAACAATGACTTAAGATAATATTGTTTTCGAGTTTTGATTTTTTGTTTTAATTGAATAGCACACCCCTTTCTCCTGTTATGTTAACATTAGCAAGCTGTTGCTTTTTGAAAGAGATGTATATATCGAAAACTAGAACCAATCTTGAAGAACGAAACCCGGATTCGAATTCAGAGCCTAAAATAACGTTAAGATTTGTTCTCATCGCATAAAGTATGATCCTTGTGTTATAAACTTAAGTTTGTTGTTGTAACCCCTCTTTCCGGAAATCGAAACTTATAAGTACAGCCCGCTGGGCGGGCCGCACTTCACTTGATCCGGTTTTGGGGAGAATGCAGTCCATGGGCAGGGGATACTCCCCTGCGTCGATCCCGAGACATAGGTCCGACTGCTGTGAGGATCGACTTAAGTTTGTAGTGTGTGTCCATGTATTTGTGTGTCTGTACGAGCCATCGTACAGCCCAAACGCCTTTTGATTAACCGTTTTTTGGTTGACATGTGACTTGATCGAGAGTGTTCTTAGCTAAGTTTGAAGAAAATGTATCCACCCGTTTATAAGTTATCTGCTCCTTTCTAGCTGTATCCTCTTGAATATATGTATGTGTCTGTGGCACCGTAGCTCCCAAACGGCTAGACCGATTTTAATTTAGTTGTTGTTGTTTAAAAGGTGACTTGATCCAAAATCTTCTAGCATATGCTTGAAGAAAATCGATCCAGCCGTTTGTTAGTTGTCATCAATTTTCTTCGGACGGTTTTTAAAATTTTTAGTTTAACGTTATCTATCACAAATTATTAGTTTTAATATCATTTCCTAAAAAATTTTGCAGGGCACGCCACTGAAATTTTAATGTTACAATTGCGACTAATTGATGCTGGCTTTATCGTAGAAGCGCAGGAATTGGAAATATACAAATCAGAAGAAGTGCTTAACAACGTCGAAACTCGAGTGAAGTTAGAGAATGGCGATAGCACCCATCCTCGTATAGCTGAAATGTATCAACTGCTTGAGAAGGGGTACGTAAACACCGCGAATGTTACGAAAACTTCCTGTGCCCTTCGTTCAGCAATAGTTAACTCAGCACTACAACGTCCAATTGCCAAGACATGTATACATTGCAAAAATACTTTGCGGAATATACGGTACTTGCATCGCAAACTTGTCTACTACATGAGCATTGCTGAAATAAAAAAGAAGTGAGTAAACTTATCTGTTCGTGTTTGTAATTTTAATCATAAGAATTTTCTACAAAGATTTGAAGGCTTCGAAGAAACTAGTGGTCAACAAAAGGTTTTATTGGCCGATGAATGTCGCAAGTTTTTGCGTCAGGTTTATAAAAACTATCCCGAGTTAATGCAATCGCTGCTTCCTATCCTCAAAATGGATATAAATTTCAACGCAAGCCAATCTTCTCCAATTGATATATTTTTTATGGAGACAGTACTAGTTACACCACCTAAAACTCGTCCTTCAAATATTTTACACAACCAAATCATTGAGCATGCTCAAACAGCAATTTATCGCAACATAATTGACACCAATACCGTAATACGTGTTGTTTTAAAACAAATTAAAGGTCAAGTGGAGGAGTTGTCAGGTGAAGCAAAGGTAAATTTGAAATAAATATTATACAGGTTTTAAATTAAAAAAAAATACTGCCACAAATCGCCTTAAGCTCTACTGCATGAACACATTTTAAATAAAAAAAAAAAAAAAACGACGAGTGGTGTCTTGGGGACACTTGGTTGTAGCTATGCTCCCTGTCTATATAAAAATAAAAAGATAATTACAAATAAACAGTTTTCTGTAAGTTGAAAATATTTTATATGGATGAAACATTATCGGTCCTGTTCTGTAAACCAAATCCGCGTAAATTTCTCGGTTTCCAAAAAGAAATAATGCCCGCATTGATGTATTTTAAATCGTATATAGTAAATTAATTTCAGATATGATATTTTAAGGGTAAAGTTAAATTTAACAAAATATTTGGAAATATCATATCAAATTAATTATAGCTGGTTTTTAGGGCCCCGTACACCAAAAGTGTAAAGGAATCCTATTGTTTTCGCTACGCTGTCCGTCTGTCTGTCTGTCTGTCACAGGCTCTTTTCTCGGGAACCGCAAGAGCTACGGGCCTGAAAATTTCACAGAATATACATATAAAACTTTGGCCGCCACAACAACAAATATATGACAGATAAAAATTACAGGGTGTTCTAAAGGGAGCAACGAAACATGTTGAAATATTAATGTAATATACAGACACTTATATATAGACATTAAATTTTCAAAGTTAGTGTTAATTGGTGTAGTCTGTAGAATAGACTACACCAATTAACATTGATATTTATAACAATAACAATTAAAGGGTGCTCTATCAATTAATGTAAATTTGACCATGTAATTTAGACAATTTGCTGTATCTTGGAAACCGTAAGAGGCAAAGTGGAAATTTTGAAAAACGTAAAAAATAAAAAAGTTCCAAATTAAAAAAATGTCAAAACGAAAAGTCGGCAAAATAAAAAAAACCGCTTAAAGGAAAAAAGCACCAAAATTAAAAAAAATCGCTAAAATTAAAAAAATTACCAGAACTCGAAACGAAAAAAAGCACTAAAAGCTAAAATAAATCGGTAAAACTAAAAATATCGTTAAAAAGCAAAAAGAAAAACGTTAAAAAAAACGCCAAAACCAAAAACCGCAAACACTAAAAAAAATCGCCAAACAAAAAAAATTCAAAACGAAAAATCACCCAAATGAAAAAAGGGCCCCAAAAAAAATATCGCTAAATCAACAAAGAAAAATATAAAAAACCTAAAATTAAACGAAAAAGCGAAACTATGTATTCACACGGAACTCTTCGTGTACGAGCCAAAGTCGCACTTACTGAATTTATTATGTATATTATTTATTTGAATATCCTCTTCAGACCTGGACATGAACCGATTGAGTTAAAAGTTGTTTTACTATTTTTTTTTATCTTAGAAGTTGTAATTAAAATATTTGTTTATAAAATTTTTTTGAATTTTTTTATTTGAAGTGGTAGAAAAAGGAGGTGCACATATGTGTACTTCAGGTTTAAATTACTGATTATTGAGGAACGATATCCCTAACAGTATGGTAGTTTTCAAAGCAGTTATTTTTTAAAATACAAAAAAATATACATATACACATATAGTACGGCAGCGTGAAGAGAATGTTGGGTGGAGACATTTTGACGCAGAGTTGCTGTCTACAAAGAGCGGTAAGTGACCAAAAATGTCAAGCCTTACTTCTGGCTGTGGCAAAACCGAACGGTGCTTCTTTGAAGGAGGCTCGCTTAGACAATCTCGACTTTCGGCTGTGAGATTCAAACTGGATCTGGCAGATTCGCTGGTGTTAGGACGAGATATAGAGCCACAATGCATGAAATTTGGTTCGACCATGCCTCCATCATATTTCATCATAGTTTTGGTCAGGTTCAGCCTGTATTCGAGCAAGCCTAGCTCATCCTTCCGTTTGACCTTTTCGTGTACACAACAACGCGTGTACATCACCCAGCAATGGAAAACCAGGGGAGGTTGCTTTCTGAAAAGTGGAGATAATTTATGACAAATACCTTCGTCTCTTAAGTACAAACGAATCAAAACAAAAAGAAATTTATGGCCAGGGCTCGGACTTTCATGCAACTAAAAATTGATTTTATGCGCTTAACAAATGCAGCTAAAAATGAAAAATATGCGCTAAAATATGCATTTATCTACGAACAAAGTACCAAAACTAAAATAATATGAAAATATTTTCTTTAATATTTTATTATTATTACCCAGCAAAATATAAATGAATGCGTTCAAAGTGAAATAGTGTTTCATGGTTTCTTGAGCACTTGTTTCTTCGAATGCATTCTGAATGCCATCGTAAATCGTAAATAAAGCTATAGTTTTTGAACTCATTAAAAACGCATGCGATTTCATTAGGTAATATATTGCATAAAATATCTACTGAAAAAGGCTTGCAAAAACGGAATTAATAATTACATTGGCACATTTTCATAAAACAAGTCTTAGCTCCATCAAAAAATAAGAAGACAATAGCTCAGTGGTAGAGAGCATGTCTTAACAGTCAGAAGAGCATGGTTCGTATCCCAGCTGGGGCAATATTTGTTTTATTTTAATTTTTATATTTACATGAAAAAACGTCATCGAATCAGGGAACTTGCATGGGTTCAATTCATTCATTTTAATGGAATCAATTTATTTAAATTGTCATGTAAACACATGATCTCCAATGTCACGCCTGTGTTAAAATCATGCATGTTTCACTTAAATCGAACCACTTCGTCGTCATTCAAACACATGATTAAACTACTTTCTTGTCACGGAAGATTTTGCTGGGTAGAGAAAAAAAAACTTAATTGGTTCTAAATATTATTTAATGCAACCGAACTTTAGTTGCGTTGCCAGTCGGCAACTGAAAATTAATGGTTGCCAGAAAGGCACTAAATAGCAACTGATATTGCCAGCTCTCAGTTTCCAGTTGCCATCAGTAGTATCATTTTTAACAACTGGCAACACAACTGAGGCTCAGTTGCCATACATAATTGGCCTATTAATATTTTTTTCAAAAATTGAGAAATATGCATTAAAAACATGTTTATTGCTCCAAAAATATTGCATTTTTTAACGCTAGCACACTTGCAAATAATTTTTGCCGCAATTTCAGCATTTGGACTAGGGATGTAACGAATACCGATACCGATATATCGGCGATACTTCAGATTTTCCGATACATCGGTATCGGCGATATTTTACTGTCGATACGACGATACTTTTAAAATTTTTTCAGAGTTTTTTTTAACAAATAATTTATTTTTGTTAAATTTTGTCATGAATTAAATTCACTTCGTTATTTTTTAAATCTTATTAATATCAATTTTAAAAATTAATAGTATTTTATGCTGTTATTTTGTAAAAAAATTATTTATTTTTTGTTAATTTTACCATGAATTCAAATTCAAGTCGTTGTTTTTTAAATCTTATTCCAGCAAAAAAATACACTTCAAAGAAGTCATGAAAATGTAGAATTCGCGATCCGGAAGTATTGCAAATTTGGATAATTTCCAATTAGTTTTACATATCCTTGCCATTGCAACAAGTTCTGTTTTTCGATTACCAATCACCGAATTGGAAGCGATGCTAGGACAAATTTCTTTTTCGGTGTTCTATAATGGTTTTTCCTCAAGGAAAAAGGATAAACAATTACCCATTTAAAAAATTTTTTTTTATGCGAATTTAAACTTGAAACTTTATTTTCATGGAAATTTAAGTGAACAAATATAAACTTTTAGAAGACTTTTAATAATTAAGCTATTAAGTTATTTAGAAGAATATTAGTTGATAAATGTTCTTTAAAATATCGATTTTTTAAAAAGCATGGCGAGTATTTTTTAAAATTACAAAGGAATTAAAAATTTTTTCTTGCTTTTCTACTAATTATCTGCATATTTTTAATATAGATTTTTTGAAGCAAAGAAAATTTAGCTCCTTAAAATTTACTTCCAATTTTTTATACTGGGTTAAAATCCATTTTAAATATTCTCTCTTACAATGTAATTTTGTATAATAAAAAAATTGCACTTGAGTTTTGTTGATCTAAACTTGAACTCAATTTCAATATTCGTATCGGTATCGGAATCGGTATCGGCGATATTTATTTTTAAATATCGGTATCGGTATCGGATCGGCAAAACGGCGTATCGTTACATCCCTAATTTGGACACATAGTGCACTGTCTGCGTTTTCGTCAGATGTCAGAATGCAACTTTAAGAATATGACATTTAAAGCTCATATTATATATTAGATGAAAATAGAATAGGTTCTACTTTCAACTGCGCTCAGTAGTGAAATTCACAAACTTATAATGCTTAAATAAAACGTAATTATGTCTCCAATAATTACTGTTTGCATTAACACTTATTTGATTCATTAACTTTGTTAAAATTTTCCAACACTTTCCAACACTATTAAAATAAACGAATAGCACAAAGAGGAATAGGAAAAAAATTAATTTATTATTGCACACAAACATATTTTCATGAATTTCTTTAATTTTTAGAAATAAAATTTAAATTAAATGTTTAAATTAGGGAAATAACCGATACCGATATATCGGCGATACTTCAGATTTTCCGCGATATTTTAGTGTCGATACGACGATACTTTTTAGATTTTTTTCAAAGTGTTTTTTAACAAATAATTTATTATTTGTTAATTTTATCATGAATTAAATTCAGTTCGTAGTTTCTTAAGTCTTATTAATGAGTAATTCCATTTAGCTCAGAATAGTCTTCAGAAAGTTGCAACGGGTGTGACCTTACAAATCTTAGTTTTAAAGAATTATGACTTTTAGTATAAATTCTGTAAAATTTTGACTATAAGGTGCACAATAATTTTGGTATAGATATCTGTGGGTACTACTCTCACTTCACGCGAAACTACCGATTTTTCAAACTTAAAATGGCTCTATTATTATCATATATTGCACTTGTAAAAAACATTAAGAAAAAATACTATTTTTAACACTAATGACATTTTTAATGTCATTTTTATTATTTATACTAATTAAAAAAACTATTTAAAACAGTTCTGTCTTGAACGTCCGTTTGTCTGTATGTACGGATCCTGTATGTGGTCACGATAACGACCGAAAGACTTCACTAATCGAGCCTTTTTTTCTTTTTTACGCTTCAGTATAATTAGGAATAGAAGCCTATTTAATTTCACGGTCTAAATGAGATTATGAGGCGTGCACTTTTGGATTTTCCAAACTATTTAATTGTATTGTGTGTTTACTGTTTGACAAAAAATAATTTTTCTTATAAAAAAACAATTTTTAAAATAAGACGGGTGTGACCGACGGGTGTGACCTAGTACGAAAATTTAAAAAATTCGAAGGAATAAATTTTTTTTATTGATTTAATTAATATAAATAACATAAAGATAAACTCATAAGAAAATAATAAGACATTAAATTATTTGCTAGTATATTATTTTCAGAGATAACGGTTTTTATTAATAACGAGAAAGGGAATAAAAGAAAATCTGAAATAAATATTAAACATACAAAGAGGGAGAGCAAAATTTTTCTTGCATGATCATTTAAAAGTGCCTCAAATTGATTAAAAAATATTAAATAGTGTATTTTTTTTATTTTTTTTTTCTATAATTGTCATTCTCTAAAAAACTCAATTGAGAGATTTTTATTAAAAATGAGAAAATTATTTTTTCATTGCATAGGGCCGTTTTACGTGGAATCACTCTAATATCAATTTTAAATATTAATAATATTTCAAGCTATTATTTTGGACAAAAAATATTTATTTCTTGTTAATTCTACCATGAATTCAAATTCAATTCGTTGTTTTTTAAACCTTATTCCCATCAAAAAAAAAAAACCATCCAAAGAAGTCATGAAAGTGTAGAATTTTTGATCTGGCAGCAGTACAAATTTGGATAATTTCTAATTAGTTTTATATATGCTTGTCATTGCAAGAAGTTCTCTTTTTCGATCACCGAATAAAAAAAATTAAAACTTTTTTTAAGATATGGTAAAAAGGAAAAAAACAATCAAATTTTACTATACAGAGGTATTTACACCTTACTACAATTTTTAAATATCAAAAACAACAGCTTAAACTGAATATTTCTTTGACTAATTTTAAGACCAATAAAGTATTTTTGCTTTTCTAGCGACTAAACTCAGTTAATTTTAACATTGCAATTATACTATAAAATTAATGTTCCAACATAAAAGAACAAAGTTCGTGAGGAAAGATAAAAGATAGCGTTCGATTAGCTGTATATTTTTTATTTTCTTTGGATGCTATTCTAATGTCACGTACGCAGTGCAAAAACATTATTTGTCTACGTCATTTGAATTTGACCGGTCGCAACTGTTTCAAAATTAAAGTTTAAAGCAATTTATTTGTCGCAAACAAATATTGATCGACATTTTGTTCAACTTGGTGTAATAAAAATTTTATAAGCATTTAAATTTCGTCACGTATGCTATTGTAGTACTACAAATGCAAATGAAAAATGGCGAAATTTCCATCAAATTAAAAAAAAAAAAAAAAAAAAAATTCATCCGTTTTCATATCATGATAGTCAGCGTATATATGATTCTCGAACTGCGTATTCATTAAGCGAAAATTTTCAAATTAATTAGCAGTGCTCGGACTTTCAGGCAAATGCATGTTTTTTGTAGTGATAGATAAAGAGGTATTGACTAATTATCTATGCGAATCATCAAATTTGAAGTAGCTTGGCATCGATTTGTAGTTGCATATTTTTGTGGTAAGTGCATATTTTGGCAATAAATGCATATTTCTGGAAAAAATATTAATAAGCCGATTATGGATGGCAACCGAGCCTCAGTTGGATTGCCAGTTGATAAAAATTATACTACTGATGGCAACTGGCAACTGAAAGCTGTCAATTTCAGTTGCCGGCTGGCACCGCAACTAGACTTCGATTGCATTAAATAATAGACCCAATTATGTTTGTTTTATGTTTTTTCTCTAATAATGATAAAAAATTAAAAAATATATATATTCATATTATTTTAGTTTTGGTACTTTGCTCGTAGGTAAATGCATATTTTTGCGCATATTTTTCATTTTTAAGTGCATTTGTTAAGCGCTTAAAATTAATTTTTAGTTGCATGAAAGTCCGAGCCCTGTTAATTTGAATGTACTACTCTGTAGTAGGCCAAGGTGGTGCCGTAAACACAGCGTCCAAGTACATAGTATGCAGTATGAAATAAATTTGAATCTTGATAGTTTTTATTGCTATTATCACCAAATACATATTTTTTATTTGTTTTTAAGTTTTTGTTTACATATATTTACAAAACATATATTTCATTACTTAAGAATACTATAAGAGAAAAATCTGTCACGTACGCTATGTCACGTGCGATATTAAATTTTTGTTCATTATAAAATCATCCAACAGTTTTTTTTTTAATTTCAAATTTAAGGATAATGAAGGATAAAATAGTTGACTTCGTTTAAGAAATTAAAAAAAAGAAAGAAACTTCACAATTCGTAGATTTTCGCATATTTTTACATGCACCTTAACATCACTTCCGTTTTATATCACGTACGCTTTACCCTTATTTCCCTCGATATTTTGGACAACCGGGTTCCAAATGTAATAATTTTTTTCACACATAGTACCCTCTGAATGGAATATAACGACAACATATTTTTCAGTTACTCCTATTTTTGCAAAATCTATTCCATTTTGTAGGCGTACAAATGTCACGAAATGTCCATATGCTAAATTATATCCAAACTTTGTTGGTTGGAAAAATTAATCCTTCACCATCATGTGGGCCAAATGGACACTTACTTTTAACCAGCCTTTCAAAACAATTTTTTTCAAGAATTTAGAATATGCTTGCCAAATCCGTTGCAAAAATACTTATTGAACGAATCGACCCAATAAAAACTTTTCAGCTTAAAAGTTTGCAAAAAAAATTTTTTTGGGTTAATTTGGTCCTAAAGTGTAAAAGGATCAATGTTTTTCTCCATAAAAATGTGTTCCTTTGACAAGTATGAAAATGATTGTATGTATGTATGCGTTATAACTTTTCTTAATTTTTAATAAAAAGCATTTTGATAACAAAACTTTTTTAACCCTCTGCGACTGACGTGACTTCATTATCACAATTCCACTGACGTGGTAGTACACTAGACACTATTTCGACTGCTTATATTTTCCAAGTTCCGTTTGTAAACCCACTGAAACTATTTTTGATTTTAGTTTAATGTAGTAGTTTCTTATTTATTGTAATTTTACGACAAAGCTTATTAAAATCATAATTATTGGCGTGACATAAATTACCCTTAAAATACTTACATCCATATAAAAAATAAAAAATCGTCATATCTTATTTTTTTTTTGCGAAAAAGTTTAACATTAACTTTATTTTATACCTAAGCTAATCAATCTAGAAAGAAAAGAGATAACATCAATGGTTTAATAAAAAGCTACAACGTATTTTGTCAGGTCTACCTCGAAAACTGACGTGGTAGTCTTATAGACACTTGTATGCTCACATGAACGCGTATGCTCGTTTCAATTGCTTTCTTCACACTAATGTACGCGTGAGTACGTAATAAGTAGGTACTGAAAATACCAGAATCGATAAAAAGTGTATAATTATGGCGTAAAACAATGTTTTCTGTTTACTGGTGTCTGCTAGACTACGACGTCAGTCGCAGAGGGTTAAAGTGTATTTTTTTCTACCATAAACCTACTAACTGACACAAAATATGCCGTCGTCCCGGTAAGAAAACGCCATAAGAGTCTGAAACTTTGCCCGGAGATGTATTTGGATTTAATATACCAGAATCAATGAAAATTTCGGTTTTGAATTTTCTGTTAGATAGGGGCGGTTTGCATTTTCGGTGGCGATATTTTGTATTTTTTTTAATTGGTTATTCTAGTTAACATTTTTTAAAAATTTCAATTATGGTTTTTATCAACATCTAGGCAGTATATACTGGGGTAAAAGGAGAAACGTCATATGAAAAACTTTATAATGCTTGGGGAAGTTTGCAAAATTCTATTAATGTACTACTAGACGTTAACACATCTAAGGAAGCAATATCATCAGCAGGTTTAAAACAAGTACTAGAAAAGAAAGAAGGTTTTATACGCAAGCACATGATGGGCAAACGTGTAAATTACTCAGCCCGTACAGTTATAACACCCGATCCAAACATTAATGTGGATGAAGTTGGAATGCCTGATATTTTTGCGAAAAAGTTATCATATCCAGTGCCAGTAACTCCATGGAATGTTGCAGACCTACGTAAAATGGTTATGAATGGACCAAATGTACATCCTGGGTAAATATAAAACTACTCAATCATGCATACATATGTATGTATTATACATACGTACATATGTATATGTATGTATATTCATCTGCAAATTGTACAGTGATTTTTTTCTTATGATTTTTCAGTGCCAATTACATACAAGATGAAAGGGGATACACAACTCTAATTCCAGCTGATAATGCTGCTAAAAGAGAAGCTATGTCTAAAATGTTGTTCAACTATCCAGAAAAGGGCATTAAAATAGTTCACCGTCATGTGTTGAACGGTGACATTTTACTTCTAAATCGTCAGCCATCACTCCACAAACCATCAATTATGGCCCACAAAGCGCGTATTCTGCAGGGAGAAAAAACATTCCGTTTACATTACTCTAACTGTAAAGCTTATAATGCTGATTTTGACGGTGATGAAATGAATGCCCATTTGCCACAAAGTGAAGTTGCACGTTCAGAAGCTTACAACTTAGGTATGTATGTATGAAGATGAATCGAAAGTAAAGTTTTCTTTATAAACATTCATGGCTATACAACTATATCTCATAGTTTCCCCTTATAATATACATATCGCCAGCTTATTATTGGGTTGGCGCATATGGAGAAAATCAAATAAATTAAGTAAAGTGCGACTTTGGCTTGCACACGAAGGGTTCCGCACGAATACACATATCGTCACCTAATTATTGGTTTGACCCATAAACATAGGAAAAAACATTAGAAAGCTGCAAACCAATAATAAGCTGACGATATGTATATCCCTTTTCGTTTTTGTCCCTTTTTTAATTTTGGCAGTTTTTTCGTTGTGCTTTTTTGTTTTTTATTTTTTAAGTATTTTTCGTTGTTTTTGGCTTTTTTTTTATTTTGGAGCTTTTCTATTTTTAGTGATTTTTTCGTTTTTTTCTGCCGATTTTTTCGTTTTTTTTTTGCAATTTTTTGTTTTTTTTTTAGATTTTTTTAGTTTTGGCGATTTTTTGGTTTTTGCGTTTTTTCATGTTTTTTTCACTTTTTGACGATATTTTTAGTTAGCGATTTATTTTAGTTGTGGCGATTTTTTCAGTTTTGTCGCTTTTTTGGTTTTTTGTGATTTTTTTAGTTTTAGCGATTTGTTTGGTTATGACACTTTTTCGTTCTGGCGATTTTTTTGCGATTTTTGTTTTTTTTGCAATTTTTTGCCGACTTTTTTAGTTTTGCGTTTTTTTTGGTTTTGACATTTTTTTGTTTTGGTGTTTTTTTTTTGTTTTTGACGTTTTTTGTTTTGGCGTTTTTTTATGTTTCAACGTTTTTTTTTTGACGATATTTTTAGTTTAGCGATCTATTTTAGTTTTAAAAATTTGTTCAGTTTTGGCGCTTTTTCGGTTTTGGGAATTTTTTTCGGTTTTTTTGTGATTTTTTTAGTTTTAGCGATTTTTTTTTGTTTTTACACTTTTTTCTTTTTGGCGGTTTTATTGGTGTTTGGCGATTTTTTTTAGTTTTGGCGCTTTTTATTTGGTTTTGGCGCTTTTCTCGTTTTGGTGATTTTTGTTTTAATTTTTTGAGATTTTAGTTTTTAGTTTTAGCGATTTTTTTTATGTTGAAGTGCTTTTTTCGTCTTGTCGACTTTTTTTTGGGGTTTTTGGCGTTTTTTTTAGTTTTTTTGGCAAACTTTTTAGTTTCGGTGATTTTTTACATTTTAGCGACTTTTTTTAATTTTGGTGCTTTTTTAAGCGTTTTTTTTCATTTTGCCGACTTTTCGTTTTGACATTTTTTTTTAATTTGGAATTTTTTAGTTTTAGCGTGTTTAAAAATTTCAAGTTTGCCTCTTACGGTTTCCAAGATACACCAAATTGTCTAAATTACTTAGTCAAAATTACATTAACTGATAGAACACCCTTTAATTTTTATTGTTTTAAATATCAGTGTTAATTGGTGTAGTTTATTCTACAGACTACACCAATTAAAGCTAACTTTGAAAATTTTAAGTGTCTATATATAAGTGTCTGTATATTACATTAGTATTTCAACATGTTTCGTTGCTTGCTTTAGAACACCCTTTAATTGTTAACTGTAGTTTATTTGTCGTTGTAACGGCCAAAGTTTTATATATTCTGTGAAAATTTCAGGTCCGTAGCTCTTACTTACCTTACTCGTAGCGGTCATAATGTGGCACTCGTCTCATGTCATCGGTGCTCATGCCAGATGATTAAATCTTCATTATAACGACTTCTGCAGGAGTTGTTAGAATGAGGAGGAGGAAGAGACTGTTAAACACATCCTCGGTCGGTGTTCAGCACTATCTAGGAATAGGGCGTCATACTTGGGAAATCCGCCACTACCCGAACTAGAAGACCTGGAGGAATGCGACATTAGGGGAATAAATTCTTTCATAAGTTACTCGGGTTGGTTCAGCACCGCCCCATCCTCTGATATAGGCAGGGTATATTCTTGAATTTCCTTCTTATCCATCTCAGGCGTCACAAAGGGACCAAAGGACCCTGTTCAACCTAACCTAACCATTATTAGACCCTGAAACAGGCTTTTTGTTTAATAATTCCATCCTTGCGTTTGAAGAAAACATGGCTTAAAGTTGATATTTGTATAAAAAAATAGGTTAAATATTATATGCTCTGCTTACCGCATTAACTAAAATTTGTAAACAAATTCTGTAATATGCTACAGAAGAGTTGGCATACTTTAAGACCTTGTCGCACCGTTCAAATTTCAAACTTAAGCTTAACTACACTTCTTTTAGAGCCATGTGATTATTAATATCGGCGGCCTTTTTAGAAACGGATATATTTCCATTTTTTATATAATTTTTTTAGGTTAGAGGCTAGATTCAATACGCCAAAAACTACAAATTAAGCCCGGTCAAAACCAAACAAACCTTTTTGCCGGCTTCCGATACCAAATGTTAGGCCAGACACTAACTAATATAACACCGCTCCCTCGCTTGCATGAAGTGCTTAAAAATGTATTCGACTTGCGAAACAGACATTTTTTGAAAATGTATTGAAAATTTATTTTACTCTTGCCGTATTATATTGCCCCCTATTGTGAAAGGCGACGTCGACGTGACATCAACACGGCATCAAAAAATTGCCACTTGTCTATTCTTTGTCGACAACAATTGGTTAGTATTAACATGCTGAACTAATTTCATAAGCTTCAGAAAATAGTAAGAGACTGCCAATAGCAGTCAATTGTTGTCGACAATGAGTAGACAAGTGACAATTGTTTACTGTCGTGTTGATGCGACGTCGACGTCGCCTTTCATAATAGGCGGTATTATTTTTCATACCAGAACGATAATCACCCCTATCGTGAATATTTTTTCCCTCGAAATGTTTTCCCTTTTCCTTCTTTTGCGATCGTGAATAAAAAAATCGAAAAATTCCCATGAATGGTTTTTGTTCTCGTGAATTTTTCCCTTTTTCCCCTGTTTTTGTTTACTTTATTTTAGCAGGCGAAATGGATAAATACATCATGTAATTGCTATTTTATCCTTCCAATTAATTATTAAAGCTTATAAATATTTATTTTCAGGACAAATTCAGTAAATAGTGTTCACTTATCTTAATACTAGCACATTTATCTTAACACTACCTCCATGCAGCACCTTCCCGGCACACATGAACTAAGTTTGACGATCGCGTCCAAAATATATAAAAATTCAGTTTTACTTACTCTTGAGAAAATTTAATTTAACACCAAAAGACTATTTGATTGAATTAGGCTGCCTGCAGTGGCTAGGGTACTCCAAGGCGTTGGATGCATCTAGCAATCCTGGACGAACAATTCGATTTTGTTCAGATTCCTCATGGAATAAAAATATAATTCCAATTCTTAGCACTGCATTTTTTTATTTTTTAACAAAAATTTCTTTGGTTTTTAATTTATTTTATTAAGTTTCTTCCTTATTTACATTCACTAATAACTGATAGCGGGAAAAAATGTTCACGGGAATTTCCCGATAGCAATTTTCCCTCGAAGGGAAATGAAAATTTCATGGGAACATAAATTTCAGTTGTTATTCGCGATAGGGGTGAATATTTTTTCTATCACTCTCATTCATACTTTACAATATAAATATGTATTTTGCTTTAAAATACAACTGAATCGGTACTGAGTAGTCTATACTCGATACTTTTACAACTCTACTATAAAGTGATACGATAATTTCAGTTAATGTTGCAAGCAATTACCTGGTTCCTAAGGATGGTACACCTTTAGGCGGTCTTATTCAAGATCACATTATTTCTGGTGTAAAGTTATCTTTGCGTGGCCGTTTTTTCAATCGCGATGATTATCATCAACTTGTGTTTCAAGGTTTGTCCCATATTAAGAAGAACATCAAACTTATGCCACCGACAATTATTAAACCGATTAATTTGTGGTCTGGAAAACAGGTACTTTAAGATACATTCATAATACTCAACTTGATTTAATTTATATTTTGTTAGATATTATCAACTTTAATTATTAATTTAATTCCCGATGGTTATACCCCAATATCTTTGATGTCTGTAGCTAAAATTGGTGCCAAGGTAAGTATGGAGTTAGGCTGTTTTCCAAAACGTATGTTTACAATGTTTCAATACAATATTAATACCGTATTGATTCATTGTAAAGTTAGTTTGTGTCTTGCTTTGCATGCAAATTTTTATGGATACACAATTTACTTTTCTATGTGCATCGACAACAGAAATGATACGTTTACACTGAAAATTATCCATGCAACATTTTACGAAAAAACTTTCGTAATGACTTTTTTCGTAGAATATATGAAACTTTCGTATATATTATGAAAAAATATTTAGGCAATATTTTTTTTGAATTTACGAAAGTAACGAAAACCTTTCGTAAATATTTTTCCTTGTTAAAAAATATATTTGAAATAAAAAAATAAATTTAAATAATTTTTTATAAATTGACGTATTTTTCAGATGTAAGTAAATAAAACAAATTTTAAGCTCTTATAAAATAACTAGAAAGTGGCTCAGTGGTAGAGAGTATATGAAGATTGCGAGTTCGTGCCCGCTTGAGCCATACTTTTTTTTTACTTTTATTTTTTAATTATTTTCGTATATTTTACGAAAGAATTTCGTGGTGCGAAATTACGAAATATTTCGTAATATGTAGGAGCGTTTTCGTGCATATGTTGCATGTAATTTTTTCAGTGTAGGAACAAAGCACATTGTCATAATTTTATTATTATTACGTTTAGGAACAAGGAGCAATGTATAACTACAAAGCAACATGCGTCATATAGTAAATATACATATCGTCAGCTTGTTATTGGTTTGGCGCACCGACCATTAAAAAAAATTGAGTTGTGTATGGAGTGTATATATTTTGAATACCGCCTTTCAGAATACAAAACCTGTTTCGTGAAATTTTGTATGGTTTCTGAGATATCAAGTGTAATGCCACACTATGTCATTTTATGACATCGCAAGCAAGCATAATAGTGTGTACTAGCGGCAACGTTTGTCACTTCCGATGTTTTTCGGTGTATGGCAAACTGTTTGCGTGTCTAATGTGTACAGTTGTCACAATAATGCGACAATATTGCAGTCCGAAAACAAAATGACAGCATGTTGTCATTTTGTCGCCTTGAGTTGTTAATTTGAAATATGACGCCACAAAATGACAACAAAAGAAATGTACAATGTGTACGAAGCATAAGGCTTTATTAGATAATTTTAGTAAGTCTGCTTTTACACACATCATTTTTTCTTGAAGCAACTGTTATTTTCTTGTGAGAAAGGGCGAGAAAGGAATATATTTTATGTACTCCTCTCTCGCTCTTTCTCACTAGAAAAACAAATGGCTTCAAGAAAAACTGATGTGTGTAAAAGCAGACTAAACGTGTTGTATCAATTGTAGCAAAATAACAATCATGGTAGAATAATAATGGGTGTTTTTTATTGAGGTATAGAACTTTAAGTTGGCATCACTTTTTTAACTGGCGGCCATTTTGTCAGCTGTCAAGTGATTAATATTTAGTTTGGTTTGCCATTTCATCATGAACAGGTTGACAAAAGAACAACGCTTGCAAATCGTGCAAATTTATTTCGAAAATAATGGTTCAGTTCGCGAAGTTTACCGCAAGCTCCGTCCATTTTATGGTCGACATAATCGTCCATCAGAGCAATTAATTCGGTTAACCATGGATCGTTTTCGCACTACGTTTACTCTATGTGATAATACGCATCCGCAGAGACGTCGAACAGTGCGCACCGAAGAAACAATTGCCGCTGTAGAGCAAAGTGTTGAAGAGGACCCGAATGAATCGATTCCCCACCGTGCACCGGTATAGAGCCATGATAACCGACTATTTTGTTCCCGAATTGGATGGCATGAATGTGGATGAGTTGTGGTTCCAACAAGACGGCGCTACATGCCACACAGCGCACGTCACAATCGATTTATTGAAGGAAACATTCGATGAGCGCATAATTTCGCGGAATGGACCTGTCAATTGGCCACCAAGATCGTGTGATTTGACACCATTGGATTATTTTCTTTGGGGATATGTGAAGTCGCTCGTCTACGCCAACAAACCAGAAACGTTAGGGGACTTGGAAGCCAACATTCGTGGCGTTATTGCCAACATACGGCCCCATATGCTCGAAAAAGTGGTTGAAAATTGGACCTGTAGAATTGGCTTTATTCGAGCCAGCCGCGGCGGCCACATGCCCGAAATCATATTTAAACATTAATGGCATAAAATTATCCTTCCAATAAAGCCAAATTGATGGACATTAAAACGATTTTCTTGTGTTTTATTTCAATTCGAAGTTCTATACCTCTAAAAAAAACACCCTGTATAACAGGTAGCCGCATAACTAATACAAATGTACATTTTGGGATAGAAAACGTCAAACATTAATAGAGAGGGTATGTGTGTGTTTGTATAACAGAAGCAGCAAACATACGTGGTATTGTGTGTGCAACTTAGTTATTTCACATATACACAAAATTTGACAATTCTTACCATGAAAAAAGCAAATAAAAAATAATCAGCTGGCGTTCCAGGGCTACCTTGTATATTATTCTACCGTGATAACAATGATGTAAAACGGAAATGTGCTGGCAAGGTTGCATTCCATTAAACGTCAAAACTAAGTTGAGTACATTATCGGAGTTGCCATACATCAGATCACTAACAAGAATTAATTTTGCTCAATATGAACAATATTAATACTTTTAAATAAAAAAAAACAGAAACCAAGTAAAATACCAAGTTTCATCAATATTGACTTTTTATTCCACGTAAATGTGTTTTCTAATAACATGTAATGTATAAGCTTATTTTCATCAGAAAGAAGAAACTTTCATCTCCACAACAAAAAACTCGTTACGCGGCAATAAGTATACATATGCAGCACAAAAAGCTACTTTTGCGTATGCGGCACAAAAAAAATTTTTCATTTCCAATAAAGGAATATTGATTTTTAACTACATTCGTGAAGGTTCAAAAAATTTACAACAATTTTTTTCAAAACATGCCGGAAGCAGTGGTGAAAATACAAAAAAAGTCTATCGGGTATATTTTGCGAAAAGATTCATTTAAATCTTCTTTGTCGTTTTTCTCCATTCCGACTTTGGCATATGCGCTAATCCAATAATGAGGTGGCGATATGTATAAACCTTTCAATTGCAATTATTGTAAAATATTTTTCCAGCACTGGGGACTTACTGGAAAAAGAACGGTTGACGCTGCCGGCACACAGTTAAACTTAAACGAAATTGAAATGTCGGAAAGTGAAGTAATTATTCAAAATGGTGAACTTTTAGTTGGCGTATTAGATAAACAACAATACGGCGCCACTACGTATGGTTTAATTCATTGCATGTACGAGGTTTGTGACTGATTAATCTTCCTATTTTAAAAAGGAAAATACTATGAATGATTAACTCTTTATAGCTCTATGGTGGAGAGGTGTCGACTTCCCTATTGACGGCTTTTACCAAAGTATTTACATTATTTTTACAACGTGAGGGCTTTACATTGGGTGTCAAAGATATTCTAGTCACCGCAGAAGCAGATAGCAAAAGGCGCAAAATTATACACGAGAGCAGAAAAATTGGAAATGCTGTATTAGCATCTGCCTTAGATTTGGAAGATATTCCTGATTTAGATGTGTTGTCAGAAAAAATGGAGGAAGCTTATACTAAAGATCCGAAATTTCGAGTTATTTTGGATCGTAAATATAAAAGTATGTTGGACAATTATACTAACCAGATCAATAAGTGCGTAAAATATTTTAAATTAAATGATACACAAGATTACTGATGAATTTATTTGTAGAACATGTCTTCCTAATGGTTTAATAACAAGGTTTCCTAGTAATAATCTGCAGTTAATGGTTTTGTCAGGTGCTAAAGGCTCTATGGTAAATACCATGCAAATTTCTTGTATGTTGGGTCAAATTGAATTGGAAGGTAAACGACCACCACTTATGATATCGGGAAAATCATTGCCCAGCTTTACTGCGTTTGAAACGTCGCCGAAATCTGGCGGTTACATTGATGGACGATTTCTAACTGGTATACAACCTCAAGATTTCTTTTTCCATTGTATGGCAGGTCGTGAGGTAAGTTTAAATATACTTTGTTCTCGTACTTGTCAAATTAATTAAGTCATCAAATATATAAAAGGGTCTTATCGATACTGCTGTGAAAACATCTCGTTCGGGTTATTTGCAACGTTGTCTTATTAAACATTTGGAAGGGCTTACAGTTAATTACGATTTGACAGTCCGTGATAGCGACAACACTGTAGTACAATATCTATATGGAGAGGATGGTCTTGATATTTTGAAATCAAAATTCTTTGACAGCAAATTCGGCACATCATTCTTAACGGAAAATGCCTCCGTCATTTTGCGTCCTCAAGAATTGACAAACATCAAAAACGAAGAAGAGCTCTTAAAAGTACAACGTCACAATAAAAAGTTGCGGTCTTGGTTAAAAAAACGCTGCAATATTGCAAAGGTTAAGAGAAATCACATTTCACCATTTACTCAGTTTTCCGCGGAACTTCGAAATGAAATCGAAGTAGAAAATCCCAACGAACTAAATGAAAAAAGTGGTAGACGACGTATAGATGAAGCCATTATCAAATTATGGTTGAAGGCAGATAAAGAGAGTAAAAAATTGTACAAGAAGAAATATGCACGCTGTCCAGATCCCTCAAATTCAATTTATGGTCAAGATACCACATTTGGGTCTGTGTCCGAAAAAGTTGAAAAAATTGTAGCTGAATACATTGAAAGACATCCTAACAGAAAAGATGCCGTTACAAATGTTATGTATGTTAAAAATGTTAAAGCTCTAGCTGCACCCGGTGAGCCAGTAGGTTTAATTACAGCACAATCTATTGGTGAACCATCAACTCAAATGACACTTAACACATTTCACTTTGCTGGTCGAGGAGAAATGAACGTGACTTTGGGTATTCCACGCCTGCGAGAAATTCTTATGATGGCCTCTGCAAATATCAAGACGCCGTCTATGGATATACCCATTAAAGCAAATCAGGAAAAGGCAGCCGAAAAACTGAGAATCTCCTTAAATCGAGTAACTCTTGCTGATGTTTTACAATGTATGTTTTAAAACCTTTCCAGTCTCTTATACTACTTTTTATTTTATCTTGCAATTTTAATTTCAGACGTAAATGTAAAAATTCAATTGGTTCAAAAACCAATCAGGGCGCAAAAATATGAATTGACCTTTCAATTTCTACCACGTGGAGTGTATTCTGATGACTTTTGTGTGAAACCCAAACAAATACTTAGATTTATGAGCAAAAGATTTTTTGACTTGCTATTTCGTAAAATCATCAAGTCGAAAACTTCCAAGGATAACATGTAATTATATATTAGCAATTTATATTGAAATTTTTATTATATTGATTTTATTGAGTGATTTCTATAAAAACTTGCTAGACGTGTTAGATGAACACATTGTAGAAATAACGGTTAAGTTTATTTAAAGCATACCTCAAAATAACACTCTTTAGGTGGAACAAGCTTCAGAAAAGTGGTAGTAGCTCAATCACTAATTTTCTCCCACAACCATCGTAACTAGAAATATAAATAGTGCAGTATCTTAATTAATAACCGAATTCACTATGTCGGTTTTGCACGTTTTCCGACTAATTTCTGGTTGAGTACTTATTTTTGTATTCGGTAAATAGTTTAAAACTTATTTAGGTTATTGGCTTTGAAAATGACAAATTATTAGGTCCAGTAAAATAATTGTTTGAATTGCCACATTAGAATAATTATAAGTTGAACAAAAAATGCAGGCCAATAATTTTTAAAACTATTAAGGTTTTTGACTTGGCAATACCTTATTGGAAATTATTTGTATCCAAGACGAGAACCTCGCAACTTAAACGAAAAAATAATAACGATTTACTGAATTGCGTTAGTGAGTGCTTTCCGTCTATAGACGTAACGCTTTATCGAGATTCTGAATTGGGCTATAAAGGTCTTTAAAAAAAACATATTTTTTTATCGAAGTTTGTATTAAGCTTAGTCTAGACCATCAATCGGCAAACACATACTAATACATTTTACGCTTGCATGGTGCTTTTTTTTGCAACTTTCGCGCCTACAAAGTTTTTGTTAGTTTATATCAAGCAATAGCAAGAAACAAGTGGCAACACGACCTGCTTGTTTGAATGTTCTTTCGAAACTGGTTGATATTTTTTACTTTTAGTAATGTGTGTGAGTAGATACGTGTGAGAGTATAAGAGTAACAAGCCCCATGTGCTATGTTTTGCTCGTTCCTGGTCTAGATAATATGTTGAATCAGCATATTTATGGTGAAAATTTTTTTACCAGTACCAATATATCGTGTAGACACTAATGATCCTATAATGATTCACCACTCAACCAAGTTGAGTTGTCAATGCTACGACCCAAATCAACGATATTTTTTTTTTTATTATGATTCACAACAAATTTTAGTTGCCTTCGAAATAATGTTCGAAAAAAGGGGTCTTATCTATGCTCAATGTACATTTGTACACGTAGTGGTGAAAACACAGCTGTTTATAAAAAAATTTTTTTTACAACCTGTTGAAGCGATAAAGCAAGTGTAAAAAAATGAAAAAAATAAATATCTTTAACAAATTTGCTATTTTACATATATAATAATTAAAGAACCAAAACGTCAAATTGAAATTTAGGTAAAAAAGAAATTAAAATAAAAAGCGTTTTAAAAAATGTTTTGAAGAAAATTTTAATATCATAAGTTTTACATATTTTATTATTATTCTTTGAACTTATGTCGACTTTGTTTTTAAATAAATTTATGTTGAAATATTCTTGTTTATTTTAGCATTGAAACGGTTGAAAACCAAAAGGATGATGATGATGAGCTGGCTAACGATGACGGAGATGATGCTACTGGTATAAAAATAAAATCAAGAAAAGTAGATGAACATGAATATGATGATCCTGATGAAGCAGATGAAATTATGGATGGTGAATACTTACATAATCTACTAGGTCCATTATGGATGACAACCGAACCTCAGTTGGGTTGCTAGGGGAACTAAAAATTTCAGTTGCTCTTTAGATAGTGCTGGCAAAGCAACTGAAGCTCGCTTGCTATCCATAAACGTCATATTGATTTGAAAACGTTTTTTTAATGATTGTTTCGTTTTAGCTGATGGTGACGATGACGTCAACGATGATGGATTCGTTGATACTAAAGTCATTGAGGACAATGGCGAAGATGCAGAAAATGAAATGGGTGATAAAAAAATTGAGAAAATTCTTAACAATGAAATGGTTGAAAGTTATATCTACGATAAAAAACATCACTTGTGGGCCAAACTCACTTTTAACGTAAGTGTTTTTTTTTATATAAATGTCAGTATGCAGTTCTGCCTCAATAGAAGGTTTGAAAGTTGTTATCTTACGTAATCATCAATTAGATTGGAAACAGTAGTGTGATTCTCTATTAAATTTTTAATAATAGTTGTCATTGTAAAAAAATTTAACAAGCAAGTTAACGATTTTGCCATTCTGTAAACTTTTTAACAACACTTGCTGTCGGTTAACTAACGACAATAATTTTTCTTTTGTTACCGAGTAGACCAGAGCCAACTGTGGATGCGTAGCGCGTACTTTATGCCAACCATGGTAGAATAATATAACAGGTAGCCGCATAACTAATACAAATGTACATTTGTGGTACGAAATGTCAAACATTAATAGAGAGGGTAAGTGTGTGTTTGTAGAACATAAGCAGCAAACATACGTGTGGTATTGTGTGTGCAACGTAGTTATTTCACATATACACAATATTTGACAGTTCGTACTATGAAAAAAGCAAATAAAAAACTAATCAGCTGGCGTTCGAGGGCTACCTTGTATATTATTCTACCATGATGCCAACAATTAAAGTTATTGTTTTACAACAATATACAAACATATAAAACTTTTACGTATAAATAACAATGGTGCAGTTCACTCAACATTCGGTAACTGTTTACTCGTTAAATTGGTAAAAATTTTCATATATTTTGTTGCTGTAAAATTTAGTTAAAAAAATTTTTTGACAACAAAATCTATGAAAATTTTTAGCAATATAACGAGTAAAGAGTTACCAAATGAGTTGTGAACTGCACCAATATTTCTATTATTTAAACATTTAATTTAACAATTATTTCGTAAAAATAACGAAATTAATGAGAAAAATTTTCTGTACACTGCACTGCACTATGGCTCAGACGACCACTTTCTTTGACCAAAACTATTTAAGGACAAAGTTCTTCATCGATTCTTATGAAACTTTGTAGAAACATTCCGTTACTGTGACAGCACAACATAACGACGAAAAAAGTGGACAGCAAGAACTGCATTTACGAGTTATAAAAATCATAAAAAAAGAAATCTGCCTGAAAATATTCAAACTTCAACCTTTAATAACTTTTGAACGGTGAGGTTTACAAAGAATTTTAAGAGACCTTTTTTTGTAGAGAATTCAATTTCCTACAAATATATGACACATCAATTTTTTCCAAATAGTAAATACCGAGATATGAAGTTTTCTTTCTAATAATAACGAAAAAATAAAACCTGAGAGGCAGAGGGCCTTCCTATAAAAATTAAAAGCTCATACTTGGAGAAAATTTGTTTGAGGTGTCTACCAACCTATTTTTCAGAGTATAAAGTGAAAAAAAAAACAAAAAAATTTTGCCCACCCTAATATGTATTAATTTAGTTACGATTTGTCGTTAAATATTGAACAAATGATATAAACCAATGTATATTTGTTAAGTAAATGCATTTCCAGAAGAAAATTATTGTTCTAGCCTGATTCTTCCTTTTTTGTATGTTTAAAGTACAATGTACTAGATTGTAATAACAAGAGTAGATATAACACAATCTTGATTTTTTTTCTGTTAAGACACTTCATGTTAAATAAGAAAACATGATAGCTACAACGAATAAAATATGGAGTAACCTTTTATGGTTAGGGCGATGTGAGTTTGGTGTATCAGTAATGCTGATTTTTCACGCAACGCAGTAGAAATATGTAAAAGATTTATAGAGTTTTGGTAGGGGTGTTGGGAGGCGGAGCTATTATAATCTTCTCTTGATCGGTTTTTTTTATATATTTCTTCAAAACTTCTTATTTCGATGTTTTAATTATTATTTCAAACATGTTTGAAAATTTTTGGCAGATGATTTTAAAAAGGTTTTATTTCCTCGAATATCGCAAAAAAATCGCAGAAAACGAAAACTGGAGTAAAATTGCCATACTTCAATTCACCAACTTCTGGCAGCGTTATGATGGAAAAAGGTGGCCAACTTTTTAAAAGCTTATGTACATTCAAAAAACAGTGAATTTATGGGTTATGTGAAGAACTAATGATTTTGAATATCACAACCTTTTTTGGATTCCATTTTTCGCTTAAGTTCATCTGAACGCCATTATCTTTTCCATGATATTATTTTTTTTATTTTATGTACCCGTTTAGCTAATAACACCAATTAAAAGCGTAAAAAAATCTTCCAATTCCAATTAAAATTATAACTTTTTAGAAAAACTCAAACTTTGATGGCTTATAATTAAACGGTTACTTAATGTTAACAAAAACAAAATGCATTTTTAGTTGGTCTGGAGTGTGGCCTACTAGATTGCAATAACAAATGCATAAAAAGAGAACATAAAAAAATAGTTTTGGCCATAGAAAGTGGTCGTCTGATCCACAGTGCACTATTCGGCAATCACAAATTCATTTGTTTTTGTTATATTCCTCTTTGTGCTTTTCGCTTATTTCAACAGAGATGCCACATGATGTCAGATTTCAACTAAGTATGTTGTTAACAAGAAGTCACAGAATCGTGCAATCGTAAGTGCAAACAACTTAATAAGTTGACTATATAACAACTGTTGTTATTGTTAAAAGTTACAGAATCTCACTAGAGAATCCTAATCTAATTAAAAAATAAATAAAAATATACACGGCAATTTATGAAATTATTGATCATATTCAAGTCTTTTTCGACTCCTCTGTGCGAGTAAAATAATCATTTATGCGCTTATTTTCTGATCATAAAATATACTTTTGTTGGTAGAAAATGGTATCCTAGCCGGGGCTCTTCTGGAAGAGTCTTTTATGACTCGCGCTTCTGATCAATTAATACTCCTTTTCGAGCCAGTAAAAAAAGAAAACAAAAATTTAATTTCAACTGGAAATTGAGCCAACCTCCCCCATGTTTAAAACCTTGCGCGCTAACCACCCCGCTAAACAAACCTCATTAATAATAATTTCTTCGTGTACTTTTTTTTGGAAAAATATAGTTTTTTTTTTTACTTTTTTCAGAATAACTTACTGGGACTCTTAATTTTTTGCTAACAATATTTGGCAAAGTTGTAGCTACGCTAAAGTTGAGCAACTTTTGTGATCAAATCAATAAAATCTGAATTGTCTAGGCACTCTAATAGCTCATACAGACCACTTTTTACTTTGAAAATTTTCGTTTTTCACTATTTTTGATGCAAAAAAAGTATTTTTTTAATATAATATTAAAGTGTACACTTCTCTGTTGTGCCATGTTGTGTTTCATGAACATTTTGTGCAAAAGAGATTTTTCCCGCACATATTTTTTAAATATAGAAAACAATTATTTTATTCACTTTTTTCACTAACAATATTTGGCAAAAGAACAACAACAAACAATAAGAAATAGTAAATACTAAAATCAGCAACATAAGAAATGGAACTATGACAAGGAAAGTAAGAAAATGCAATAAAAATATAGCCTAATTGGTGCAAAAGGAAAATTTTTAAGGTACAAAGTAGTTTTTATGGGCTATTTAGAGTGCCTACACTGAAAAAAAAAATCATGCAACATATGAACGAAATCGTTCGTATATTTTACGAAAAATTTTGTAATTTCGCACCACGAAATTCTTTCATAAAATGTACGAAACGAACGAAATTTTTGTGTTTATTTTACGAAGTATATTTTGTGTTTTAAGAAATAATTTTATATATAATACGAAAGAATTTCGTAGAAAAGAGAAACAAGTTTTACATTTTACGAAATATTTTCATAGTTTAAGGTAATATTTAGAGAATATTACCAAATATTTTTGTGTTTTACGAAAAAATTAAACAACTTTTTTTACATTTTTCTTGTTATTAAAGTTTTTTATCAGAACTTCCATTTTTGTGCCCATTTTATTATCAAAATCCCCTTTTTGTACCCTTTTTTGAAAATTTTCAACGCTAACGCTGTCTACAACTTATATGTATACGGGTCACTTAGCGCCCAATTTTATATGATCCAATAATTTTAGAACAACTTATATTGTCCATAATTGATTTCGTAATATGTACGAAATTTTAGTATATTTTACGAAAAAACGTACTAGTAAATGTTTTCGTTACTTTCGTAAAACTATAAAATTCTGGTGTAAAAATTTATTCCGTAATATGTACGAAAGTTTCGTATATTTTACAAAAAAGAAATAACTACGAAAAGTTTTCGTAATATGTACGAAAGTTTCGTACATTCTACGAAAAAAAGTAAATACGAATGGTTTTCGTTACTTTCGTAAAATAATAAAATTCTAGACTAAAGCTTTTTTCGTGGAATGTACGAAAATTTCGTATATAGTACGAAAAAAGTAACTACGAAAGTTTTTTTCGTAAAATGTTGCATGGACTATTTTCAGTGTAGATACGTTCAGGCTTGTATTGATATGTTCACAAAAGTTGCTCAGCTTTAACGTAGCTACAACATTGCCAAATATTGTTAGCAAAAAATTAGGAGTCCCTGTAAGTTATTCTGGAAACAGTAAAAAAAAAATTTTTGGCCCTATGTTTAAAAAAAGTGCCCGAAAAATTTTTTTTTTTGGCATAAAATGGCAATGAAATTTATTTTGCGGACTCTTAGCTACATTATTGCCATATACTTATAGTTAAGCGGTATCACCAAGTCGTATTTGGGCCGAAAAGCTGGCCAAATTAAAAGTTTGAATTTTTTGATAGTTTGATGTTTGATTTGATATAAAAAAGTCTAGTGGCAGATTTTTGGTAGGTTAGTGTTGTTTTTCACTGCTCAAAATTTTTGTGCAATGAGCTATATATATATGTTTGTATTTTTAGACGTTATATTTAGACATTGTGAGGCGTTAAAAGTGATGTGAATAATATTTAAAATCAATAATACAAAATACGCAAAGGTTTAATACGACTAAAAGCAGAATTACAGCCGTATTCATAATGAAAAGTTATACACTGCGTATGTACTCCAACATATCCAGTGCATAACTAAAATACGTATTGAGTTAATTTTTTTTTTATATAAACGTTTATTTATTCACAATTATTAAGCTTAAACTATAAATAAACAACTAGTATGAAATATAATGTATAAATACGCTGTCCCCTAACGGGCTCTCAAGTATACTACATATCGTGTACATGTCTACAATAATCATATTTTTCAACATTTTATATCACCTTTTATACAAAAGAAAATGTATATTAATTATATTGTTAATGTAATGAAAAATGTTAAAATAATTACTCTTTAAATGGCAAGGATATGATGAATGGTACAGTCAGGAGGATAAAATAAGTTTGAATGATGTATTATTCGGAAAGCCACCAATACTTGTATATATTAGTTGTTACATTTCTATCATTTAGAAAAATGCTTGTGTCAAATCTGCTATTTTCTACTGTGAGCTCTCTACTAAGTATAGCTTTATTATTAGCTCTTCTATATATGTGGTAAAATATGGGGATACCACTTTCATTTTGTAAATATCCGTTTCTACCGAGGTACAAAAATGCTTCGGGTGGTACATAACCACTTTGCAGTGCATTTTGTATATATGTGTCATTAGCATAATATGGAGCCATTATTAAATTATTTTCTGTGCAATTAATACTTCTCAAGATATGGTTTCTAATGAGATGGAACATGAGGTTGTCTATTCTACTTATTTTAGAAGTGATATAAATTTGTTTATTTGATATATATTTTTTATAATTACTGTTAGATGATCTGTAAAGAAAAGTACAGCACTTTAAACATTTTCTTTCAAAAATATGTATTTTTTCCATATACGAAGGGGAAACGTTAAACCAAATCTGGTAACCATATGTAAGTATAGGCCTTATTAAAGATTGATATAAAATTAGCTTAATTTTTGGCTTAATATATTTTGAATAAAATAGCGACTTGTACATAAAGAAAGCTTTTCGCGCTTTTATTAACTGCGAATTGATATGATCATGAAAATATAAAAATTTATCAAGATGGATTCCAAGATACTTAACACACTGTTTATTATGGATATTTATTCCGTCATATGATGTTATACTGAAATCCTTCCAGTGCTTTCTAACATTACAGTTGCACTTTCCCACAGGAGGTCGGAAAAGTATGGTTTCACATTTATTTATGTTTATTTTTATTTTCCAATCATAAGCATATTTTTCTATTATATTAAAGTAAATTTGGAGTTTTTCATTAATTTTTTTCGATTTTGTTATCGGAATGATATATAATTATGTCATCCGCGAAACCTATGATATTATCGATTCTGCTTAAGAGATCATATATAAAAATATTAAATAGAACGGGTGAGTTTACTGTTCCCTGTTGTAGACCATTTATAATAGTAAATTTCTTTGTGCTTAAATTTTGCATATTGCTGACTAAAAAACTTTTGTCGTTTAACATATTGTATATAAGTATTATTAAGTGTAAAGGGAATTTATAAGTGTTAAGTTTATACATTAGACCAGGTATCCAGATATTATCAAAAGCTTTCTCAAAGTCTACAAGGCATGCACCAGTACATAAGGATTTATTAAGATTCCAATTTATATTTGAGACCAGCAAATGAATTGCATGGATGGTAGAATGCTTATATTTAAAGCCAAATTGCCTATTGTTAACAATATTGTTTTTATCACAAAACTACTATGTTATTGTTGATTCCTATTTCGAATACCTTGCTAATATTTGGTAGCATGCTAATAGCTCGAAAGTTCTTAGGGTGACTAATATCTTTATCTTTTTTGGACAGAACAATTACTTTTGCAACCTTCCATGCTTGCGGGAAATATGCGTTGTTAAGCATATTGTTAAATAAAGTACAATATGCCATTATAATTGCTTCTGGAAGATGCCTTAAGATTATATTAGGGATATTGTCTACGCCTGTAGATAATTTTTTCCTTAAGTTGCGGAAAATGTACAATATAGAATCTTTAGTAATAAAAAAGTTTTCATTTGAAGAATCATTTAATTCATTAGCTTTTTTTTGATCTATTAAATATAGTAAGCTGTGATTGATTATATTCATACCTATTCTTCGTTTGTAAAAAATTCGAAAACCAGTTATTAACTTCAATTTGTAAACTGTTCTCCTGATCAATCTCTTTGTGCGAATGGACCGATTCTAAATAAGAGCCTATAACGTTTAAATCTTGTTCTTGATCATCAACTAAAAATGTATTTTCATTGCAATCTTTCTTCAATTCATTAGGATTTACGCCCGCATTTCTAAGTAATATTTCATCTTCTGCTGGAATCTTCATTAATTTTATTTCCTTGGGTTGTGTTGGCCTAAATTGTTTTTTAGCTTCTCTGAAAATATCTGCTCCATTTCTGTGATAAATTTTTGAAAGTTTATTTTGTAAGTAACTGTTTACTGATAAAATAAAGTTGTCATTGATAAGTATTGAGTTTATGTACTCGTTATGTTCGAGTTTATTCATAATACTTTTATATCTAGTGTCTAAGAAAAAGTTTAACATCTCCGTTTTATTTAGAATCAAATTAAAAATTCAAGATTTGTTAAACAAATGCGGCAGACGGAAGGAGGTACACCACCTGAACAGTTTAATAGTGTGGAAGAAGAGTTGGTGTCAAGTTTTCCGAGCCATTTTAATGTATCCAAAGTATATCAATCATTCAAAAATTAATTATGTATTTAAAATTTTTTTATTAAGTCCATGTCCATATGAAGCAACTTTTGCTTCTGCAACTTTCTTAAATTTTTCTTTTGAAGTTGCATTCGGGTCCATATAATGAAATTCTTGCTGCGCAGCTTTTGTTTTTTTTACATAGAATTTGTTGTTGCTTAATATTACGAAGAAGAAAACAAAAGAGAGTTGCATGTACATGAAGCAGTGTAACCCTTCGCTATCTTCTCACCTCTCTCTCTCATAAACTCAAAAGTTGCGCAGCAAAAGTTGACTCGTATGGACATAGACTAAATAAAGCAGTTTTTTTGACAGTTGCTTCAAAATGACAAAAGTAAATT
This sequence comes from Panzeria rudis, assembly GCA_956483635.1. Lineage (NCBI taxonomy): Eukaryota > Metazoa > Arthropoda > Insecta > Diptera > Tachinidae > Panzeria > Panzeria rudis. The sequence continues at coordinate 78,389,343 of OY101451.1, read as the reverse complement.
ACTAGTTATACAATGCTTATGCACTTTCCTATTTATATGTAGATTGTAAAAATGATCATGAATAACCCAGTAGATATGCAGTGCACAAATTTTCATTATGATTACAGCCGTTAGTCTTTACTTTCCCTTCTGTGACGATTCAGCTGATTGTTTTTTGTTAATAAAAAACCTGTATAAGTCGTTAATTTTTTCTGTTCTTTGCCGCAATTCCAACAGTTATTTCACGGGTAAAACGAATAGCAAAACAAAGTAAGAGAGTAGTAACGGTATTTTTCCATCTATCATTCGATAAGAGATCATTATACCGAACGAAGATATGACGAAAAATTTTAAAAACCCAACCTCTATGTTCGAAAAAAACAAAATTTTTTTTAAATAGTTCTGCTGGAATTATTGAAATACTTCCTTAGCAAAAGTTTAATGATTATTTGCGAGCTTTAATTTTCTGATATTAGGGTGGTAGGAACTGAGATTTGGTGGGTAAATACTAGGACGGGATATTTCAGGTCATTTGAGGACTATTGAAGCAAAACATTGGTCTTCTCGAGACAAAAACATCGATATATCACACTTTAAGATCCGACTGTAAATGCCGAAGATATAACGAAAAAGGTGTTTTGGCGACCCTACGTTCGGCAAAAAAAAATTAAATTTTTTTTTTCGAAACTTCCTTGCAACAATACTTTATTATTCGGTAGGCCTGTAAAGCGATACGGTCTAATGTACATACATACTTATGTATTTATTTTTGAGGTTCTACTTTTCTTAAAATGCTATAATAAATGCATATAATAAGAGTTTTCACGATGGGTAGTGCAAAGTGTGCAAACGATGCGAATGTGTGCAAAAATGCACACATTTACACAACACAACAACAAAATATACGTATGTATGTATTTGCAATCTGCTTCATTTTACTTCATTTGCACTAAAAAAACCTTGAGCAAAAATGGTTGTGCATATTTGCTAAGTTGCAAATAACATCAGCCGCCATATTGATTTATTTTTAAATGGAAAAACTATGTACAGTCACTCCAAAAAATGAGTGCTCACTTAACTTTTCAGAATCAAAATACAATTTTCTTCCATATTTGTTTTTTTATATTAAATATAACTCTCACGTTTTATCATTTACATAGAAAAATACAATTTCATCCACAATTGTAATATGAACTTCTTGTTGTAATATTTTATGTATAACTACAAAAACAAAAATATTAAAAAATTTTGCTACAAAAAGTGAGTGCTCACGTTCATAATTTTAAGTAACGGGATCTAAATAACAGGATGATGGAAAAAAAAATCTTAAAGAAAAGTTGAAATAGATATTTTAAAGTCATTTAGCGAAGTATTGTTGGAGAGAAAAGAAGTAGTTTTTTATGATTTTGACATGGACTCCAAACTTAAGGACACCACGGAATCGGAAAGAAAAATAATAAATTTACGTAAAAAAATAAGTCCCTTCGAGAAATTGGCGAAATTTTGAAAATACCATATTCTACTATAATAAACAATAGTTGACAAATTTAATAATACAGGGAAAATCAAAAATAGTCCACGATCTGGTCGTCCAAAAATTTTAAATGAAACAGAAAAGAGATATATTGTCCGTGAAATTAAAAAGAATCCTAAAGCAAGAGCAACAGAAATCACAAAATCTTTAAATTTATCATTTACCAAAAACGTTTCTGTCAATTCCGTCCGCAATGTGTTATATGATGCCGGCTATCATGACCGTGTTCCAAGAAAGAAACCATAGATCAGTAAACTAAACAAGAAAAAGCGGCTAGATTACGCCAAAACACATAAATGAAGGAATGGAGTTCTGGAATCGTGTCATCTTTACAGATAAAAGCAAATTCAACATCCATGGCAGTGATGGAGAAAAGCGAATGAAGAATTCAAAGAAAAAAATATGTGTCCAACATTCAAACATGGAGGTGGGTCTGTAATCGTATGGGGTTGTATGAGTGCTGGTGGCACTGGAGCATTACATGTAATTGATGGTATTATGGATCACAAAGTGTATATTAATATTTTAAAAACTCATCTCCAGTCCAGCGTACAAAAAATGGGTCTTCCGTCAAATTATATATTTACCCAGGACAATGACCCGAAACATACCGCCTACAACACCAAGATGTGGCTGCTTTATAATACTCCAAAATGGATGGAAACACCGCCTCAATCGCCAGACGTAAACCCCATCGAAAATATATGGGATCATTTAGAAAAAAAGTTAGAGAAAGGGAAGTTCGAAACAAAAATGATTTGATTTGTGCTCTACGGGGAGAGTGGGATAAAATTCCAGCTGATGTTACTCAAAATTTAGTAATTTCCATTCCCAGAAGATTGGAAGCAATTATAAAAACAAAGGATCACAAACGAAATATTAGTTTTCTATTTCTTTACTTAGAGTCTAAAATATACTTAAAGTGAGCACTCACTTTTTGGAGCTGAATTTTTATGTTATTATAGTTTTTACTTTTATTCGATATATTATGAAAATATTTTTTGTTCTATTTGTTTCAAAAATTAATACTTCCATTATAAGCAATAAGAACATGCCCTTATTATATAAAGATTTAATAAGATTTTTACTAAAATATCATTCAAAGTTGTAAAAAATAAGTGAGCACTAATTTTTTTAGCTACTGTATGTATTTATACAGTATTTTTAATTTTTATTCAGTAATTTGCATTTAATAATTGTTTTACACATAATTTAATAATTAATTGGTGCTTTGTATGTTAATATACTAAAAAACAAAAATAAGACTTTTTGACAACAAAGATCAATGCTGCCAGATTTATTATACCAAATTAGCAGTTTGTAGTGCCCCCAGACTATTATTTTTAGTAAATGAGCTATTTAAAGCTAAAATGCAAAAGAATTAAAAAGGTCGTTTACGATCTACTATAATATGCACAGCATATTTGCAAAATGCAAATTTGCACAATCACCATCGTGAAAACTCTTAATAATATAATGTTGTCAATTTAGTGATTTATATATAACATAATTGTACATATTTTATTACAGCTTGATGTGAAGTACCATCAACCGAACATTTCATCCATTATAAAAGATTTGGCCGAAAAGACCGTTGTTCATAATGTGGACAAGATTAAGCGTGCCATCATCTATAAGGGCAGCAAAAATGAACAAACTATAAAGACAGATGGCATAAATATAGCTGAAATGTTCAAGCACAACACAATTGTTGATATTAATCGTCTATACACAAATGATATACACGGCATAGCTCGAACTTACGGCATTGAAGCCGCTGTTCAAGTGATTGTTCAGGAGGTAACGAACGTTTTCAAGGTTTATGGTATTACAGTGGATCGCCGTCACTTATCGCTAATTGCTGACTATATGACCTTCGATGGAACATTTCAACCACTATCCCGAAAGGGGATGGAGCATTCTTCTTCGCCTCTTCAGCAAATGTCATTTGAATCATGTTTACAATTTTTGAAAAATGCTGTAGGTGGAGGTCGTGGTGACGAATTAAATTCACCATCCAGTCGATTGATGGTTGGATTGCCTGTTAGAAACGGCACGGGTGCTTTTGAACTATTATCAAAAATATGCTAGGCGTTTATAAATTATATTGCCTCTATTCTAATTCACAATAGATATACTTTTGTTAAAACAAAAGTATTTTATAAATATTCTTATTTCGCCTTTAAAATAGTAAATGTATTAAAATTACCAGTTTTACTTTTGTGAAAGTGCTAAGATTTTTTCACAAACATAAAAGCATATAAGTTAAGGCTTCATTAGTCTTGACTTTCTGTTGCTGTTCTGTGCTGTAACGTTCTGTAGAACATATTTTGTAATTACTTGTTCTGTGAATGGAATCAGCTGTTTTTAAAAGCAAAAGGTAATCAAAACAAATAAATTGAAATTGTGAAAATAAATAGTTTTGTGAAAAATTGTGAAATAAACACAAAACCACAAGCCACAAACACCAAAAAATTCAAAAAAAGTGTCAAAGCGAAAAATCACCAAAATGAAAAAAGTGCTTAAAGGAAAATACCACCAAAATTAAAAAAAAATTGCTAAACTAGAAAAAAATTACCAAAACAAAAAAGATCACCAAAAAACTAAAAAAAAAAAAACACCAAAAACCGAAAAAAGCACTAAAACCTAAAAAAAATCGTTAAAACTAGTAATATCGTAAAAAACCGAACAAATTTCCAAAAATGGAAAAGAATCACCAAAACGAAAAAAGCGCCAAAACCAAAAAAAAAACCGCAAAAACTGAAAAAAATCGCTTAAACTAAAAAATAACCAAAACCGAAAAAATTCCCAAAATAGAAAAAAGCGTCAAAACTGAAAAAAGTGCCAAAACCAAAATAAATCGCTAAAACTAAAAATATCTCAAACAGCGAAAAACGTTAAAACGCCAAAATTAAAGAAACTGGCAAAAAACGAAAAATCGCAAAAAAAAAAAAAAACGAAAAAATCACTAACAGCCATACCTAAATGAGAGCGGCAAGCGTCGCGTTAGCAACGGGGTACGCATATGCGGTACATTCAGAGTATATTTATTTCGTAGATTGTATTGTAAATACGTACCGTGTTGCTAACGCGAAGAAAAACTTAAATATTAAAAAACCTAAAATTAAACGAAAAAGCAAAACGAAAAAAATTGCCAAAATGAAAAAGGGCAAAAACGAAAAGGGATATACATATGTGTATTCGTACGAAACCCTTCGTGTGCGAGCCAAAGTCGCACTTTACTGAATTTAGGAATCCGGGGAACTTCTGGGATTTCGGGGAGATTTTTGTAAACGTTTTTCGGAATCCGCGGAACTTCTGGGATTTTTGTCCCAGTTTTCGGGAATCCGGGGAACTTTTGCGATTTCCGGGAGATTTTTTCCCAGTTTTTAGTTCCGGTTTTGTGTCTAAGGGTGGTGTCCTTACTTAGTGAAGGTGTTTCGGTTAAACACCAGGTGTCTGGGCTAAATTCTTGAGAAATGAAATATGAAAAAAAAATCAAACATGGTTTATGAAAATAGATGGGCGTGGCTCACTTTTACGTGGAGGTGTCTCATTGGATACAACTTTTTACGGTTAATTCAGTTGAAAAATGCGTGGTATTTATAGTTATTCATTAATTTTTAATTCGAATGTCAAAATAAGGCCAAGTTCCTATCCAAAAATTTCGTCCGTAAAAAGTACTGATATCAATATAAGGACCAAATTCTTAATAGATACAATACCATCTCATTTCTAGAGAAGTTAATGAAGCAAATCATTACCGCACAGTAGTTTCGGATTTCGAAACACAAAATAAAAATGTCTACACCTACTACCTTAAAAGTGCAAAAGGCCTCCAGGTAATGATAAAAGGCATTGATTCATACGTGGATCCAGAAGAGGTAAAAGCGGGTCTGCTAAATAATGGTTTTAAAGTGAAAAATTTTACTAACATTAAAAATAGAGAGGGAGTCCCCCAACCACTATTTCGTGTGGAACTGGAACCAGGTGACATGAAATTAAAAAAGAATGAATTACACCCCATTTATAGCTTAAGATATTTGCTGAACCGACGAGTTACCGTAGAGAAACCATACAAGCGAGCAGGGCCCATTCAATGTCTGAACTGCCAAGAATATGGCCACACCAAAACATATTGCAAGTTGCGCACCGTTTGTGTCGTCTGTGGTGAACTACACGGCACTGCCAATTGTGCTAAGCCAAAAGATGATTCCAAAATTAAAAAGTGTAGCAATTGCCATGAAAACCACACTGCAAACTACAGGGGCTGCCCTGTCCAAAAAACGTAATCACACCTATGCTCAACCTATTACTTACGACAATACCTATTATCCCCAGTTGCGCCAACCAGCTACCAGACCATAGCGCAAAACATATCAAACAGTCAGTTCTCATACGCTAATGCTTTGAAGTCTAAGCAGCCCACAGCTCAAAAACGGCCTCTTGCCAACGAAAATACTGCTATCAATTTTGATCTAATTGAATCTTCAATAGAAAACTTAATACAAACAGTAAACTTTTTTACAACCAACATGACCTGTATGATGCAGGAAGCGTTGAAAATGCAGTCTACATTAAACAAACCATTAACTTAAAAATCTGTTTCTGGAACGCAAACAGCATCCGTCAACGTAAAAGAGAACTCGAGTACTTCATGATGGATAAACAAATTGATGTAATGCTTATCTCTGAGACGGATTTGACGGCTAGAAGCTTTTTTAAAATCAAAGGATATACTCTCTACGATACAAAGGACCCCCAAGGTAGAGCTTGTGGTGGCTCGGCTATACTAATAAAATCGCGATTAAACACTACTTAATGGGTGATCATTGTGAAGACTATCTTCAAGCAACTAACATCTGCATTGAAGCTGTGCATCAAAACCTGCTGATTTCATCAATTTACTCTCCTCCCAGGTACTCTATTACAGAAAATCAATATAGTAAATTTTTCAATTCCCTAGGCGCACGCTTTTTGGCCGCCGCTGACTACAACTCTAAGCACACGTTTTGAGGATCACGCCTCATCACACCAACGGGACGCGTTTTATTGGACACGATTTCTAAAATGCGTTTGAATGTTATACCAAGTGGGGAGCCAACAGATCGCCGAAAAAATCTGATGTTATTGATTTTGGAGTGGTAAAGGGTGTGCCCAGCGAAATGATCCAAGTTGAAGCATCTTTAGACTTGTCTTCAGATCACTCACCAACTATTGCCACTATATATTCACATACAACTTCTTCACCCACTTGTGATTTAACGATGACAAACACACGTATTAATTGGTTGGAATACAAAAAATATTTGAGTACTCATTGCACAGAAAATATTCCATTAAAAACGCCTGCTGACATAGATGACTCTATTAGAATGTTTAGAGGCAAACCTTAAGCAAGCTGCATTAAATGCTACTTCTACAAATCTTCAGATGAGATATAATAAAATTTATTCAGCAGATATAGAACGGCTTTTATCCGAAAAAAGAAGAGTTCGCAGAGAATGGCAACGCTTCAGATCCCCTGAACTAAAATCTAGGCTGAAGGAATATACTAAACAGCTTAAAACGCTACTAGAATATCAAAAAACCGCATCTCTTCAAAATTTTCTGAATGGGCTCGGCGCAACACCTCAAACAGACTATTCGCTATGGAGAGCAGCCCGAGGCCTCAATTGCGAGCTTCGAATGGAGACTGGGCACGAACTGACGGTGAAAAAGGCACTCTGTTTGTAAACCACTTGCAGCAAGTATTTACTCCAAATACGTCTGGTATTGAGCTGCCACCAGTACTCGCTATGCCAGATGTTACCTTGAAGTTCAATATTCGGGGGATTGAACACTGTTTTGCGGGCGTAAATTCGAAAAAAGCTCTAGGTGCTGATAAAATAAGCAATAAAATGCTCTTAGAGATACCCTATACTGCAAACGGATAATTCTATTTATTTTTAACAGTTTTTTTCACCTCAAACGCTATTCCGGAGAATGAAAGGTTTCGCTGATTATTATGATACCTAAGCCATGCAAAGATCATACGAAGGTAAATTCCTATAGGCCTATAAGCCTATTGTCTAACATGTCAAAACTATTTGAAAAGCTACTTATGAGTAAGCTAACATCCATACTGAATGGTACTGGATGCATTCCAGACCACCAATTCGGTTTTGGGAGACAACATAGCACGATTGAACAAACACAGACTCGGGAATGTGGTTAGAAAAACCTACGAGGTAAAGAAATATTGTTCTGCGCTCTTCATCGATGTTTCTCAGGCATTAGATAAATTATGGCACGAAGGTTTAATACATAAACTAAAGCAAAACCTACCCGTAAACATCCTTAATCTTTTGGAAAGCTACTTAACTGAGCGAAAAATTGTTGTTAAAGAAGGTAATTTTCTAAGCCCTCCGCAACCGATTGAAGCCGGAGTTCCTCAAGGCACCATCCTCGGTCCTGTATTATATCCGATATATGCCTCTGACTTGCCGGTAAGCAGTAACATATAAAAGCTGATGATACAGCTTTTATAAGTGTTCACAAAAGCCATCAAGAAGATTCCAGCAAACTGCAAGAGTATATACCCCAGTTGGAAAAATGGCTAAAACAATGGCGGATAAAAATTAACGAACAAAAATTTTTACAAATTACTTTTACATTGTGCAGAGAACCCTGCCCACCTATACAAATAAATAACCAAACTATACCTCAACACACTGAAGTAAAATATCTCGGTGTTCATCTTGATCGTCGTCTAACATGGAAGTCCCAAATAAATGCAAAGGTGACCCAAATGAAATTAAAAGCAGCTCAAATGAATTGGCTCATTGGAAGGAACTCTACTCGCGCGACAAAATAAAATACTCCGTACGATTACAGCAGCCCCATGGTATGTCAGAAACAAGCGAATTCATAAAGATTTAGATGTGCCGCTGGTTACGACAGTGTTTTTTAAACACGTGACAATATACATCAATAAAACTTGAGTTGCACCCAAATCCCCTAGCCCGAAACCATCATCAACTAGAGGCACACTCGGCTGAGAAGGAGGGACACTCTTGCTCTCAGTCGAACACGAGAGACGTAGACAACCACAGAACCAACCGCTGAAACAAATATTTTTGTCTGTCATTGGCTGGGCTTAAAAATTAAAATTTTAGAGTTAAGATTTGATTACTTTTTGTTAGTTCAATTTTATTGAAGATACAATAAATAAATATAACCGTTAAAAAATAAAAGCGTGAACATTTTTACTGACTATGGCAACAATTGAAAGAGAGTAATTAAAAATATGAGAACTTTAGAGGAAACGCAATGTAATTAAAATAGATTATATTTTCCTGCGGTTTCCTTGAAAGTTTTAAGTTGTCAAATATTCATATAAAAAAAAAGAAACGCAACCGCCATCGTGAGGATGAATTTCTACTCTAATTTTTATTTTCTGAAATACGTATATATTTTTTGTATTACGAATAAAAACAATAAGCTATTAACACATTTTATGTAATTATATATTTAATTAACGATTTTTGTTATATATTATTAATACATAGATTGAACAATTGTATCCTTTTCAAACAACTGTCGTACTTTCATGCATCCATCAGAACCACAAGAGAAAAGGCGGCCGTATGCGTCAACATGTATTTGGCTTACACCTTGTCCAATGTGTTTGAAAAAACTGTTTTTGGCATGCTCTCCAGTAAATGTGGTTATCAATGAATATTGATTAAGGCTCCAAACCTATAAAGAAATTTAGAAGGTAATATATAACGAAAAAGAGAAAATTTTATAATTAAGAGCAATTATGAAACAAAGTTGTTTTGTAATAAAAGTTATTATGACTATTCTATATATGGGAAAATCACAGAAATGGTCCACCAAGGGCAGAATTTTAGAGTTGTTAAAACTGTTTATATGAGTTGATGGAATAATGTGCTATATATTTAACCTTAAAAATATATAAAGGAACGTTTTTTTTTAATTTGGAACGATTTTCCGTCATCCCACGTCAAATTTGGTTTGTAAACAGACCGGTTTCGGCTATGTGCCATCTTCAGTGTTCTGTTGAATACTAAATCGTTTTTCTGTTGTACGTTGTTTCTTTTATAATTCGTTTGTATACCTAACTTCCTTCCTTGATCCCTTTTGTATTCTGGTCCCCATTTCTCTCGCCTCTATATGCTTTTGCGTGTCTCTACCTGCTACCTGTTTCTCTCACTATTATGTTTGTGTTTAATATTTTGTTTATAATCTGCTCTATTAGTTATCAGTTGTTTTATCCCTACATAGGTAATAATCCGTAATTGTACGTTTCCGGGTAATCCTTTTGTCTTGTTCATTTTCTACTACGTTGCCTGGACTATTGTTTTCTTTTGTGTAAAAATATTTTAACGGTTCAAATATTACGTCTGAAGCAGTGTTTATTTGTTCGTTTATTATTCTTCCGTGAAATATTTTTTGCTTGTATATTTCCATGTTCTCTAATACGTTCAGTCGCCGTCCTTTATGTTGTGAATGTAATAGTTTAACCGTTTTTCTAATATGTCCTGGTGTACATTTGTTGTCGAATATGTGGTTTGCGAAATTCGATTCTGGTGTTTTTCCTGGTTCTCTCAGTTTCTTGTTGTAGTCTCTCATGTGCTCGCGAAATCTTGTTTTTATCTTTCTTCCCGTTTGTCCGATATAACTGTGCTGGCATGTGCAAGTTAATTTGTACACTCCTTGTTTATCTAGGAAGTCTGTTTCGTTTGTTCTGTTCTGCAGTATTCTACTCAAGTTGTTTCTTGTTGTGTTTTCTAAAAAATTTTGCCAGTTTGTATGTTGATTTTCCCATATACGTAAAGGTAGCCCAGGTTTTCTTTTCTTGTTCCTGTTCTCTGTTCCGTTTCTTCCTTTTTAATCTTGTCAACTAGGTCTTTTCTATATCCGTTGTTTTCCGCTATGTTATATATTATTCCTAACTCTTTCATATACGCCTCACATGTTAAGGGTATTCGTTCAAGTCTCGTTATTAATTGCCTAATTACTGCGTTCTTATGTTGTTGAGGATGGTTTGATGAATTGTGTATTATTGTATCTGTAGCAGTTGGTTTTTTGTATATTTCGTATTCAATTCTATTTAAGCTCTTGTTTGTGGCAAACGTTAGGTCTAGGTAATTTATCCTTTCGTTCTCCTCCACTTCCATTGTAAATTTTATGTTTTTGTGTTGTTTGTTCAGTAGATCCAGAATTTGCTCCTCCATATTTTCTTCTATTACACCTATAATATCGTCCACGTATCTTGCATAGAATGTTACCCCAAAATTTGTTTTTAAGTCCTCTACGTATTTCTCTTCTAAATTTTGCATAAATACTTCCATGAGTATTGCTGATGTTGGATTTCCCATTCCTAGTCCGTTGATTTGCCTATATATGCTATTGTTGAATTTAAAGTAATTTTGCTCCAACGTGGTCTTTAGCGTGCTTGTGAGTTGCATTGAAAATTCCACGTCTTCTGTTTTATTGAGTAGTGTTTTATGTAGAATGTTTATTGTCTCTGTTGTTGGGATTGATGGACATAAGTCTTTTATATAAAATGAGACTAGTTTAGTATTTTCTGTTATCTGTATGCTCCCTATCTTGTTAACTAATTCCGTGGTGTTGGCTATTGTGTTTTTGATCTCTAGGTCCAAAAGGTATCTTTCAGTATTGTTTTTTTAGTATTTCGATAGTCTATAGCTCGGAGCAGCTTTATAATTAATTATGGGTCTCATTGGCGTGTTTGGCTTGTGTATCTTCGGTAAAGAGATCATAGATGGAGCGGATGGGTTCATAAGTGTTAATGCATATGATATGCCTGGATTTACTACTTTGGTTGCCTTTTTTTATTAATTCCTTTACCTCTGCCTGGTATTCGTCTGTAGGATCTTTCCTGATTCTACTGCATTTAGTATCCACTATTAACTGTTCCGTTTTTTCGATGTACTCATCCTTGTTGATTAATACCATTGTATTTCCTTTACCCGCTTTCGTTGCTACGATATTGTTAGATTTAAGTTTTTGTTTAAGATTTCTAACAGCTTTGCCTTCCTTGTTTGGACTCCTTTTGGATTTGACTTCCTTCCCTATTATTCGTTTGCAGGTGTATCTGGCCTGATCCTGCTCCTCGTTTGGTAACATCGCTATGGCTGTGTCCACAATAGTTTGTTCTATTTCCTTCTTCTTGTTATTTGTCAAGCAAATAACAAGAAGTTGCCATAGCGATGTTACCAAACGAGGAGCAGGATCAGGCCAGATACACCTGCAAACGAATAATAGGGAAGGAAGTCAAATCCAAAAGGAGTCCAAACAAGGAAGGCAAAGCTGTTAGAAATCTTAAACAAAAACTTAAATCTAACAATATCGTAGCAACGAAAGCGGGTAAAGGAAATACAATGGTATTAATCAACAAGGATGAGTACATCGAAAAAACGGAACAGTTAATAGTGGATACTAAATGCAGTAGAATCAGGAAAGATCCTACAGACGAATACCAGGCAAAGGAATTAATAAAAAAGGCAACCAGAGTAATAAATCCAGGCATATCATGTGCATTAACACTTATGAACCCACCCACTCCATCTATGATCTCTTTACCGAAGATACACAAGCCAAACACGCCACTGAGACCCATAATTAATTATAAAGCTGCTCCGAGCTATAGACTATCGAAATACTTAAAACAATACTGAAAGATACCTTGGACCTAGAGAACAAAAACACAATAGCCAACACCACGGAATTAGTTAACAAGATAGGGAGCATACAGATAACAGAAAATACTAAACTAGTCTCATTTTATATAAAAGACTTATATCCATCAATCCAAACAACAGAGACAATAAACATTCTACATAAAACACTACTCAATAAAACAGAAGATGTGGAATTTTCAATCAACTCACAAGCACGCTAAAGACCACATTGGAGCAAAATTACTTTAAATTCAACAATGCATATATAGGCAAATCAACGGACTAGGAATGGGAAATCCAACATCAGCAATACTCATGGAAGTATTTATGCAAAATTTAGAAGAGAAATGCGTAGAGGACTTAAAAACAAATTTTGGGGTAACATTTCTATGCAAGATACGTGGACGATATTATAGGTGTAATAGAAGGAAATATGGAGGAGCAAATTCTGGATCTACTGAACAAACAACACAAAAACATAAAATTTACAATGGAAGTGGAGGAGAACGAAAGGATAAACTACCTAGACCTAACGATTAGGGCAAACAAGAGCTTAAATAGAATTGAATACGAAATATACAGAAAACCAACTGCTACAGATACAATAATACACAATTCATCAAACCATCCTCAACAACATAAGAACGCAGCAATTAGGCAATTAATAACGAGAATTGAACGAATACCCCTTACACGTGAGGCGTATATGAAAGAGTTAGGAATAATATATAACATAGCGGAAAACAACGGATATAGAAAAGACCTAGTTGACAAGATTAGAAAGGATATCGAGGCGAGTAAGAAACGGAACAGAGAACAGGAACAAGAAAAGAAAACCTGGGCTACCTTTACGTATATGGGAAAATCAACATACAAGCTGGCAAAATTTTTTAGAAAACACAACATTAACACAGCATTCCAAACAAGAAACAACTTGGGTAGAATACTGCAGAACAGAACAAACGAAACAGACTTCCTAGATAAACAAGGAGTGTACAAATTAACTTGCACATGCCAACACAGTTATATCGGACAAACGGGAAGAAAGATAAAAACAAGATTTCGCGAGCACATGAGAGACTACAACAAGAAACTGAGAGAACCAGGAATAACACCGGAATCGAATTTCGCAAACCACATATTCGACAACAAATGTACACCAGGACATATTAGAAAAACGGTTAAACTATTACATTCACAACATAAAGGACGGCGACTGAACGTATTAGAGAACATGGAAATATACAAGAAAAAATATTTCACGGAAGAATAATAAACGAACAAATAAACACTGCTTCAGACGTAATATTTGAACCGTTAAAATATTTTTACACAAAAGAAAACAATAGTCCAGACAACGTAGTAGAAAATGAACAAGACAAAAGGATTACCCGGAAACGTACAATTACGGATTATTACCTATGTAGGGATAAAACAACTGATAACTAATAGAGCAGATTATAAACAAAATATTAAACACAAACATAATAGTAAGAGAAACAGGTAGCAGGTAGATACACACAAAAGGAGGCGAGAGAGAGAGAGAGAAATGGGGAGCAGAATACAAAAGGGATCAAGGAAGGAAGATAGGTATACAAACGAATTATAAAAGAAACAACGTACAACAGAAAAACGATTTAGTATTCAATAGAACACTGAAGATGGCACATTGCCGAAACCGGTCTGTTTACAAACCAAATTTGACGTGGGATGACGGAAAATCGTTCGAAATTCAAAAAACCCCCGTCGGAAGAAAAACACAACAATGAACGTTTTTTGGCTGATCCCTTTCTTCCATTTCATATAGGAAGCTATTTTTTGTGTTTAGTTACACACAAAAAAATAGCTTAAATTTTCGAGGACGGGAACGCCTCCTATCTTGAAAATAAGGGAGTGACAATTTTTTTAGATGCTTTCGTAAACTAGAAGGAATATGAAATTTTTATTAAAAGCTTTCTTTTAGATAATAAGATTATCTACAACTCCACTAAACACATTTTTGTTGTAAATGGAACAATTAAAAAGTTATAGCTATTAAGAAAAAATGTAGCGTTCGTCACGTAGCGTGCGTCACAAAGGGTTGACGGCTTTTCATACAAAACGACAACATCTTTTGGCTGCAAATATTTATTTTAGAATTCTCTTATATTCCTCTTTCTTTTATGAATTAGATTTTGCTTGCTAATTGTTCAGTTAACCATTGGGTGGACCTACCAATCAAACACTGAGGCACGTGCCAACACCAGCATTTTCTCTAGATTTTAGTGATTTCTGGAAGTGGACTGGCAATTATCGACTTCAATTGCTAGCATCTGACTTAGACTGATTTGCCCATAGCCTACACAACTAATGTATGTTGGCATGTGGTTCTCCGTCTAATACTAGCCAAAGCTGGACATTCACACACAACGTGCGCGACTGTCTCAGCTTCCTCCAGGCTTAGTCTACAAGTATCATCCGGTACAATTTTCGTCTTAGCCAGATGAAGTTTCCATGTCGTGTAATTAGCGCAGTTACCGTTTATACCTAAGAATCTTATCCGCTGACCTGCTCATGGCCTCCTTGAGCATCATACGAGCCTATCTACATGCTCCCAGTTTTATGGAATTCAACCACTGTAGAGTCATAGCTCTAATCATACCATACCCCAGTGCAATCCTGGGTTCTGTTCCACAAAACCTAGTAGCAGATCCCTTTCTTGTAACTTCATCTGCTGCCCCGTTTCCTGTTATACCGATGTGACCCTTAACCCACATCAGTGTTACCTCGTTAACAGAGGCACACCTATTGAGTTTTAAAACACATTCTAGCACCAGTTTGGAGTACACCGACTGATTATCAAGTGCCATGAGAATTCTCTTCCCCTCCCCTCCACCTGACACTCAATCAGGTGATCCAATGCATGCACCAGATCCTAAACGCAAGACACATGAGAGGCCTAACTCACTTGAGTGAACACCTGCTCCCGCTCTTCCGTCCATCAGCAAAAATGCTGATGTCACTCCATACACTCATTGTGTATGTTGCCGTTCTCAATGAGTGCTCGATGTAGTCTGTCGACTATCCTTCTACTCATGCGTTCCAAAGGCATTTCATGTATAAGGTCCAATATACTCCTATGCCCCGTGGCTATTCTAAAATACGACCATCTCAAATACGAGTTGCAATTATTTTGGAGATTTTTGTGTCTTACTGTTTCTATGACGCTGTGGTCTGCTGCAAGGTCAGGTTCACAGCATCCAATTACTCTCGTTTCGAGAAAGTTATGTGTGGCATATCAACCTTAAGTAGAGGTGTCTTACGCTCCACGCCTAATAAGACACTTTTTTCCCATTCTGAAACTGAAGATGATTACCAGTGGATCTGACAGCAAAGCCGCACCCAGGTCCCTAACAAGTTTATACAGCATAATTCGTTTATAAGCCATGCCGCTTATAGTAGAATTTACTGATATATTCCAAAATGTTAACTTTTCGGTCATCTAGAAGTAAAATACCTGCAAAACATGTTTTATTTAGTCCATTAGCCCTATAGTCCAAAACAAGGGAAACTGGCAGGAACCTAGCGGTGAGCTGTTTACCAAGGCGATCAGGTCTTCGACCGTCGTGGCTGGTAAGGCACCGCCAGGCAATAAGACGGAGAACGGCATATATCCATCTGGCTCTCTTAAGGACACCCGGAAGGAGGCACTGAAGAGATCGAGGTCTGTGGATCAGTAGCCCTCCACGTCGAAGGTAAAGAAGTCGACGAGGAAGTTGATTTTCGGGCAGCTGTCGTAGACTACAGAATGATCCGGATGGAAAGATTAGTCTGGAGCTGTGGCAGCTGGTTGAAATTAGGCTGCTTGATGAAATCGGCCTAGTGGGAGCAGAGAAGGAGGAGGAATTACAATTCCATGGCGCGGACTCGGCAAGAGGTGCCAAGCTTGTCAACAGCGGTTACAATAAATATTGGGCTTTATTACGGTTCTCGAATCGACTCGAGAGTTTGTAGTAGATTAAAGAAAAATTTTGTATGTTTCTTCAATCAGCTACAAACTCTCAATTCGATTCGAGAACCGTAATCAGACCCATTTTGATTTCATCAAATCCGTGGTTGGCAGGTGTGGCGACGTTCGACAGGAGGCGAAACTGGAGATGATTTTGGCCTCTGTTCTGCCTCTTCGGACAGTAGTGACAGCACGGTTTGCACTAACCATACTGTCGGTACTGGCAGCTCAGAACGTGGGAAAAAATCTCTTAAGACTGCGGGAATTATGAAATTCGGCTTGGGGACTGTCAAACTTAGGTTCCCCAGATCTGATGATTCCAAAAAGGCTGCGGTTTTACTGGTGGAAAATTTCTTCCCACTATCAGTGAAGACATGCACTCGGCGCTTGACGAAGTATCCTTCTGGACCAACACCAAGGAACTGGGGGTCAACCCAGAGGAAACTGAACTAGTTCTCTTCACCAGAGTATACAAAATATACAGCTTTGTACTGCCTAGAATTGGAGGGGTATAGCTGAGGCTAGCGGTGAAGGCTAAATACTTGTTAGCCACTTCTATGGAAAAGGAAAACGCAGGAAAGGCTAAAGAAAGGGCTCATGCCCTACTACGCATGCAGGAATTACATTGAAAGGAACTGGTCTGCAACCGAAGGTGGTTAACTCGATTTACACATAAGTTGTCAGGCCTGTTATTTCCTATGGTTGTGTGGTAAAGTGGCAGACATTGAGGAAGGAGAGTCATAGGAGATTACTTGCTAAGGTCAAGAGATGTGCCGTGCTGGTCATCACAGGTGCAAAGAGGAGCTCACCCCAAGCTGCCTTGGACGTCATTCTTCACCTGCTTCCCATAGAGGACTTTGTGGCGAGAATGGTGGCAAGGGGTCTCCTTAGACTCTTAGAGACAGATTTGTTGAGGACAACGTTAACAGATCTAACAGCAATCTTGAATGAGATCAGTTTTAGCGAGAGGTTCTCCATAACTCCTAGGTTCACTGACTCTGTGCGATGTTTAGAGAAGGGTCTAAAATGAGAATAGGCGTTGGTGTCTCTAATTTGGGGACGGACGTTCGTAGTTCCTTCAGAGTACCGAATGAATGTAGCGTTTTACAAAGCTGAGATACTGGCGATCCTCAGAGCCACGAAACTGGTGGCCAGAAATGTGGCTGTAGGCGAGGAGGTACCCTTCTACGTCAACAGTCAGGCGGCACTAAAAGCTTTGAAGGGCTACAGTGTCAAATCGAAACTAGTTAGTGACTGTAGGAGAGCCCTCAACTTGCTTCTGGACTAATATATTGTCAGGCTATGTTGGGTTCCTGGTCACTGCAATTTTGAGGGAAATTAAACTGCCGATGAGCTGGTAAGAATAGGGTCAGCGTTAGTGGAGGGATTGAGTGACAGATCGGCTAAATTACCGATGGGTCATTACTATAGGGAACTCAGTAATTGGGTGTTGAACAGGGACAACCGTTCATGGGGGAGTAGGGAGGATTGTAGAGTCTCGAGGGTTATGTGGCCAAAACTGGACTTTGAAGATCCAAACTGCTACTGGGTGTGAATAGGAAGGTGCTATGAATCCTGATAGGCGCGCTGACTGGTCACTGCTCGGTCAGAGCAGTTTTTGGGAAACTGGCACTCCAGATTGCTGTATGACGTGCAAAGATGAAAAGGAACCAGAAATCATCGAGCATATTATCTGCTATTGGCCGAGGTTTCAACGACATAGTCTTACGTGGCTGGGCAGACGTTTTCATGAGAGCATTGGTGATATCGCGAAGTGCAAACTGGAAGATATCAGGAGCTTCATCATGGGAATTATGTGGCTTAATGACAGGTAATAGGGGTTTTTCTGCATGCAATGGGGGTTAATTTACTAACGGGTACAACGAGAAGGGAGTCACAATAGATCCAAATGCATCTCCGAGTGGATGTGTGGTACAACACCACCCTTCCTTACCAAACATTTCCCTTTTCAAAAAATTTCTTTATATAAAAACTCGTTAATTAAACCACGGGCGTTAGTTAATTACAGATATGGAATTTAGCCATAAAGGAGTTATGTATCCATTAGGCTCGTCAATTTGTATAGTTTCTTTTTCCTTTTTCAAAATTTGTTTTATTATTGATAGCTTTGCGCTAACGGGTCTTAGTAAACTAAAATTACCTTGATATCGCTGATTCCATCCGGATCAGCTGTCGTAGACTTCAGAATGATCCGGATGGAAAAATTAGTCTGGAGCTGTGGCAGCTAGTTGAAATTAGGCTGCTTGATGAAATCGGCCTAGTGGGAGCAGAGAAGGAGGAGGAATTACAATTCCATGGCGCGGACTCAGCGAGAGGTGCCAAGCTTGTCAACAGCGGTTACAATAAATATTGCGCTTTATTACGGTTCTCGAATCGACTCAAGAGTTTGTAGTAGATTAAAGAAAAATTTTGTATGTTGCTTTAATCAGCTACAAACTCTCGATTCGATTCGAGAATCGTAATCAGACCCATTTCGATTTAATCAAATCCGTGGTTGACAGGTGTGGCGACCTTCGACCGGAGGCGAAACTGGAGATGAATTTAGCCTCTGCTCTGCCTGTTCCGACAGTGGTGACAGCACGGTTTCCACTAACCATTAGATCGGTGGAAACCATACTGTCGGTACTTGCAACGAGAAGGGAGTCACAATAGATCTCCGAGTGGATGTGTGGTACAACACTACCCTTCCTAACCAAACATTTCCCTTTGCAAAAAATTTCTTTATATAAAAACTCGTTAATTAAACCACGGGCGTTAGTAGTTAATTACAGATATAGAATTTAGCCATAAAGGAGTTATGTATCCATTAGGCTCGTCAATTTGTATAGTTTCTTTTTCCTTTTTCAAAATTTGTTTTATTATTGATAGCTTTGCGCTAACGGGTCTTAGTAAACTAAAATTACCTTGATATCGCCTTCAATAGATCCAGTAGCGAAAAACTCTTCATGCGGATCAATACTAATACATTTAATGCAGCTGTCATGACCCTTGAAAGAAAAAATATATAATAATTATAAATCAAGTGATATTAAGTTATCGTTTTATACTATATGATAAATCGAACATAGTTTCAATGAGGTTCCGGCCACACAGTGTGTATTATTACACGAAACTATTCGAGCTGTTTTTACCCCCCTCATAACTTTGCTCCACTTTATTGTAAAATAATGAAACATGAGGTCTCCCTACAGAGGTAACCCAATAGGTGAAATTTCAAAGTTTTACCGTAAAAGCGTCCCAAGATATTAAGGTGTAAAAAGTGCATATTTTAGTACATATTCACTGACTCATCAATATTATTGGGCACTTCCACTATAACTAGAGAGCTGAAATTAAGTATGCAGGTAGGTCTTGGCGAGCAATTAACCAGGGGCCGAATTACCGCATTCGTTATCGAGTAGGCTTACGAATCGAATAAAATTTCGTCACGTATCGAATGGATGGATTACCGCATTCGATATCTAACGTATGGAAATGTTTAAAAAGTGTACCAAGTTTATATTATACCGATTGTTGAATCGACTAAGAATTTGTAATACATTAAAGAAAAATTTTGTGTTTCTAGTAGCTAGTAAAACAACCAAGTCGATTGACCAACTGTAATAAGGTTTATAGGTAATGTTCCATGGGTTTTTGCAAAACAAACAAAATAAAAAAATATTGTATTCTATCGCTCTACTGCCAACGAGTGGAATTTAAACATCAGCTACTCGATTATCGTACGTCGTAATCCCAAAAAGAAAATTTTCGAACAATTTTACTCGATCACGTATGCATGCGGTAATTCGGCCCCAGAAAAATCTGAAAAGGGGGACTTTTCACCCGGGAGGGACTAGGGTGCCCGCTTTTTGTATGGGGCACTTGCAGTATAACTAGAAAGCTGAAATTTGGTATGCACGTAGGTTTTGGCGAACAATTAACCAGAAAAATGTGAAAAGGGGGACTTTTCACCCGGGAGGGATTAGGGTGCCCGCTTTTTGTATGGGGCACTTTGAAAAGGAGGACTTTTCACCCGGGAGGGACTAGGGTACCCGCTCAAATTTGGTATGCAGGTAGGTCTTGGCGAGAAATTAACCAAATTTGTAAATGGGAACTTTTCACCCGGGAGGGACTATGGTGCCCGCTCTTTGTATGGGACAGTTCCAGATGAGCAATTAACGAAAAAACTTGAAAACAGGCACTTTTCATCTGTGAGAACTAGGGTTCCCCTTCTTTGTATGGGGCACTTCCAGTATAGCTAGAAAACTGAAATTTAGTATACAGGTAGGTCCTGGTGAGCAATTAGCTAGAAAAATCTGAAAAGGAGTACTTTTCACCCGGGAGGGACTAGGGTGCCCGCTTTTTGTATGGGGCACTTCCAGTATAGCTAGAAGGCTGAAATTTGTTATGCAGGTAGGTCGTGGCGAATAATTAACCAGAAAAATTTTAAAAGGGTGACTTTTCACCCGGGAGCGTACAGGGGTTCCCGCTTTTTGCATGGGACACTTCCACTGTAGGTAGAGAGCTGAAATTTGGTATGTAGGTAGGTCTTGGCGAACAATTAACTAGAAAAATTTTAAAAGGAGGACTTTTCACCCGGGAGGGACTATGGTGCCCGCTCATATTTGGTATGGGACAGTTCCAGATGAGCAATTAACGAAAAAACTTGAAAACAGGCACTTTTCATCTGTGGGGACTAGGGTTCCCCTTCTTTGTATGGGGCACTTCCAGTATAGCTAGAAAGCTGAAATTTAGTACACAGGTAGGTCTTGATGAGCAATTAACGAAAACAATTTTAAAATGGGCACTGATAATCTGGAGCTTCTGAAAAGGAGTACTTTTCACCCGGGAGGGACTAGGGTGCCACCTTTTTGTATGAGGCACTTCAAATATAGCTAGAAAGCTGAAATTTGGTATACAGGTAGGCCCTGATGAGTTATTAACAACAAAAAAAATTTTAACGGGCACTTTTCAACTAGGGGAGTAGGGCTCCCCCTTCTTTGTATGGAGCTCTTCCAGTATAGCTAGAAAGCTGAAATTTAGTACACAGGTAGGTCTTGATGAGCAATTAACGAAAACAATTTTAAAAGGGGCACTGGTAATCTGGAGGGACTAGGATGCCCCTTATTTTTAAGGAGAACTTCCAGTATAGCTAGAAAGCTAAAATTTGGTACACAGGAATGCATTCTTGAGCAAACAACCAGAAAAATCTTAAAACTATGGCGCCCCTTATTTTTATGGGACACTTCCACTATAGCTAGAAAGCTGGTATACAGGTAGGTCTTGATGGGAAAGTACTAAGAAAGATGGGACAACGGAAAATTTTCATCTAGGACTTATTGTATGCGGCACTTATTTTATCAAATAAAAGCTTAGAAAAAAGAACTGAGATCAGCACAAAAACATAAATGTGAAAATAAGGCCAAGTTCCTATCCAAAAATGTCGGCCGTAACAAGTACTCAGTTCAAAATAAGGACCAAGTTCTTAGGTACAATACCATCTGTTTTCTAGGCAACCTGTTAACTTGGCAATATTTTTTTCGTCTTTCTCATATGAGAAAGAATTATGGGAAAAATGTTACCAAGCTTACAGGTTGCCTAGAAAACAGATGGTATTATACCTATGCAGAACTTGGTCCTTATTTTGATCTCAATACTTTTTACGACCGACATTTTTGGATAGGAACTTGGCATTATTTTCACGAGATCACAACCAAATAAATTTTTCGTTAGGGTTGATATCGAACCGAATTAAATTTAATTTTGCTTTATCCAAATCAACATAAAATATAAAAATTTTTATTAAGATGGGCATCCCTGAAAAAACTTGCAATTGATGCATCAAATGTTGCCACTTATTAATTAATTGTTGGAAAATTGAGTAACGCAGAGAAACGCTGTTCCAAGTTTGATCGTTATGTTCAGTTAAACATTCTAGAAGGTCAACAATTTACTACTTTTGCCGATTAATCTAGATCTTTCATTCAAAGACTGATAATAACCTATTCAAAAACAGCAAAAGGAGTGCAGATAAGATTGTATCTGACATTACTGAGGTTGCTGGAAAGATATACTTTGACGGAAAACAAGACTCTAGTGTTGATTTAATAGACTGACATTTTAAAATGAAATATAAAGTAAAAAAATTTAAAATTCATAATTAAAATTGTAATATTTTATGTGAAATAAATACTAAACATCCTCGACTTTATATTCCCAAGATCTTTAATATATATTCAATAACTATTTCTCCAAGCTTGATGTTTTTTTAACCAACTTGAAAAAAAAGGAGAAAGGTTATCAATTCGTCATGTTTTTTTTAATGTATGTTCCCTCAAAACTCCGCCATTTATGAACGAACCGATTCGTTTTCAACTACTTCTACTCAACCAATTCTTATGAAACTTTACACACACACATTAAGCATCTGTTTAAATACATCAGGATCAAAAAAGTGGGCTGTGCAACGCCCATGCAAAGTAAATATTATTTTTCAACAACTACTAAACCGATTCTTATGAAACTTTGCATACACCTTTAGTTATCGTCACAATGCAACATTATGTTTAGAAAAGTGGGCAGTTCCACTCCTACGAAAAGTAAATAAGCATTTTAACTCCTTATACTTCTTATGAAACTTTGCATACACATTTAGTTATCGTTACAATACAACATCGGATCTCGTACTCTTCACAAAAAGATACAAGATACCATCCTTTCCACTCCCGATTCTAAACGGAATTGAACTTAGACCGTCTGACAGTGCGAAGGCACCGTAATGTCCAGTCAAGAGCAAATAAGGCCGCGGTGGCCATATATACATGCAGAAGGGCCATTTGGAGGAACTGGGGAATAAATCCTAAGAACTCAAAATGGATCTTCAACATGGTAATAAAGCCCATACTCACATATGGCGCGCTAGTATGGTAGACTGCATAAGACAAGATCACCTACTGTCGGACCATAAAAAGGATCCTGCATACATCAGCTTTGATGATTACTGGCGCTCCACGCACCACTCCATCAAAAGCTCTCTTCACAATGATGCATTGGCTGCCAGCTGATCTCATGGTCAGACAACTGGCCATGAACTCTGCGATCAGGCTCGAGACAGCAGGTGCATGGAAAAATGCACCCAAGGGATACGCCAACATATTGGAACTCCTAAACGGTCTGCCGGAAAACATTGATTACTGCTCAGCTATTCCCCTGTCTGATAAAAAAGATTTGCCGTGATGCTCTCGGGCTGGAGATTTACACGGACGGATCTAAATCGGACTTGGGAGTGGGTGGTGGCGTCTTTATTACCCGTTATCAACAGAGAATTAAGTTTAAGCTACAGGATAAATGTAGCGTGCTACAGGCCGAAATATTAGCCATAAAAAGAGCAGCTAACTGGATGAGGATATCCAAATTTGTACGATCAGCAAGCTGCGATCAAGTCTCTATCGGGTGTTTACACGACATCCACTTTGGTATATGAATGCCGGATGTCTCTAAACGAGATATCGAGACATTCAAACCTAGAGATACTCTGGGTCCCAGGGCACAGCAATGTGCCGGAAATATTGCTGCGGACGAATTAGCCAAATCCGGGGCTCGAATGCACACTCGAGACACGGATCAAATGGTAAGCGTACCGCTAAACTGCTGCAAATCTCATATTCAGCAGGAACTTTCTGGGATCGCGCAGACCAGATGGTCAAACGAGGTCACCTGCTCGATTTCGAGGTTAATATGGCCCCAATACGATTGTAGTAGATCTGCAATCCTGGAGGGGACCCCTCGGGGGGCAAATACGCATACTTGTGGCGGTAATTACAGGGCACTGTTTTATTGGTGCGCACGCTAGGAGATTATTAATCTACCGTATAATGATTTCTGTAGAAGTTGTCATAATGAGGAGGAGGAAGAAAATGTAGAGCACCTCCTCTGTCTATGCCCCGCTCTTTTCGATCAAAGGGTGGTTTCAGTTGGCAGCCCGCTGCTTCAGAATCTAGCAGCCTTATCAAACTGCGACCCTTTCATTCGATCGTCGGTTTGGTTCAACACTGATCCGAATAGGGAAACGTAGTAAGCGGGTTCTTCTTATTTTCACGTTCCCGCTTCAGGTAACACAACGGGACCTATAGGGACCCAAGTGGGCTGGTTTTTTAAATCTTTAAACTGGCAACCTGTACAACCTAACCTAACCTACAATACAACATTGTGATTAGAAAAGTGGACAGTGCCACGCCCATGAAAAGTAAATACTCATTTTAACTTCTTCTACTTATCTGATTCTTATGAAAGTTCTTACACACAATTAGTGCTCGTAAAAGTACATGATTATAAAATATGGGGGCATGTCACCGCCCCCTTTTGTAGTAGGTTTTTTTTGCAAGAATTATTTTATTTCATATTTTTGCTTACCTGTAATCTATGCTTCAAAGTTCGTTGCCTCATATCGAATACACAAATGTCTCCCTTTTTTCCACAAGAAATAAGTATCTGATGTTGGGGTGCAAAACCGAAACAAGACGCTCCCTGATCATGACATGTGAAAGCTTTAATTAGACAAATAAAAATATCTTCTTATTCACAAATTTATTAATTTTAAAATTAAATCCTTACATAATTATAAATTTGTTTACATATATATTTACTATATTTGTTAAAAGTGCAATGCATTAAAAATTTTACATAGTGTCGTGGGATTTTATTATTTAACATTTTCGCACAATTCTCTATTAATTAATCCCAAAGTTTAGCAGCTGTATAAAAAATTGCTCGTGTCAGCTCACCCGCGCGACTGGATTTTACGCTTAAAGAATTTAATATAATCAAAGGGGATAAATAAAAGAATATCCAGATATGCACTCCCTTCTCGAAGGATTGGAGGCGGAAAATTTTCGATATCAAATTTACAGACATGCAACACCTTATCCGAGGATTGGAGGAGGGAAATTTTAGATTTCTTAATTTTTTCGTAGTTTATATGTAATTCCTAGCCTACATACATACTGAATTTCAATCATATAAGACTTGTCATATAAGACTTCAGGAGGTACCCTTTCTATACAAACATTTTACAGATATGCATCCTCTTTTCGAGCGGTTTGAAGGGGTAGTTTCAGATTTTTTAATTCTTCCGCGGTTTATATGCAAGCCGTAGCATAAATACCCAATTCCATTCGTCTAGGGCTTTAGGAAGTACCCTAGAATTTTATATAATTTTTCCATTTACGAATTCAATTCGTAATATAAAATCGATTCTTAAGGAGTAAAAGCAAAAAATATGAATTTTAAATCTCCTAGTCTACCCACATACTGGCGTTCTGTTTCTAGAAAAACGAAATTTTTTTGCAGACCAGTGTTATGGGACACCCTAGAAGTCTTTTTGACCTTCTGACTCCTCCGACAATGGAGAGTTGCCAGCATACAATAGCTGGAGTATCCCTAAACTAGTTTGTTCAGGACTCTGAAATACATCTATTATGCATCGTGTACGCAAAATGAGGGTGCTGTCGGCTGAGTAGTTAGCGCGTTTGACTACAAACCCTGAGGTCTTCAGTTCAAGACTAGTTTCAGGCAAGTCAACAACATCCTGAATTTTTTCATGTGCATTGGTGAGTTATTGTGCTGGTTGTCCTTGGATTGTTAAATTGATGAAGGAATAGCACTGATCACTTTGGCAGTACCAGCAGCGATTAATACTAACATATCGTAATGTACTTCACAGCACCCTCCTTCGTCGGTATTGTAGCAGAACCATCGGCGAAATAAAAGTAATAAAATGGCTACACAGATTAAACAACGCGATGCCTCTACTTGGCACCAGAGGGGCTTGCAACACTGTTCTACAAAAAACGCGCAATATCAGGGTTGTAAATGAATTAAGCTTTCTATCCCTCTCCCACTTCACCACCTCTTCTTTCTACACTATCACTTTCCCAAAGAAGGTAGCAAGCACATTAATTAGTTAACTGGTAGCAATTAAATGCCTGATTGTGTTACTTATCTTAAAAAAAAACAGTAACCGTCGAGGAAACTATACCAACGATGGTACACACCAAGACACAGGTAGCTACAAACAGAATGTCGAAGATTATCCAACAAAGCGAAGCTCGAAATTCCATAAATTGAGATAAGTATCGGTAGAACTTCATTGCTTTCAAGAGAGAAACCAGAAAGGCGAAAAGGAAATCGTGACAACGTTTTTGTGGTGACTTAGAGAGCGCATCTGAGACATAATGTGAGAGGAAGCTCTCCAAAGAACCTGGCACGCATGAATTTCTAATGAGGCCGGACAGGACATTTACTGAAAGCATTGCGGAAACAATCGATCTACTCAGGAAAACCCACTTAGCGGATTACAGAGATGGTGCCAACGAACATCCAGTTTTGGAGGTTCCTCGAAGATTAGCTATAAAAAAAGTGACTGGTAGACTCCATTGTAGCTAAAGTACCGTGGGTTGTGACTTTTTTCAAGTCCTTCAACACAGCAGGGACAGATTTCATACTCCGTGACGTTACTGCAGCAATCAATAAAGGTAATTCGACCATAGTTGACATCCATTTTTCAGGGATGCATAGAATCTGGATACATTCCCACTGAGTGGAGAGAGTTGACCGTCGTAATCATTTCAAAAGCGGGAAAGATAAACCACGGAACCACAAGGAATTATAGACCAATTAGTCTGTAATCGTTTTTGATAAAAACACTGGAACAGACTGGTTGACGTGCACATCAGGGGACTTCTCTTGCCAGACGCCTACCAAAGGGGTTAGGTTAGGTTATCGGCAACAGGTGGGTCGTAAGTCCCAAAAACGTCAATTGGCTTTTTGAAATGGTGGTAAAGCCCATACTAATGTATGGGTCTGTCGTCTGGTGGACTTCCTTAAATAAAGCCACATACTCTAAAATAATAGAAAAGGTTCTTCGAACATCTGCTTTGCTGATCACGGGTGCACCTCGCACTACTCCATCCAAAGCACTGTTCACCATACTGCATTGGCTTCCTGCTGAACTCATGATCAAACAACTGGCCATGAACTCGGCGGTTGGACTAGATGCCTCAGGTGCATGGAAGCGGGGTAACGTAGGCCATGCGATGATATTAGGGCAAATTTCAGATCTTCCCGACCACACTGACTACTGCTCACCTACTCTGATGCCCGACAAGAGATTCGTGATGGACTTCTCGGGCACATCCTCTGAGGCAAACTACATACACCAATATGAGGATGTGCTCGAGATCTACACCGATGGGTCAAAGTCGGGCATCGGAGTAGGCGGGGGTTTCTACATCCCACAAATGCAACGTAGGATAAACTTTAGGCTACCAAACCAATGTAGCATCACTCAGGCTGAAATATCGGCAATCAAAAGGGCAGCCAACTGGTTAAGGTACTACAGGATATTCGATCAGGACATCCGAATTTGTACCGACAGTAAGGCGGCACTACATGCTCTATCTGGTGTTTACACAACATCGGAATTGGTTAAAGAATGCCGGGCATCTCTGAATGAGATGGCGAGACATGCGAACCTAGGGCTCTTCTGGGTACCGGGCCACGCGGGGGTGCCCGGTAACATTATCGCGGACGGTCTAGCCAAGGCTGGTGCCCGCCTACATGAAAATGACATCGACTGGTTAGTAGGTGTCCCGCTAAAAAGCTGTAAAATATAAATTCGGCACCAACTATTTACAGAAGCGCAAAGCAGATGGACAAATGAAATCACTTGTGAGGTTTTCAGATCCATCTGACTCCAGTATAACTTCGCAAGATCTGCAACCATACTGGGGCTCCCTCGTCAACAGCTGCGTATACTCGTAGCGGTTATAACAGGGCACTGTCTCATTGGTGTCCATGCCAGAAGATTAAATCTTCCTTTTAACGATTTCTGTAGAAGTTGTCAGAACGAGGAGGAGGAAGAATCTGTCAAGCACCTCCTCTGTCGATGTCCAGCACTATATAGTAATAGGGCGTCATACTTGGGAAATCCGTCACTACCAACTAGCAGACCTGGGGGAATGCGACATTAGGGGAATAAATTCATTCATACGATACTCGGGTTGGTTTAACACCGACCCATCCTCTGGGATAGGAGGGGCACCTCTCTGAATTTCCCTTCTATCCATCCCAGACATCACAGAGGGACCAAAGGACCCAAGTGGGCCGGTTGTTAGAAACCGGCAGCCTGTTCAACCTAACCTAACCTACCAAAGGGGTAGATATGTGGAAACAGTATTTAGTACTGCACGATATCGTTTTCATCGTAGAGAATACCCGTGACAAAAACGAATAGGTTTTGGCATTCTTTCTGGATATGGAATGCACATTTAATAATATGATTATATTCTGTATAATCACTGCGCTCTGAACAATTTTGGCAGACCGTATAATAACAGACTGGACAAGGAACATGTTAAAAGCGAAGGCCATAATTTCCCGTTTAGGTATAAGTACAAAGAGGAAGATTACGATAAGAAGCACATCGAAGGGCGGAGTTCTAATGGAGTCAGAATAAAATCCTCTTCAAACTGAATGAAAATTGCACACAGTGCAGATGAGGTCTACTTATTAGAAGTAAATTTAGGCCAACGATAAGTGAAGTCATGGACGCGACACTCAAGCCGTGTTACACTGTTTGAGTTTTCATCTGATTTCAATTGCTAACTTTAAGAATATGACATTTAAAACTCCTATTGTATATTAGATGAAAATAGAACATGTTCTATTTTCAACTGAGCTCAGACGAAAAACTAAAAATTGTATATTTCACTTTTACATATTAAAATAAGACGAAAACTCAGACAGTGTACTGGCAGGTTCAGCAAACTAGTTGAGTGGGCCATGGAAAACAGTCTGGGAGTTAGTGCTATAAAGACCGAATTCCTATTTCTTAACAAACGGCGCAAAATTCCAAAATTTAGACCACTACTACGTTTGGATGGTATTACTTTGGAGCTCTCGAAAGAGGTTAAATACTTCGGTATAATCCTGAACTCCAGCCTCTCGTTGAAACGTTCGAATGCTGTAAAAGCTTTCTTAAACCATAAAAAGCTTCTATAGCCCACAGAAAGCGTTAAGAGCATTTGGGAAAAGATGAGGACTTAAGTGTTACATGGGATGTGATCCGACCCATTCACCTACGGATCAATTGTCTGGTGGAGGTCAGTGGACAGGAGTTCATATCTCTCTACGCGGACCAAGGTCTAAAGGATAGTATGTCTCGATATTACTCGGGCAAAGAGGTCAACTCCTCAGGTCAGTTTAGAGACAATGCTTTAAATAACTCATCTTAATGTTTATATCAAATACAAATCTGCCGGGCCTGCCCTTGGACTCGTAGTGTTATGCGACTTAAAGAATAACCGTATTCTACGAAATGTGGGATGGAAAGTTCTGAGGACACAAACCTACTATGTATATGACTCCTGTCATGTACTTAGAAAAACCGTTTTCAATCGAGAACTTGAAAGAAAACTATAATTTGAGATATTGCATTTTCGGTCTGTGCGGTTGACTCCAAAGTAGAAATCACTTTGTCGGGGATATTCTTTAAAGATATTGACCTTTCGGTCTTCCGTTGTCCGACACCTCCACCGTATCCCAGGAGAATTGAGAGGCACACCTTAGAAGCCAGTTCTATACATTTTTAGAGAGTCTGGTCACCATTAGGAACCTTAATTCAAAGGTGGTGAAGTCGAAGTGCGTGATGGCATACATTCAATGGGGTTATCGTGGTTGGCGTTTTTCAACTTCAGATTCGACAACTTGTAGTAGATTAAAGAAAATAAGCGGCATTTTTCTTTATTCTAGTACAAAACGCCAACCACGATAAGGGGGAATATCTTACAGTATTGTGTTTTTCTTCCGATGGGGTTTTTTTTAATTTGGAACGATTTTCCGTCATCCCACGTCAAATTTGGTTTGTAAAGAGACCGGTTATCGGCTATGTGCCATCTTCAGTGTTCTATTGAATACTCTCAATAGAACACTTAAGATGGCACATAGCCGAAACCGGTCTGTTTACAAACCAAATTTGACGTGGGATGACGGAAAATCGTTCCGAATATCTTACACTTGAACGACATGTCAGGATAGTTTGGGTTTCAGGGTAAAAAGGCATTCGGAGGAACGAAATTGCTGTTGTATGCGCAAGACCAAGTTCGACCTTAAATGCAACAAACTCACAAAGGTATATTGGTATTCAGCTTGGTTGAGCTATCGAATGAGGCTAAGGAGTGGTCGCTAGGGAAGACTGCACCCAGGTGATCTGCAATTACCACTTGCATGATATCCATGGCTTTTTGGCCCTCACTTAGTAGAGTTTGGACTAATCACTAACATTTGGGAGAAGGTCTCTTGCACTCCTGGTTGAAGTAATTGCGGGGAACTGAACGATCGGATTCATGTTAAAACGTCTAGACTTTCCCTACGGTGGTGACTTTAGAAACTGCTTCGACGAAAAAGAGTCAGCCCCACATCTTCTCTGTTGCTGCTCGGCTCTGCAGGAACGTAGGGTGGCTGCACAACCTAAATCAGAGCGTTAAGCGTCGCGTAAGCAACAGGGTACGAATTTACAATACAATCTCAGTAAATATTTTGTTGCAAATGTACTGTAAATACGTACCCTATTTGCTCTGATTTAGGTTGGACAGTAAGGCATCTAGGCAATCGATTCCCACAGGCGCTGGAATGTCTTTTTAGAGTGGTTCTTGAGTGCTGGAATTCCAGAAGTTTGGAGGAACGTGTAAGGTGTAGATAGTCCTCTGGGCATCACTTAATTTTAAGTTAATTTAATAATTTTTCTTTCTTAATAAAAGTTTTTTTGAACTTAAAATGTTTATTAATTAACTTGTACCTCTAACTTGATATGAAATGTTTTAATACGGCCGTTTAAGTTAATTTAATCCTCCCTATTGTGAATAGCGACGTCGACGTCACATCAACACGACAACAAAACATTGTCACTTGTCTACTCTTTGTCGATAACAATTGATTAATATTAACATGCTGGACAAATTTCATAAGCTTCAGAAAATAGTAAGAGACTGTCAATTGTTGTCGACAATGAGTAGACAAGTGACAATTGTTTACTGTCGTGTTGCTGTGACGTCGACGTCGCCTTTCATAATAGGGGGGAATAATTCTTCTATCTCTTAACAAAGTTTTTTTGAGATTAATATGTTTATTAATTAACTTGTACCTCTAACTTAATAAGAAATAATAATAACTGATCAAAGTTGTGGTTGAAGTCTACTGACGGTTTGGTAAAGCGCCAATAAAATGCATATAGACAATGCTTAACTATCAGCAAATAAACTTCATTTAATATTAAAGAGAAATGTTTTAATACGGCCGTTAATATTTGAATTATATATATGTATACTATTTTTATATATTAAAAAAATACATTTAAAAGTTTTACGCGTTCTTTTCATTTCTCGTTAACACATTAAAATAAAACAGCTTAAATATTCAATTTGATCAAATGTACTTACCGCTAACGCATGATTTTTTTTGAGGCAATAATGTATCCCAAACTATTATGTTTTTGTTTTCTGAACTTTGGCCAGCTAAAAAGAGAGTAATAAAATAAATGTTATTCTTCTTCAACAATTAATATTATTTATAGCTATTAAACTA
The DNA here is from genome assembly GCA_956483635.1 of Panzeria rudis. Taxonomy (NCBI): domain Eukaryota; kingdom Metazoa; phylum Arthropoda; class Insecta; order Diptera; family Tachinidae; genus Panzeria; species Panzeria rudis. The sequence continues at coordinate 78,357,491 of OY101451.1, read as the reverse complement.
AGAACTCCACTAAGTTCTTTGATCAATTTGGCAATGCTGCCTTTTGAAATGACAAAACAGCTGCTGATTCTAACAAGGTTTATTTTAATTTTCGAATAAAAACAAAACCAAGGACGGTTTCATGACATTAATTCAGTCAGAATTGATTTGCTATCAGTATTGAATTACAAATTGGAATTGGATTACGCAACATCCCCGACTATAGTTTTAAAAATCATTAAAATATTCTTACCTGTAGCAAGTAAACTGCACGAACCCAAGAATACGAAGTCAGATAAAGTTTTATTGTGACACTGATGTGACTAAAAAAAAATATATGTATAATTAAAATTAGCGGCTTTAAATGAGTAAGTGTTTCGAAACTTACAAAGAACGATCTATTGTTCTGTGATGCTATTCCGGCTTGCCATAAACTTAGGTTTCCATCACCATCACCAATTCCAAATTTATTTCCTTGTTCGGAGAAACGACATCTTGTAACTTTCGCAAAAGTACCCGAAGGTCGTGGTGTGCAAACGACTTGTTGATGACCCCATTCCCAAATCTGGACAGATCCGTCTTGACCGCCCGTTAAGTAAAGGGGCATTAATGGATGTGCGCTCATACGTTTAACATTATCAATTTTATGTTTTAATATCTGAAAGTATAAAAATGCAAATATATAGTAAATGTCACATAGCTACGATAATTTGAAGATGAGGGATTGATGTACTATATATTTAGTTCATTTAAAAAGTACCATGTCCTTTTAATATTTTATTTTCAATACTATCGATGATTATGATTGTATACTATACTATTTTTATTTCGTAATAAAGTTTAAAAATATTTGCGATTATGAAATAACAAAAAAAAAACTTCCGTGCAAAAAGCATCGCATGTAACTTGAAATGCGAAAAAGCGTGGAATGCGTAGAAGGTGTAGAATGTGTTGACGCGAAAACGCGTGCTACAGGACTTTCAGCTTAAAGGAATTTTCGGCATGTCTGAACATTGATTGAAAAATATCTGATGAACTTTCCAGACAATTTTTGTCATATTAACGTCGAATAGAGTCTGACCGAATATTCGGTTTCGGACTCGGCCAAAATAGTGGTTTCGGCAGATATTCGGTTTAGGCCAACTTTTTGGCCGAATACCGAAACCGAAACTTTTTATTCTCTACAAATAAGGAAGTTAATCGAAATAGTATTTTCCAAATTTAAAATATGTCACCGCCGTCAATCTGTTTTTTCCCGTCCAATATCTTTTCAAATTGAATGAAAATTTTACTTAGCTTTATAAAGCGCAACCAAAAGATATACATACATAGTAACATAAAGTATTCAACGTTTGTTGCCAAAATAAATAGCATAAACTAGGGAATGGTAAACCGATTTCGATTCCAATCGAAAATCTATTTTATGTTATTATTTTACGTAATTTTTATTTTATTTGAACTGAATAGGTAAAGTCTGAAAATTTTTTTATTATTTCGGCTTTCTAGTTCAATAATTGAATTAATGTAAATTCAAATTATTTTTATTAAGAGTGGAGTGCTGGAATATTCAAATCAGATTAGCAGAACGGATCAGTACTACTGATTTCGACGGCCGCTACACGCTAGTCATCATCAGCGTTCTTGTTCGCTTTTACCACTTATGAAGGTGGATGCTTTTTTCAATGAAACATCAGCTATTTAACTAATTTTTGCCAGTAAATAGAATACAAGACTTATTTTCCATGGTAAATTCTTGCATTTTTATTTCAACTAAATTTAGTCAGCTTTGAATTTAGTTGAAATAAAAATGCAAGAATTTACCATGGAAAATAAGTCTTGTATTCTATTTACTGGCAAAAATTAGTTAAATAGCTGATGTTTCATTGAAAAAAGCATCCACCTTCATAAGTGGTAAAAGCGAACAAGAACGCTGATGATGACGAGCGTAGCGGCCGTCGAAATCAGTAGTACTGATCCGTTCTGCTAATCTGATTTGAATATTCCAGCACTCCACTCTTAATAAAAATAATTTGAATTTACATTAATTCAATTATTGAACTAGAAAGCCGAAATAATAAAAAAATTTTCATATTTTATGTTATAATAAATCGATTTTTCTCAATCGAATTTACTTCTGCAATTTTGCACTGAATTGATTATTTGTTTTTTAAAATAGATTTTTTTAATAATTTCAAAATATCAAGAAAGCTCATTTTCAATCTTCACGATAAATTCAATACCGTCGAGAAAAATGCTTTATTGTGTATATCATCGATGAAACGCGGGCGTAAACAAAAAAACTTCACTTCAATAGAAATGAATGAAATCGTATAAATTCAGAGTCAAAAATATCTTTTTAGTTATTCCGACACAACTTTTTGATTGGTGCTCTTGTAACGTCATCAAATAGAGTGATAAAACACTCCTCAATGTATGTGTACCGAACACAATATTCCAGTTCTATTCATCATTTAAGCTAATTTCATGCCAAGTTTTTATTAGTCATATGCTCATTAATGTTTAAATTTTATATATGCTCGATGGAATAAAATATATTAAATTTTTACTATTATTTTGACTGACACTGTATGTATGTAGAAATACTCTTACGCACTTTTTCACAGTGCACAGTTAAAAGCTAACGTATACTTCAACGGAGAGTTTTGTATGCCGAATTTGCCGTTAAAGACGCGTTAACTTTTAATCACATTGTGAAAAGGACCGTTAATAAATTAAACGATATTTCAGTTGTGTTGAGATTTTAAAATGTCAATATTAGTTAATGCTAAAATAGTTTCGGCAAGTTTCGGATTCGGCCGAATATTCGGCCTTTTTGCCGAATATTAGGTTCGGTTCGGGTTCGGCCTCAAAAAACTGGTTTCGGTCGGACGTCGAACAATAATTCTTGCAAAAAAAAAACCGAGTACAAAACAGGCGTGTCACCGCCCCCATATTTTATAATCATGAACTTTTACGAGAATTAATTGTGTGTGCGAAGTTTCATAAGAATCGGATAAGTAGAAGAAGTTAAAATTAATACTTAATTTTCATGGGCGTGGCACTGCCGACTTTTCTAATTACAATATTGTATTGTAACGATAACTAAATGTGTATGGAAAGTTTCATAAGAATCGGCTAAGTAGAAGTAGTTAAAATGCTTATTTACTTTTCAAGGGCGTGGCACTGCCCACTTTTCTAAACATAATGTTGTATTGTAACGATAACTAAAGGTGTATGCAAAGTTTCATAAGAATCGGAAGCAGAAGTTGTTGAAAAAGAATATTTACTTTGCATGGGCGTGGCACAGCCCACTTTTTTAATCCTTATGTACGAGTAGTATTTGAACATTATTGTGTGTGTAAAGTTTCATAAGAATCGATTGAGTAGAAGTGGTTGAAAACGAATGTGTATTTACTTTGTATGGGTGTGACCCCGCCCACTTCTCAACGGGACCAATCTGGAAGTAAATCCTTTTGAATAGAGAAAAGAAAATCCGAAATCGGTTTTTAAATGGCGCCATTTTGAGGGCACATACATAAAAAAATTAAAAAAATACATGACGAATTGATAAACTTTCTCCTTTTTTTGAAGTCGGTTAAAAAGTCGGGACATAAAATCAGAAAATTTTCTAGAAATTTATGAATATTTTTAAGATATTTCAGTGGTTTTGGATTGTCGTACTTGTTGTAAACCTGGGTGTACCTGGTTGAATGTGCCTTATGATAAATGTTATACATTTATGTAAATATTCTGATGAAATAATGAGAATTATAACGAAAACATAAATATCCATCAGACATGTATGTACAGAAATAAAAAATTTTCATGAGTGTTGTGTTTTTCTTCCGACGGGGGGGTTTTTTTTAATTTGGAACGATTTTCCGTCATCCCACGTCAAATTTGGTTCGTAAACAGACCGGTTTCGGCTATGTGCCATCTTCAGTGTTCTATTGAATACTATTCACTGAAGATGGCACATAGCCGAAACCGGGCTGTTTACGAATTTGACGTGGGATGACGGAAAATCGTTCCAAATTCAAAAATTTTCATCTCAGAGAAATAATAATATAACTTACAATGTCAGTTCCTCTGCCAGACTGCGATGAATTGGAGTGGTAGTTCATATTTGACTCGGGCGATAAAGAAGATCCATATGTCATTCTAGAATAAAAAAGTCAATAAAATTAACTAATATTTGTCAAAGGTCTTTAGTAATTATATAACATCGTTATTTTTTATTGCTTTTTGATCTTTTCAACGGCAAAGTAAATCGGCATGCATGAAATTTATTTATCTTTTAATAATGAAAAATTAAAAAATGGTAGGGGTTACGGGGCTATTAGCAGAATCTCTTTTAGACCGGCCTACGCCGATGTTTGCCAAATTTAGAAACTTTCAAGTTCGAAATACACTTATTTTGGTCGACCAAATACAACTATGAATACAAGATGAATGAAGTAAGTAGATTTTATGTACGTTTAATTACGAACGAATTCGGTGAATTTTATGTTCGCGAAACTACGATTACATATGAGTAATTCTACGTAAAACGGCCCCATGCAAGGAAAAAATAATTTTATCATTTTTAAGAAAAATCTCTCAATTGATGTTTTTACAGAATGACAATTATATAAATAATTTTTGCAAGAAAAAAACCGACTACAAAATATGTGTGGCAGGCACTGCCCCATATTTTATCATCATGTACATTTACGAAAACTAATTGTGTGTGCGAAGTTTCATAAGAATCGGCTAAGTAGAAAAAGTTAAAATACATATTTACTTTTCATGGGCGTGGTACTGCCCACTTTTCTAACCACAATGATGTATTGTGACGATAACTAAATGTGTATGCAAAGTTTCATAAGAATCGGTTAAGTAGAAGTAGTTAAAATGCTATTTACTTTTCATGGGCGTGGCACTGCCCACTTTTCTAAACATAATGTTGTATTGTAACGATAACTTAATGTGTGTGCAAAGTTTCATAAGAATCGGTTGAGTAGAAGTAGCTGGAAATTCATGTGAATTTACTTTGTATGGGCGTAACCCTGCCCATTTTTCAACGGGACAAATCTGGAAGCACATCCTTTCAAATAAAGAAAAAAATCTGTAATCGCTTCATAAATGGCGTAGTTTTAAGGGAACATACATTAAAAAAAAACATGACGAATTGATAACCTTTCTCCTTTTTTTGAAGTCGGTTAAAAATAAAAAATACACTATTTAATATTTTTTTAATCAATTTGAGGCACTTTTAAATGATCTCCCTCTTTTGTATGTTTAATATTTATTTCATATTTTCTTTTATTCCCTTTCTCGTTATTAATAAAAACCGTTATCTCTGAAAAGAATATACTTTTTTTTGCTTTTTATTGAATTTAAAAAAATATAAAAATAGTATTCTGCTGTCTATAATAGAACGGATAGCAAATAATTTACTGCCTGGCTTACGATGTCGACAAGTCGAGTTCGAGTTCTCATATTTATATTGAAAACAAAAACAAATTTAATTTTGTTATTTTTGTTCTCAATATAAATATGATAACGAACTCGACTTGTCGACATCGTGAGCCAGGTTATTATTTTCTTATGAGCTTTTCTTTATATTATTTATATTAATTAAATCAATAAAAAGTTGTGTTTCTTCGAATTTTTTTAATTTTCATACTAGATCACACCCGTCGGTCACACCCGTCTCATTTTAAAAATGGTTTTTTTTTTATAAGAAAAAATGTTTGTCAAACAGTAAATACACAATACAATTAAAAACAGTTTGAACAGATATCTATACCAAAATTATTGTGTACCTTATAGTCAAAAAAGTCATAATTCTTTAAAACTAAGATTTGTAAGCTCAAACCCGTCGCAGTTTTCTGGCGACCATTCTGAGCAGAAATCGTGTTCTATCAGTTTTTTTAAGTAAAAAATTTTATATTCTTGATTTATAACAACAAATGTGTGTAAAATGGTCACACCCGGCTAAATGGAATTACTCAGATACAAGTTGAATTTGGGAAATCCAATGTGTTCGGCTAACAAAAATTGCGAACACAAGAGAAGTTTCGTGAGATCAGATGTGCTCGGCGCTGACGGATCGATGTAGGCTTGACAGACGGGCTTGAATGAGCTTGATTGTCAAGATGTTTTAGGTGCTGTCAAGTGACAAGCTCAAATATAATTTGTCAAGCTGAAGTGATATTTTTTATTTAATAGTGCTTACACATAGCTAAAAATAAATAACTTCAAAAATTTTTATGAAAAAAATATCTCAGTGAAGGTACAAGTACCAAAACTGTTTACATCTTAAAACAATTGTTCAATTCACAAGCTCGTATTAACGTCGTATGTGTTGTGTAATCGTCTAATTATACGGTATTGTATTTTTGTTGTTAGCAATTTTCATACAAAAGTGCGTTATAATTATACGATTGAGTTTTATATGTTTTCCAAATAGTTGTATTGTCTGGGAGTTGTTCAAAAAACTTCGCAAAATTATGATTATTTGCAAAATCAAAAGTAAATAAATGCAAATATCGATATCAAGACTTGAAATAGATTAAAAGTGACTCGAGCTCTAAAAATGACAAAAACTTGAAGTAAATCAAGCATATCGCGAAAATGTCGAAAAATTGCAACATTGGAAACGCGAAAATTATGAAAACTTGCAAAAAAAACTTGCTAAAATTTCAAAGATTACAAAGCGCAGTATTAGCTCTGTTTCTTTACTTTTCGGGCAAAGTTCGTGCTAAAGAGAGTAAAGACAAATTGCTCTCATAAAATTTAAAAAATGCACAAAAGTACGGGAACGGCAAAAACCAACGGGCATGTTCTGACACTCGCATTTCGCATAACATTTGCGATAGTGACTTGAACTCGCAAGAGAGGTGTTCTGTAAATCGCAATCGCCAGACTTTTGGCGAGTTCAAATCGCAAGAATAAACTGAGTGAACTGATAAATTTAGAATAAACTAAACTTTAAAGAAACAATACAATGAAGAATAAATTAAATATGTTTTCTTTTTATTTGCACCAAAACTAGTATCATATTCTTACAATTTGTATTAAAAATATGAAATTTAAAAAATTTTGTTTGGTTTTGTTTGTCCATTGTTTTCGTCTGCACAGGCGATTTCAATAAACAGCTGATCTATTTAATACTGCAAATCGCAAACAAAACGCGTGAGTTACAGAACATGAAAAATCAAGTTTGGCGATTTGCAACTCACATGCGATTTGACAATCGTACGAGTGTCAGAACATACCTGCAAATTTCTACCATGAAATAAAACGCCAATGTGTCATGACATTTCAAATTAAACATTACAAGTAATTGCTACTTTTAAAACAAAAAAATTAAATTGTTTAATGTATAATTACTTATTATTTTTGTTTTTGTTAATATTTTTATTCAGTTTTGTTTAAATAAATTTCTATTTTTAACCCCCGAATAAAAAAGGGTTGTTATAAGTTTGTAGTGTGTATCTGTGTGGATGTACGAACCCTCGTACAGACCAAACGGCTGGACCGATTTTGATTTAGTTTTGTCTGTTTTAAAGGTGACTTGATCGAGAGGGTTCTTAGCTATATTTGAATAAAATTGGCCCACCCGTTTAGAAGATATCACATCTTCTCTAAATGTATATATATTAATTCCTATGGTTCCAGGTTGGAACAAAGGGCCATAACAAAGTTTTTCCATTGTTATCTTTGGTGTGCCGTTGACTTTATCTCGGTCCAGCTCATCCCTGCCAGCCTTGCTTCGGATTCCACTTGTCTTCTTCAAGTGTTGGCGGGCCGTCCCTTTCTTCTGCTTCCTTGTTGGTTCCATTCGATAGCCATCTTGGCTATGTCATCATTTGGTCTTCTCAAGATGTGGCCGATCCAATTCCATATTCTTTTTGCTAATTCTATTCGAATGGGCGTTTCTCCTGCTCGTTCCCACAAGTCTCTGTTTGAGATGACATTCGGCCAGAATATCTTCATAATTTTCCGCAGTGATCTGTTTATGAATACCTGTAACGCCTGTATATCGCTAGCTGACGTATTCCACGATTCACACCCATATAGCAGTACAGACCGAACATTTGATGAAAAGAGTCGTAGATTTGTTTATAGGTGAATTTGTGGCGACCTCCAGATTTTTTGCAGCGCTCCAAATGCTTGGTGGGCTTTTTTGATGCGGTTTCTGATGTCCTCCCATGAACCGCCTGTAGAAGATATGATGCTGCCCAGGTACGTAAAGCAATGGACTTCTTCAAGTTCCTCGTTGTTTATTTTGAACTTGAGATTATTATTTGTGTTCAGACGAAGCACTTTGGTCTTGCCAATGTTGATGTGTAGGCCAGCCCCTAGTGCAGTCGTATAAACGGCATGAATCTTAGCTGACATATCTGCGTAATTGCGGGCGAGGAGGCAGATATCATCGGCATAATCAAGATCTTCGAGACGTCCATGTAAGCCCCATGTGATGCCGCGTCTAGTGGCGGTTGCTTGAAGCATTATTTCGTCCAGCACAATATTAAATAGTAATGGGGACAAGACACAACCCTGTCTAACACCCACATTTACGCTGAACTCTCTGCCCAATGTCCTTTCGTGTAGTACTCTACATTTGGAGTTCTGGTATAGTGCGACTATTAGGTCTATAATTTCTACCGGGACTCATTTGCAGTGCAATGCTTGCCAAATAGCTTGATGGTGAATGGTGTCGAATGCTTTAGCAAAATCGATGAATATGCAATATAGTGGAGAGCGCCATTCCACCGATTGTTCGACTATTATACGTAGGGTATTTACATGGTCATTGCACGAGCGGTTAGATATGAAGGCAGCTCGTTCAGGGCGAATTTCTGATGAGAGCCTTGAATGTATAATATGCGCAATAATTTTATTTTCCATAGACAGTAAGGTTTACCCCTCCAATTTCCACATTCTGTCAAATCTCCTTTCTTTCTCCTCCTCCTCCTCTCCTCTCCTTTCTTCTCTAGATGTATCCTGTTGAATCTGTGTGTCTTTGACACTGTAGCTCCCAAACGGCTAAATCGATTTTAATTTAGTAAATTTTGTTCGAAAGGTGACTTGATCGAGAGTGTTCTTAGCAATGTTTGAATAAAATTGGTCCAGCCGTTTAAAAGATATCACATCTTTCAAGTATTTAATGTTATAAGTACATTTCTGGTTGAAGAATCGATCATTGCTGATCGAGTAAATATTTGCGATGCTGTTACTTCAATAATATTATATGGAACAAAGGGTTCTTAAACTTTTGATACAGCGTCAACTGCATCGGAGGTTTTTAAAATTTTTATTATTTAATATAACTCACACTTTTTTAACCCCCGACTAAAAAAGGGGTGTTATCAAGTTGGTAGTGTGTGCCTGTGTATCCGTATGGATGTACGAACCCTCGTACAGACCAAACGGCTGGACCGATTTTGATTTTTCTGTTTGAAAGGTGACTTGATCGAGAGTGTTCTTAGCAATGTTTGAATAAAATTGGTCCAGCCGTTTAGAAGATATCACATCTTTTCTAGATGTATCCTGTTGAATCTTTGTGTCTTTGACACTGTAGCTCCCAAATGGCTAAATCGATTTTAATTTAGTAAATTTTGTTAGAAAGGTTACTTGATACAAAATCTTCCAACCTATGTTTAAAGAAAATTGGTCCAGCCGTTTTGAAGTTATCATATTTTTTTTCTTCGGGTGTTTTTAAAATTTTTAATTTTTATGTTATTAAAAAAGTTTGTTTACGAATTTAACTTTTTTCTTTTGTTTATCTTTGAAATAGTCAGCTGTTTGACAATTAACACAATTTGCACGAAGAAAAAGTTTGGGCTGTTGCGTGCAAGGAGAAGAAGAATATTATCTCTTAGAACCGCTCTCATTTACATAAATTTCAAGTACGGGATCCCAAAGTAGAGTAAAGAAACACACCTATTGATTAAAACACCCTAAAAATGTAAGAAACCCAAAAAAAATAATTGGGAAAATTACGCCTGTCGCGAAAAAAGTGAAAATTGGCGAAAAATTGCAAAATTTTAAACAAGCAATAATTTTGATAAAAAGTCGCTAAAACTGCGAGGAATGCAAAAAATTTGGTAAAAATCGCGTAAAAAGTGAAAATTCGCAAAAACACGAAATAGCGGCAAAACTGTAAGAAAGCTGAAAACTTGCAAAAGGTCGCTTTTAACGCGAACTTAGCAAAAATTCGCGAGCAACAAATATCTTAAAATGAAGAAATATGCTGGTAGCAGAATTTAATTTTTGAATGAAATATTTTTTGTAAACAGACAATTTTCCGGCTGACGGTTAATTATAACCAAGTTGTATTTTCTTTATTATTTTTTTTACAATTATTTATAGAATTAAGTTTAATTTTGTAAATATTTTTTGAAAAAACAAATAAAGAAGAATCTAATCTAATCCATCTCGTGTATTGTAGGCATAAGAGAATAAGTTAAGAAAATATAGGGGTTTAGAAAATACCGTTCCTCCCGAAACAGTAGTTTTTGGTTATCAATCTATTACTAATTTATAACCTCTTCTTATCATTAGTGTAACTAAATATCGAATTTAGAGTCGTATTAATTTGCAATAGTTTAATGATAGGATTAAAGTTATTTAAAAAAAAATATCTCATGCTAGATAGAAAAAGAAAAATGAAGTCAGAAATGGTATTTTTGCAAGGCATTAAGTGTAATTTTTCCAAGTATGTATGTCTTGGTTTATAACAGCGATATAATGTTGATAGCCAAATTTGTCGTGTGTCATATACTATGGCCCCTATTATGATTCACAGCTTAATTGATAGTTGAGTCGTTGTTGTCAAATTCTTATTATGAATTACAACTCAACTCAACTTTCATCAAAGTGAGACAACTGCTTTTTATCAGTTGTGTTTTGATTTTATTATTATTTTTACTTTAGTGTGCATCATTATTCCAGACGCCAACCTATACCATTTGTTAACCAATATTGTTGCCATATCCACAAGAAATGATGAAACAGAACTGGGGCTAGACGAGTTTTTCCATACAAATTGACAGTAATCATACGCCGTAAAAAGTAGTCATGAGAATCTATTTTATTTTGAGAACGTTTTTTCTTATGCTCTCAGTTTTAGCTACTTATTCTCTCAACAATGCTGCCATGTTTTATTAAAATTTCATATATTTTTCATACGAAATATAAGAACAAAAGAAAATAAACAATAATATGAGAGAATTTTTAAGCTACTGCCGTCGATTTAGTTTTGGTCCTGTTTATTTGGCAGTGTTTTTGCCTTGAGTTGCAGACTTAGTTCTGTTTCATCATTAAAACATAAAATCTCAAGAAAAAATAGTAATGCCAAAACTAAAAATATTTTTTGATGGCTACTAGGTTAAAAAAACGAAGAAAAAAAACAGAGCATAGATAAGAAGCTTTTTTTAACATTATTTCGAAGACAACTAAAATTGGTTGTGAATCACAAAACAAAATGGTTGAGTTGGGTTGTAACATTGACAACGCAACTTAGTTGAGTGGTGATTCATAATAGGGGCCTATATCAGTTGACTATCAATGGCAAACTATTTATTTATGAAGAACAAGACGTTTATATCGTTACTTCGATATAGAAACGCAATAACTCATTTATATTTTTTTTCTAAATCGAACTTCATCTCACAAAATATGCAAAAAACTCGATTTGAAAAAAATGAGTTAAGGCGTTTCTATATTAAGGTGAAAAAAAATGTATGTGCTGTTTAAAGATATTTAGTATAAACTTACTGTTCTGAACTCTGAATCATTAAAAATCCTGTGTTAGATTCATTATCTTTGGAGATACTAAGCATGTCATAATCGCATTCATCTTCATACCAATTAGGCGATTCTAGTAAAAGAGAAATATCCATTTCTTGTATTTCTCTGGGATTTGCAACTGCAATCATTGTTGAAGAAGTATTGTTTAAGCAAAATGCCAGAATCGATTCGTGGTCTTTGTGAATAATACGTATAGGCTCGTTGTATTTTGTTGTTCCATTTGCTCCTAAAATGATAAAAAGAATTGGTGAATTTTCGACGTAAAGAAATATTTTAATATTCTTAGTTATAAGTTTGCAAATAAATGAAATTAAAGATATATGTTGTTAACGCTAGTTTTAGACTATCCCACAACCGGTTTGACTTCTGTAGCAAATGCAACCTTGATATAAAGTGTTGTTATTGCTTTTTCAAAACTTTCCTTAAGCTCATTACATCACGTAAGTACAAAAATTACAGACTACTTGTCCAGCATTGTAAATTTCCTATAGGAACGCCATTTTAAGATATCAGCCCTCAAAGTCAACGTTATCTCTCTTCGCATCCTGGACTAAAGAAGGGAGGACACAATTGGATATGTTAGTAAAGAGCAGACGTATTTCTACGGTTCCTAACCCTAAAACCTTAGAGATCGTCTTCGATAGGCTCATTTACTTCTCGTCGCACGCCATCTACTTTAACCACAAATTGTAATCCCGGAATAAAGTGCTAAGCTCTAGCAGGCACCTCCTTAGGCACGAACGACGAAGAAGATTATATCGACGTTCAAGGCCATCGGTCGCTCAATCCTCATTACGCCGCCTCGATCTGTACCTCATAGTAAGACCCAATGGCAATAAGTGCAAACAACGCAGGAATCGCAATCGGATGTGTTAAGATGACAAGTGTTGAGCATCCACACCAGGAGAGTAAGGTTCTATCGGTCAAATAGCATAATATGCTGTTGACCAAATAGCACTTAATAACTACAACATCCCAATCTTCAAGAAACATTCGGAAGGACTTCTCACCCAACGTAAACATGAGTTCCATCATGAACTCTATCAAACTCGACACCATAGATGGTTTCAAAACCAACAAAGTGCTTATAGACCACTCTCCCTTGGTTTGGGGCAGCAAGAGCCAGCAACCAGCGCAAACTCACACGACCGTGACACAAATAAGGTGCGGCTATAATATTATTTTAAGCTGCTATCGGACTAGCATAGTCTCCGGTACCTCAAATACTTGCCCATCACGACACAGTGCAATTGTCCCAATAGGCCCACGTCTTTGCGTCCCATAGACCTATGACTAAAACCGACGGAGGTGGCACGATATATCCAGGTCCCCTCTCAAACAATGATCCAATAATAGAATTCATATTAGTTTAATCCACCTTAATTTTCAAGGAACAACTTACGAGAGCAGCAGAGGTGTTACAACAAAAACACAACAGGTGAGAATTCCTTTTTAATTACTTATTATCCACTGATTTTAAAAAGAGCAATAGACCAAAGCTCTATAGTAAGATAAGGGAACATTTTGTCGATATTATAGCCCAGCCAAATGTGAGAAATGTGCTAAATCTCGGAATTCGAGGTAAGGAACTGCCTCAAAAGTCTCATATAATTTCGTATACACAAGTATCTTTTTTTGTTCTTGTGAATATCTCGAGTCTTGTCTTGTATACAGCGATATTTCATAGAATCAACCGTTTTTGAGATACAGCGCACGTTATTTGACTGTTCTAATAAATACTATATTAAGATTTTATAAACATTTTAACTAAACGAATGAGAACCATTTTATCCCATTACCATTATCCGTATTATCATGCATATGCGCATCGCGTGTTGAAAATGGTTCCATTTTCTTTCCAAATACTGCTTTAATAAATACATCTTGCGCTTCATCCTGACGAACAAGATAGTTCCAAAGACGCCGGACAGGACCAGAGGATGAACTCGTTACAAATGGAGTGTTATCTTTGTTTAATAACGATCTATATTTATGAATCGAAATTCCGGGAACTCCACTGTTCGCTAGACAACCTAAAAATATAATAAATCGAATCGGTAATTTAGCTTTAATTTGTTTAGAAATATATTTTTTCATTTATGTACCTGGTATATAATCATCACTAGGAGGACCTTTAGAAGTTAGAATTTTCAGTGCCACATCTTGCCATCGATTTAATGTTCTTAATACTTCATGTGATAGAGGACTTAGAACTGGCAAATCTAGAAAAATAAAATAATACATTTGGATAATTTATATATTGAGTAATATTTATGAACGCCACAATTGGAAACTTTTGATCTTAAACAACTTCTATTCGACAATGTTGAAGTTTTCTTCTGGTTTCAATAATATAAAAAACGTATTTTGAAAAAAATATGACTTGGTGTAGTTTACCTCCCACCTACAGAATTATTTATGACAATACTGTTAAGAGAATGAGAGACAAAAACTGAGAGAATAATAAAAACCAATAAGAAAATAAAATACATTTTATGCCAATGCATTTTTGGAAATATGTATATGTAAAAATCTTCACTAGCAAATTCACAAAGATATTTTACCTCTGTTGATACAAGGCCAACGACAAAAAACATTATTTCTATGAAAATCATACACCTAACAGCCATACCTAAATGAGAGCGGCAAGCGTCGCGTTAGCAACAGGGTAGGTACGTATTTACAATACAATCTACGAAAAAAAATATAATCTGAATGTACGGTAAATACGTACACTGTTGCTAACGCGATGCTTGCCGCTCTCATTTAGGTATGGCTGTAATATCAACTCAGACTCAAAAATATGTACATATTATACAGAAAGAACTTACCTTGAAGTTCTATTCCCGATATATTTATAAAATCTTGAAGATGCTTTATAAACATTTTTATAAACGCCAATCTTAAAATGCACCATGAGTACGACATTGGATCCAAATGTTCCTTATTATCTTTATTGCTTCTCATACCACTCTTGGCATTAGTGCTAATGCCATCATCTTCCTCGTCTTCTTCTTCAGATTCGTATGGATCATCAGTATCATATTCATCACAATCTAATAAAACAATAGAATTATTAATAAATCAGCATTAAAAAAATATAAATGGATGTACGAGTCGTTATTGTTGCTAAAAATAAAAATTAGTCTCTTAAGGTTGGTACTGTCTTCTGCCTGAATTTCTGGTTCACATAAGAACTTTGTGTAAAAAAAAACTTGCAGATATTCAGGGTGGTAAATTTCTCAAGGAATTTTCGGTTAGCTAGCACTGACTTTAAATGGAAAGCAGAAATGGATTTTTGGTATTTATTGGTTACTAGCTGATACCCTGCCCGTTGCTGCCACAGAAAATTGCCTTGCTCCCACCATCACCCTCACTCCTTCCTCCAGGTCCTTGTCTTAAAAAAAAGACAGCCTAATGTTCCTTCCAAATAAAAGAATCTTTCCATATTTCAAATTTCATATAAATAGGCTGGTTAGTTACAGAGCAACATAAATTCCCCGCTGCTCCCCTCCTAGTCCTATTTTTTAAAAAGGCCATGCCCTATTTTTATTTCCAGATTAGGAAATTTGAATGTTTAAAATTTCATTAAAATCGGCTTCTTAGTTTCAGAGAAAAATATGTGCCGTTTTCGAATACTAATATTTCGCTTGTATGGGAGGTGCAACACGCCCTTGAAATATTAAAAAAAATATATAACCTATAACCTTCCCTTTGGCCAAATTATTTTATTCCTTATTTTGTTTTTAAGTCCAGCCGATGCCAGACAAAAATATTTGTTTCAGCGGTTGGTTCTTTGGTTGTCTACGACTCTCGTGTTCGGCTGAGAGCAAGAGTGTCCCTCCTTCTCAGCCGAGTGTGGCCTCTAAAGTTAATGCTGTTTCGGGCTAGGGGATTTGGGTGCAACTCGTTTTTTTTATGTATCTTGTCACGTGTTTAGAAAACACTGTATTAACCAGCGGCACATCTAAATCTTTATGAATTCGCTTGTTTCGGACATACCATTGGGCTGCTGTAATCGTACGGAGTATTTTATTTTGTCGCCTTTGAATTTTTTCTACATTTGATGACGAGGCAGTGCCCCATAACTGCATACCGTGGGACCATATTGGTTTTAGAATGGAGTTGTATAGAAGAAGCTTACAATCTAGGCATAGAGTAGAATTCCTTCCAATGACTTGGGACTTCCATGTTAGACGACGATCAAGATAAACACCGAGATATTTTACTTCAATGTGTTGATTTTTATTTATTTGTGTTTGATTATTTATTTGTATAGGTGGACAGGTTTCTCTGCATAATGTAAAGGTAATGTGTAGGCATTTTTGCTCGTTAATTTTAATTCGCCATTGTTTTAGCCATTGTTCCAACTAGGGTATATACTCTTGCAGTTTGCGGGAAGCTTCTTGATGGCTTTTGTGAACACTTAGAAAAGCTGTATCATCAGCGAATGTTGATATGTATATGTTACTGCTTACCGGCAAGTCAGAGGCATATATCAGATATAATACAAGGCCGAGGATGCTGCCTTGAGGAACTCCGGCTTCAATCGGTTGCGGAGGGCTTAGAAAATTACCTTTGCACCAAATAGTTGAAATTCAATGTGTTATAACGCGAGCAGTGTTGTCATATCATTTTCGAAAAAGTTTTAGGAGTCGAAAATACAAAACTTATTTTCTGAACAAAAAGCCACTTTTGGGTCTATATCACTGGGACCATGAAGGCCTGTCCTACACATCGCACATGCTCTACAAAAGTGACACAACTAAAAATAAAACGGGTTTTGCAGAACACCAAAAATATTATCTCCTCAAAAGGTGAGTACACAAGATATTTTTGTGAATTTTTTTACACATTGTGAGGAGAGATATGACGATAAATTTTGCGTTAACTCAAAAAAATTTTTTTTTATCTATGTCACTTTTGTAGAGCTGTGCGCCGTGTCTTGGGTGCTATTATGCGTATACCTGTACTTAATTGTGTAGAAGGAGGCGTACAACGAATTCTGTGCATTCCCGAAAGGATATGTGGAAACCTTTGTGGGAAACTTAAAGATACTCAATCTATATGCATAAGACCCTTATATATGTATGGGTATTAGATTATATACAACCAACTCCGGCGTTGCACATGAATTTTCATGTCTTAATCAGGCTTCGTGACACAAAGGGTGGACTAGGTTTTGTTCACTGATGTTTCCGAACAAGAAAACGATAATACTAGAGCTGATATCCTTGGCCTTAATTTCAAGAGTTATCGCCATCGGCAAATACCCAACGATCCTTTAGGCAGAACTTTATGACATCCTAATTTGTACTATTTAACGATGTTGAACAACCAATGCAAGAGCTTATCAGATCGTATCGGAAGGTCCCTATCAGGTGTTATAATAGTTTTTTTTAGAGAAGTAACACACTCGGGCACTCAATGGCTACCAGTTAATTACATGTGGTGAAGTAAGATAAAGATAGAAATCTTACTTATTTTACAACTCTGCTATTGTAAATCTTGTTAATTTTAGAGCAGTGTTGCAGCGTCCCTGGTATTAAGTAGACGCATTAACTTTTTCGAGCTGTATGTTGTAATGACTTTATTTTCGGGGTATACTTAGTCTTGTCCAGTTCCGTTACAAGAAAGTTCATATATTTCTTTCTCAAAAAACTACTTCTCTGTGCCAGCTAGCTTCTTCCCTTAGGCTTGGACGTCCTTTTCTCTCTCCCGTCTCGGTCTTTGGGTCGGCGGAATTGTCTACCGTACTTGTTAATAAGTTCACTTCGTGTTCTGAAAACGACTCGGTGAAGTTGTATATCTGAATATATTATTTTCTATAATTCCACTCCGTGCTCTGAAAACCACTCGGTGGAATTGGCTACTGTATTTGTTAATAATTTCACTCCGTGCTCTGAAAGCCACTCGGTGAAATGTCCCTTCCTATAACCATAATTTCACTATGTGCTCTGAAAACTACTCGGTGAAATGTCTACTTCTATTTCAATATTTACTAATTACCAACTACCTCTTGTCATTGCGCTGGTCACGAACAGGGCAGTCCCTTATTCAGAAAACTGCTCGCCTTTTATACCAAATTCTGCCTACTATTTTACAATAACAATTTAATTCTTGTAAATCAGTAATAAGAAATCAACAACAAAAACTCGTGTATTCAATTTTATCTTTGAACATCATTGACTAATATTCATTTATTTTAACCAAAGTATCATTAACTATGGCTGGGTTTTTGAGATGTGGATTAAGTCTAAACTTAGTTTAACGTACTCTGAAACTCTGATTTTTCCGGCGAAATGTGATTTTCTTTTTATCATTTCATTAAAGACCAACATTTTACGCAAAACTAAGCTGTTCCGTCAAAATTTTGTATACAAACTTGGTAATGGCGGCACAAATCTGTTTTCAGATTAACTAAACCTAGTTTAACTTATATCTCAAAAGCCCAGCCTATGTGTTGTTGTTGTTGTTGTTGTTAATTTTTAGCTACTCAAAGCACTGCCCTTAGGTACAGTGTAACACAAAAGTGTACGACTACAGTGGAGAATAAAGCTTAGCATACAATTGAAAGTTAAACATTTGCAACATTAGAACGGGTATAAAAAATAGAGCATATAGGGTGTTACAAACAGAGGTGGATAATTTATAGGGTGACAATATATGTCGTCACAATATGTAGCCATTTTACTAATTGTTTTACTTCGCCGACAATTTTGCCAATATTACCGGCGAAGGAGGGCGCTATGATATACGTTAGGATAGAACAGTATCAATCGCTGCCGGTACTGCTTAGTGACCAGTGTTATGCCTTCATCATTTAAACAGTCCAACAACAACTAACACATTACCAGAGTAATGCCCATCAGAAAAATTTATGATGTTGATAAATTGCCTGGCACAGGGTTCGAATCCAGCATCATTTGCTTTGTAGTCAACGTGCTAAACACTCTAGCCAACAGCAGCTTCTGATGTTATTATTAATCCTTCTAAAACAAACTTTAGCGGCTTTAAAATCTGTAAATCGTGGGGTTATGGAGACATGTCCATTGAAACTGATTTAATTTAAGATTCTTGTGTGACCTGGTTCGCGTTTCTCAAAAAGTACAAGTTACAAATCTACAAGTAAAATACACACAAAACAACAATAAAATTTGTAAAAGTGTTGTTGTTTTGTGTGTATTTTACTTGTAGATTTGTAACTTATAGTTTTGCGAAACGGGCCCCTAGTCATTTTAGTCTCATCCCACAAACCTAACTAAACTCCTGGTCACCGCTCCGACCACAAACTCCTCGATGGACAGGAGATACAGAATGACGTCTATGTACGCCTGAGGAGTGTTCCTTATGCCACATGTGATGCTAAGTGAAGCGCATCTATGAACCGCCTTAGAAAGAGATTTCCTATGGCTCTCCTTTCTCAATGCCTCCCACCATACAGAGCAACTATACGAAATAACTGGTCTAATAACCAAATTTCTTTGGATTTAACCCATACAGTTCGACTAAAATTCATAACTTAATTGTTATAAACTGTAAAGGCAATTAGCTAAGAGTGTTCATATAAATGAACAAAACAAACATTAATACACTAGCATTCGTAATTATCGATGGTAAAGCATACTAGAATAGAGAAAAAAAGAAGCTAAACACAAGACATGAAGAAAAATAGTGAATATCAATAACTATCAAATGAAATAGCTGAAAAAACAACTCTAAGAGTGACAGCATAAATTTATTAAAGGTAAATGATATTCAACTACTGACTGGAAACTACCGACTTTGGTCGAGTGGTCTAAGCGGTGTATATTGTTACGTGACTCTAAATGGGGCGCTACAATTGCGAAGCTGACTAGCTCAACCGCACCGCCAGTGTAGGTTCCAACCCGCAACTATGAACAATTAAAATTCACAAAAGAAGAAGAAGCATGCAAGTTGAACCCTCCGCTCAGTAAAATTGTTCTTTGTCGACATGCTTCACATTTTTTTCTAAATAAATTTTTAATTTAATTAAAAATTCAAACCGAACTCAAGCTAAAATAGATAATTAATTAAGAAATGTAAGAAAAAACTTCTTTAAAAGCTAATCGCCAACAATTTCGAATGTGATTTATAGTATTTTTTTAATTAAAATATAAATACATACCTGTACTCTTCGGCTTTGCCAAAAAATATGACAGCATTGACATTTCAGGTGGAACAAACTGTTCACGATAAGTCGGCTTATCTTCTTTCATATAAGTAGAAGAGCTGGCGCTACTGAAATTTCCCAGAATCTTCATATTTAATTTAACACGTTGTTTTGTTATAGACGTAACAGTATTCCAAACACTGTTCTCCTCATTTTGTTCCTCTGATGAGACATTGCTTGAAGCAGCATGATTTTCACATGTAGCTTTCCTCAATAGTTTTTTCATGCCTCCTCCAAATATGTTAGACCAGGTATCACTAGACAAGTTTCGAGCCACAAGTCGATACAAAATACGACAGTCGCAAGTAACTAACGCATATGTGGCCAGCGACACATATGTTGCAATAAAACTCTCCAATAAAAGTACATTTAATTTTGGTATATCTTCATCTTTTTCACTAGCTAAGAGTGCTCTTAGATTTGCAACTCCCGGCCATTTTGAGGGAGTTGTACAAACAATCGTTGGCTCATCTGTTGAATACATTCTCTTTCTATTGTACATATTCGTGTTGCCTATTAAGTGTGAACATTCAAATGAAGAATTGAGTTTAGCAATATTTTCTATTCCTGGACTTTGAAAACCATTTTGTGATGCATTATTAACAACAAAGCTTTCAGAGTCGCATAATGATTGATAAATACAAGATGATAGTGCAACTGCAAGATCTCGTAGAATAAATATTTCACAAAATGCATTTATATCAGAACTAGTGAATGGTGAAAATTTTATAACACTGTGTAGCATGTCAACAGTTTGAGACTAAAAAGAAAAGAAGAGAAACAAAAACAATATATTGTGTTCTTCAATAATAGTAATGCTAAAAGTTTTATCCGAAAGTCTATGTTGGCGTAAGCGCTGCTGACACATTACATAAAGTCAAAAAATAACATTAAATTAAAAATGTTAAAAACCTCCAAAGAAAATAGATGATAACTTCAAAACGGCTGGACCAATTTTCTTTAAACATAGTAAGTCAGCTTTCAAACAAAATTTACTAAATTAAAATCGATCTAGCCGTTTGGGAGCAACGGTGTCAAAGACACACAGATTTAACAGGATACATCTAGAAAAGATGTGATATCTTTTAAACGGCTGGACCGATTTTTTTCAAACATAGTTAAGAACACTCTCGATCAAGTCACCTTACAAACAGAAAAAAACTAAATAAAAAAAAGGTCCCACCGATTGGTCTGTACGTGGACTCGTACAGACATACAGACACACACTACAAACTTATAACACCCCTTTTTTTTGGTTGGGGGTTAAAAACAAGTTTAAAAACCTAAAACCCGACTACTTAAAAATTGCGCTCTGAAAAGTACACAACAAGAAAGTATCCGTGGTTGCGACCATTTTATTTGACATCACATATCCTATAATCAGCGGACGATGAAGACGCTTTCCAACGATACCATACTTCTCAAATTATGATATGTGAGTTATCACAAGACTTGAGGGGTTCTAGGTACAAACCCTTAAATGACTTGTGATTTCACACCGCTGAAAAGTATTAAGACCATCCAACTCAGTCTTAATTATACCATTTCTGCACATGCGAAATTGAATTGTTAGAACCCTGGGCTGATGGGACCTGAGTATGTATGAGTGAAATTATACAGAAATTGCTCTCGGGCTAACGCCACAACTGCCTCCGTCCTATTAAAACTTTGCAAGTCTCAAAGTACGTTGGAAGTTTGTCATCATTAAGTTTTTGGTGCAGGTTCGAATGTCCTTCCCTGGTTAACATGGATCTGGCTCTGGCGGGATGATACATAAGATCTCAAATGGACCCATGGGATCTTAACGTGACTGCACATCGAACAGAGATATCGGCTTTGAGTTTGCACCCATTAGAATGAATAACGATAATTTTAATAAAAATAGAGGTAATAAAAATATATATGAGTTAAATATGGGAGATATCGAAAACCCACAAATGGGTTGTGAGGAAGTCGATGACCATGAGATCACCTCCTACAAGAGTGAATAGTGGAACTAATCTCTTTTCCAATAGCGTTGCTAAAATAGCCGTGAGAGAAACAGCAGCAGTGTAAAGAAATTAGGAGAAAACACTGAAAATTTTTTAGACTTCTTAAAGTCTCGTTCGAACGTGCACAAAGATATTGTGGCGATGTGCCGTGAGATACAGGCGTTGTATATGCGGATGAGCTGAGCAGTGGTTTCGTTAGTGACAAGAGACCACAGACTGGCAAACAAGCACAGACGGACGAACCGAAAAGGCCAAATTTTGTGTTAGTCGCAACCCCAAAGCGTAAGGAATGATAATAATCTAAGCCCAAAAGGTAACACATCTAAGCAGAAAAAGGATTACTTAATTCTTCAATTCCCGTTCAATTCCCCTCATAGACCAGTTAAGAAAAGTGGAAATATTGTACCCAGGGCGAGAGGTATAAACACGACAGATAAACCAGATCCGAATGTTAAAGATACTGATTGTGTTAAAGTCCTAGAGTTAGGAATAAAATGAAGACAATACGACCAGATGCTTTGGTTATTAAAACGTGTGGTGATGCTCCCTATGCTGATGTCCCCAGACAAGTGAAGCAAGACCCTAAACTAAATAATCTGGGTCAAAATGTGAAGAAAATCAGGAAGACTGAGAAAAGTAAATTATTGTTGCGTTTGAGTAAACCCGCGCATCAAAATACCAGTAAGTTCAGATAGACAGTAGAAGAGGTGCTTGGTGTCGTCGCTGAAGTAAGGTAAATATCCCATGAAGTTAGGACCGAGATTACGGATATAGATCAGGTAACCTTTAAGGAGGACGCCTATGAAGCCCTCATAAAAGAGACCGACGACTTTAAATCCCTGCAGACTGCAGTAATTAAATCATCAAGGACAGCGTACGGAGAAACACAAACTGCCACCATTGGCATTAGTGCTGCTTTAGCTGCCCGTCTTGTAGAGATGGCGAAAATACGCATTGGTTGGGTCGTATGCCGAATAAGCGAAGAGGTAACACCAAGAAGGTGCTATAAATGCCTTGATTATGGGCATATAGCCGCAAACTGTAAGGGGAAGGAGTTTTCTATCAATTGCTTACGGTGTGGCAAAATCGTAAAAAATGGAAGTTCCGTAAGTGAATAACATCTTGTTCGCCAAAAAGAACGGGTTTCGGCAGAAAGTTCCCTGATTAAATTAGAACACATTCCATTGCAGCAACGATAAAACAGCGAAACACACCCCACATGTCCTACTGTCGTCAAAGAGCTTCTTCGACCTCTCCTGTACGCGTCGGAGTAACTTCAAAATAAACTTTGACAGATCGGCCCACACATGGGAGTTGTATTACATTTTCGGTCCGATATGGGTGATATAAATATTAAAGAGATCCGGTGGAGTGAAGCATGTATTATTTATGCGGTCATAGTGACCAGTGGAGTTTCCGCCTAGATCTTCTTACCGGTAAACACATCTCAGAGGGCTCCATACCTCTCACTGGGTACGCTGGTCATAAAAAAGAAAACACAAAAAACACTCTGACAACGAACACGTGAAACCTTAATAACAACCTTTTCATCTTACTTTACTTTTAGACAGATGTTACGTCCTACGTTGCCCTCCCAACCATGTCACAAGCTGATCCAAAAGATGCTCTTCTCTGTGAACCCGTCTTTAAGTAAGCCTGGCATCTTTTGATGCCGGATTTTCACGCCAAGAGCATCAACAGCTTCTGATTCCCTTAAATTTTTATGTCCAGGATCCAGTATATTCATATGACCCGTATCAGATCTAAAGTGATGCCTAGTGTCATCAACATCTGTCCATACGTATTGCTACAATTATTAACATTTTCTTTAAAAATAAGTCCAATGGCAGCAGTCGTACCTTTGCTTCCATTGTTTGTGTCGGAGCGGTGCGTATTGCTCCATATACAGTGACTCACAGCTAATTTCATGCAGCCAATAATTTTTTTGAAAAAATTAAATAGTTCGTTCTCTATCGCATATGGACGAAAAATTTTAAGCTGCATGTCAAAATATTTATGCTATGATGATATTGACGAAGAAAGAACAGCAAAAACTTACACCGTTGGTGGCATTTCCACAAAGCAATAAATGTACCCATTAAAATCATCTCACAGCTTAAATGATGCAGTGTATAAAGCCGTTATCGGATTGAGAAATTCCGCACCAAAAATACACTTTTTTGGTGTAGTACCAAGGATCATTTTTAAAGCATATTTGAAAATAAATTATTAAATCCTTTTATCGTTATGCAGCTTTCGATTATTTTTTGACTAGCCTTTGGCCTCAAAACAACCGATGCGTAAGCAGTTGTAAATCTTGCCAACATAGTGGCCACACATCCTTCTACTTAGTACACCTTTTCGTCTTTCGTATCAAATTAACCTGATCATTCCTAGTGAGTTTTGTGTCTGTATTTAATCATAGATATTTCACCTTCCCGGAGACGTTAATTTCCGTTTAATATATTTTCTCTTACTCAGACACTAATGAATGCGCCATATATCAATTCCCCTGAGAGCCTGTTTTATACAACCCAAAATGGTGTTTATGCCACCAACCACAAGGGCTAGTCAGCATACCTGGATATACGATTATCTACAGTAATGCTCCAGAGTAGATGTTAAAGAACCCGTCCTTACGTGTATCCACTTGTTAGCCTTCCACGAACACTGACACTCTCGTTCCTAAGTTTTATTTCTCTCATGCTCAGCCATAGTCATTCTATAAGACATCAGTGTTTCGCTATCCTCACTTTTTCAAAAGAGATTTTACTGAAAGCTCCCACTATATCCATACAAACGGTTAAAGCTGGTCTGCCATTGTTAATTTCTCTTTCTGCTACTCTACTACTCTACTACAAATTCTACAGAGTTCTCTCTGTAGATACATCTCTTCTTTGAACATGTTGACATCTATTGAGATTCTCATTCATCAGGGTATGACGTTTGGCTAACCGACCTGAATAAATTTACTTCTGTACAATATTTTTCCCCGATTTTGACAGAAAAACCTCAGTTTTTTAATATTTCATTGAGATATAACCTGTCGAAATTCAATCCACGAAAACTCCCTGATCCTATTCAATAGAGCACTCATACCTCATTCCAGTAGCTTTAAATTGAGTGAAAACTTTAACTCACTTTTGACAACATATGACGTTACTATCCTTTCGCCCTCTCTATATGTAGGGGCCCATGGATCATTCCATCCTATTCTGATCCCTGATCCTATTCAATAGAGCACTCATACCCCATTCCAGTAGCTTTAAATTATGCGAAAACTTTAACTCACTTTTGACAACATATGACGTTACTATCCTCTCGCCCTCTCTATATGTAGGGGCCCATGGATCATTCCATCCTATTCTGATCCCTGATCCTATTCAATAGAGCACTCATACCCCATTCCAGTAGCTTTAAATTATGAGAAAACATTAACTCACTTTTGACAAACTAATCACGTTACTATCCTCCCACCCTCTCTGTATGTTGGGGCCCATGGATCATTCGCTGGGAAGCTACCGGAATTCTTTGGTAGCGCAAAAATATAAATATTTGATCATCATTTTTATGCATTACAAATATCAGCACTAACAAATTATACTCCCTCATGATTTAAAAAAATACTAAAACTTAAAATAAACACCCAATATTTTTAAAAATTTCTATTATCAAAACAGTCTGAATTGTAATATGCAAATGAGCAATTTCTAAAAATTTTGACATGAAAAGTTACTAATGTCGAAACTTACCTGCAAATATTTAATGGGATCTGCAATAACAGTTTTATTTCCGGCTACACACGCACTAAGGAGTGGAAGCGTGGTCGGGAATGGTAAAGGACTCAATAGTTGCTGTTGTGTTTTTTCCTGCTGAAGCTCTTGAAGAAGAAGTACTAGTTCCATTCGAACTGAAGCTAGTCCACCACCACTTGCTCCATGTAACGAGCAATAACTTAATAACGTTCTTAGCAGTGTCTCATTAGCTGAAAAAAATTTATATGTAAATTGAAAAGATTTTTTGTATCATAAGTAGTGAGACAATTTTAGCAGTTTTGGTACTAAATTATATTTTTAAATATGCATTTAGCAAACGTTAGCGAAACGAAGTTTGTTTTTGCTCTACCAAAGATAATTTTTTTATCATTCTGTCTTTCTTTGGCAGAGCAAAAACAATCTTTGTTCATAGCAAACCTTGCATTTTTTTCATCATTAAAAATTAGTTTAAATTGCAATGATATTTGAACATAATATTCTCAAGTTGATGGGCTCAGCTGCTGATGAGGTGTGTGGTGGTAAAAACCTGCACATGTTACTCCAGCTAGTCTAATTTACTTCCCATCTCTTTTTTAATCATAAGAACGTTTAAAAAATCCGTTCTCCGGTGGAGTCTGGATTCGAACTCGAGCCAACTGAATATGTTCATTGCAGATATACTTCTCTTTTATTATTTGGAAGTTTGAATTATGTAAATAAAGGTAACTTAAGGTTTGCTCTTCGCTATTAAAAATTTGGTTCACTTATGTTTAAGGTCTTATTCGCAATAAACTGAACTGAATGGATAATACTTATAATGCAGGTAATACAATAAACTACAATTTTTTCTTAGAGGACAGGGGCTGCAGCCAGCCTCTTTCCCCAATACAACTCAGATAAATTATCTAGCTAGTAACTTACCTTTTAACCACCGTTTTCTCTTAGCAGCTCTCATAACTTTAACTTCAAAGTCGTGCTTTTCGTGCATCAATATTTCATGAAGAGTAGGTTTTTCTGATAAAATGTAGGAAGTCGCCATGTCTTTTTCCTGAAATAAGAAAATATTTTAAATGTTTTATTTATTACATTCATCATATCATCAATATAAATTGATTAAAGTAATAATTCTTATTAAAAACTTGACTTTATAATCGTTAATTATTTACGCTCAGTCAATGCTAGACAAAAGAACTTATTTTCTACGGTTGGACAAAAATATTAAGAAGTCTACATAAATTTGTAAATTTTTTAAGAATTATAAAGTATATTTTGCATTTTCATCCTGAATGGTTACTAATTAAAAGTCTTTACGGGCCATTAGCCTTTCATCTCAAGATACTGTAGAAGCTCATCGACGTTTATATGAGAGCAACTACTGACAGTATTCTCCTCGTCTCAGCCTTTAAACACGCTTACATCGACGAGAAATCAATTCAGACGGACTAGTACTCGCTCGTAGGACCCATTGAAAGTCAATTGAGCATAAAAATTTTACTCTGAGAGACCTCATGGATATAGAAGGCGTTTTCCACAACATTGAGTCGATGTCCATCATAAAGGAGCTTGTAAAGCTGGGGATTAATCGATCAACCTATCAGCTTATTATTAATATGCTCCTATACAGAACTATGGCATCCACTATTGGTGTGACTCGCATCACCAGACAAACTTGTGAATGTACGCCCCAAGATGGAGGTCTATCACCCCTCTTGCGGAATATATGAATGTAGTTCTTAGTGTTTTGCTGAGAGAATTGGATTCCATGAATATCAAAAATGTCGCCTACGCAGACGATGTGGCAATATCTGGTTATCACAATGGCTTTAGACAGCACTCACGAAGGTCAGCAACTTGTACTCACAAAGCGGCCTCAAAAACGGAAGTAGTAATCTTTTCCAGAAGGTATAAAATTATCTTCCTCACGTTACTAAATCTAAATGGCAGCATGGCTATGTCCGTTCGGATAACGCCAAATACTTAGATTTTTTCGTTGACAGAAAGCTATCCTGGAAAGAAAATATCTAGGCGAGAGCAAAAAAAACCTTACCTGCAATCTATGTGTGCGAAAATCCCGTTGGCTCTATCTAGGTAGTAAGCCCTAGAGGAGTTAATAGTATTTTAGAGTGTCATAAGACCGAATTTTTTTAAATCACTAGAGTCCAAGAAGAATCACTCTCGTATAGAGAAAATATTTCGCATAATGATAATAATATAACTGGTGCTCTAAGATCTACGCTAACGTTACGAACCTTAGCCTAATAATAAATTTGGATTCAAATGTAACACTGGGAATTGCCCGATAAAACAGTGCAGTTAACATCAACTTAAGTGATTTAATTCTCGTATTAAATTTTCACGAAAAGTTTGTATATATCAGAACCTGACAAGTGGTGATAAGCAAATACACATGAGCACTGATGATGGAAGTGTAGTGGCTTCCGAAAATAGTGCTACTCTGTTTTGCTGTGTACTTTGAAAAACTAAGTTGATGTTAATTTTTCCCTTGTTCCTTGGAATATTAAACATGCCCGATTCTTTCTGAATATAACGTTAAGAACCTAACCCTAATAATCAATTTGGATTCACAAGCAAATAAGTTCGAACCAAAGGGTCGTGCTAACATTTTAAAGACTGTCGTAATTATTCCTGATCTCAGATTATTACGCTCAAGGCCCTCCTACGAGAGATCCTTCACCAGCACACAGAGATGTCTATGTTTAAATGGATAGCTCCAAACGAGGAACAAAAGTAAACAGGGGTGTATATATTGAAGAATTCCAAATATCCTTCAGACGTTCCGAACGAATGTAGCATCTTAGAAATATCTGCCATCAAAAGAGTAACGAATTGGCTAAGGTTTCATCGGATATCAAAATTATAACCCTTAATCACATTGTAAACGTTGATCAATCAGGTGGACACGGGGACCCTCCATCCAATATGATCATATATGATCTGGTATCGAGGAAAGCTCTGCTCCGGGATGTAAATGTTGACAATCCCGATGCTGCCATTCAGCGCTTGGCTTACACCATATGGTACACTGAGTGCACATGCTTAGTGACGAGTCCTCTGGCGCCGTCTCGGCATTAATATAACTAAGCAGTTCATAAATTTTTCAGGGCTGTATTTGCGAAACCTCATGGCCTTGCTCTCATTGGAGGATAATCGCCTTCCCTTCCTGGGCAAAAGGTTCTTCAGTAACTTCTCTGAGTTATCAGAATTGAACCCAAAAGCATAAGTTCCTATATCGAGTGCTTCTACTCTCTAGCGTAATTCTTATACGGACCTTCCCAGCCTCCCGCTCTGTACAACTCTCCGCCTACGCCTATCAAATCACTTTATGCTTGACGTAGGTGGTGTGCAATGCCAAATGAAGGAGGCTGTTGAAGACTACAAATAGGAATGTCAGGATTGTTTACGCCGTATGGCTGCACATGATGTACATCGACCTATGGCTAAGACCTACTGATGTGGCAAGGTTCCTCCAGCTCCAACAGGCTCCCTAAATTTTATGTGTGTTAATCTTAGAATAGCGCGCAATATTCAGCAAAATGCTGGTGGCAGAGGAGCGGGGAAACGGGTACCCCCCATACAAAGTAATTGTTAATATTCCTATATCAGCACATCTACAATAGTGAAGCTCTCAAAATTTGATATGGGTTACTCTTAGAACAAATCCCAATTTCTAAAAAATGTGGGAATCAGATGGGGGAGATTAATTATTAATATTTCTATATCAGCACTAATACAATAATGAAGCGCTCAAAATTTTACGTGAGTTACTCTGTAGAATAAAGTGCAATTTCCAGCAAAATCTTGAGGGTATCAGAGGGGAGAAACGGGTACATCCCATAAAAGGTAATTATTAATGTTCCCATATCTGCACAAGAATGGGGTAGCGAAGCTACCCGGTTAGGCTAGTAATAAAATATAAAATACTAACCTTAATGATTTCAGAAGTGTTCAAATCAACTGAGTCTGAATTACAGTAATTGCATAAATATTGCAAAGCCTCAACTTCTTTCTCCAACCAAACATACAGCTGATATCGCAATTGACCTCCATCAACTTCAAAACCAGTAGCCAAAGTTGATAACTCTTCCATTAATATTTTTAAGCAAGCGACAAATTTAAGTTGTTGAGCCATTATATCAATTTTAGCACTATTATCTTCCTTTTCATTGTTTGCATTTTTCTCAGTCATATAATCATTTGTTTTTACTTCTTCGCTGTTTATAACAACATCTTTAGTTTTTTCTTTTATTTCCTCGTCATCTTCAATTTCTTCATCCTCGTCGTCCCACTGAATTTTAAAAGTGTCATCTTCCTTTTTATCCATTGTTAAAGGTGTGCCCCAGTCCAAGTCCAAAGATAATCCCTGGTTAGCACTAATTGCTGATTCTTGTCCCCATTCCATAATACCAGTATTTATAAGTTCATTATTGACACTGGATGTGGACTGAATATCTTCTGAATCATTTGAATCTACAATTTTTGTTGGAAGTCTATTTAATACTTCTAATGCCAATGCTGGACAACCTGCTTTGAAATGAGCATGAGCTGTTGTAAAATATAATTGTCTTTCTATTGAACTGATAGAATCTTCAATTTGAAGTTGCCTATCACTATTTTTGGATGCATCAGCGGCGTAACTAAATCCAGATAAAACAACGTGAGATATTTTCTTTTCTTGTGCCGATAAAGCCAAATTTTGTCGCACAAGTAATGGATGGGTTCTCAGATAAATATAAAAATTAAATACATTAGGATTTGTGGAATGATTTTCTGACTTGAGAATATCTTCTTCCTTAAACGCAACATGACACTGGCCGACATTATTTAGCAACAGAGTATTTAAACTTTCTTGATATCTCTTTAAAATCCAATAAACCATTGAGCGTAAAAATGGATCTGGATGTGCCTTTTCCAAATTGAATGACATAGACTCATCCTCGCTGCCCAAAACATGTTCGCATAAAATTTTTCTATATGTCGAATTTACGCTAATGTCTAAATCTCCTTCGTATATACGAGCAATGATGAGGGCCAATTGAAAATCATCCAATTTATTAACGCAAACTTCAATAGCATCATTTAGAGAATTAGCAAGCAAAAAGAAAGCAATGGCATGCTCAAATCGTTGTTTGCCAAGCAAAACAAAAGCATTTTTTAATGCCGCCTTGCGCCATCTGTCCTCTGAGAAATTATTAGAGAAAAACTGTGTCATTTTTTCATCACGCTTAGATCTAAAGAGACCCCATACAATAGATTTCTTTTTCATCGCCAAATAATATATAGCTGCGTCAAGAGGATCTTCCTTTAGTTGGTAAGCGCATTTTGCCAGTTTTTCTACGCATTGACGCAACACGTTAATGTTACGTAACCAATACCCAACTCCCAAATCTTTTAGTGTAGACCATTTGAGATCTCCTTTCTTAAAGGAAGGAATTAAATTTAAAAGCTCTTCTTCGCTTTCAGAATGAAATGCCCAAACGATATTTGATGTACCGATTCCATGCTTTTGAAATTGTGTTCGTTGATTTAAAGGCAAACAACGCAAAAGATAAGTATAATGTTTCATAGCCATAAGAAACCTAAGGCCGCAATCATCTAAAGATTCTGTTAAGGAATTTCCTGATGTGTCTTTTGATGTGGGCATCTTTCCAGTATCAGTTATGAATTTTTCGGAAAAATCTGTATTGCATGTTGACACAGTATCAGCCAAAGCTAAAAGATGCATTTGATCAAGTGAGGAAAGACCTGGTAAATGTGTATGTGTTAAAAGTCTAGATAGTACTTGTCCCTGACGAGGACCAAAGTGCGAAATATTTTGTTTTTCTGGCAGAGATAATCGTCTATCTGCACGTTTGTAATCATTTTCGTTATCTAATAACTCGTCCAAATTATCCTCCGAAGTTTCCATTTCAAATAACTGATCGTAGCCTTTAGCATCCTCTGATAAAACAGTTGCTTGACCAGCCGATTCCTTGTCTGCATTTAATAATACCCATAATGGCAATGGTGGAATTGATGTTATTTCCGCATAATCTAACATTAGTTCTTCAGGAATCTGGAATAAAAAAAAAGAATAGGTAGTTAATATAAATATAATAAAATATAAAGTTATTATTCTCTTGTAAAATTGAGGTAAATAACAGGAACTACAAAAAAACTGTTGCTATTCTGTATTTCACTTGAAATGAGATTTACCTTTGTATTGTTAGAATAAATTTTTTATAACACAAATTCCAATTGTATTTCATTTTTATGTTTTGAACCAGAGGATGACCCATACTCATGCATATGCGAGAACTATTGTATGAAAATTGGTTATTAGAGGATGATAGCTCCAAATTAGCTATTAGGAACCTACTCCAGTTGAAAAAAATAGTTAAAAAATGGAGAATAAAGGTCAACCAATAACCAACATGAACCGCAACACTGTGAGGTTAAATGCTTCATTATTAAAGAGGAAGACCTAAGTATCGCCCCTACCATGTCCAACATCGCATCTCGCGGAACCGGTTCAAGAGAGGTATAAATTGGAGAGCCAATATTCTCAAACACGACTCTGAGCCCCACTCCTTCACCACCATTGAAGTTGAGAACATAATCTAAACCTAAAGCCCTTGGACCCGATGGAATCTCCATGTTGATATTGAAAAAATTCGGCAAAGTAGCATTGGAGTTCATTACACGAATTCTAGAGTTAACGAACGCCAAGTGGTGATTCCAGATATCTGGAAAGTTCCCTGTCCTATCACCCGCAGCAAAGGTTTCAGAAGCTCTTATATTTCTATCCCAGAAGGAGCACTTCACGCTCACCAACATGGTTTCAGAGAAGCCCATAGCATCACGACGGATTTGAATTTGATAGCTACTCAGATCGCTAATGGCCTCAATCAACGTAAACCGTGTCAACGCATAATAGTGACGGCATTGGACACCTCTAAGGCATTCGACACGGTTGATCACTTACAGTTGATTAATGATATTATAAGTCCTCCCTTTCCAACAATATCAAAAGCTGGATTGCCAACTATTTCAACGGTTTGTGGAGTTCAGAGGCCAAAATTCAAGTTACGGCAAGATAAAATGCGTGTCCCACAAGCGGGAGTACTATCACCTATACTCTTCAATATCTACCTTCCCAAAATTCTAACCCCCCTCCAGGGAGTCTCGTTGGTTGCATACGATACTGACTGCGCTATCATGTCATCCGGTGTAAACATCCCTGACATAAGTGCCAAAATAACACAATACCTGGTCACCATTGCAGACTTCCTGGAAGAACGTAACTAGAAGCTATCATCCTCAACATCGAAGGTGTCACTTTTCACTTCACGGACTAAAGAAGTAAGGATGCAATTAAAGATCTCTATCGAAGCCAGACTTATACCTACGGTCAAAAATTCCAAAATCCTTTGACAGCCTCCTTCACTTCTCATCAGACGCCACCTAAGTATATAAACCAGAAAATGAAATCTCTCAATAAGGTCCTGAAAGCACTCTCAGGATAATAGTAGCTAATAAAAAATAAAAGGATAATAGTAGCTAATAAAACTGTCCCAATATGGACCCCGTTCCTCGGTTCCGATCAGACTTTCGCCGATATCGCGAAGACACCACAAACGTCATCCGGATGTCTGTAGCGAGCGGCATGAAAATGTTGCATCAACAGTCGATTAATGAAGCTGTAAATGGTTATAGATGCAACAGGATTCTCAATACCCGATCTCGCGCGATTTCAGACAGTGAGCGCCGACTGACCAGACAATCTCGCTCTATCCTGGCACAGTTAAGATGCTGATGGATCCTAAACTGCTGCCAGGACGAATAGTTCCAGGTGCCATAAACAGATGCCCAGATTGTCTACAGAGTCCCCATGGTACTGCGGATCTATTTAACTGTCAAAATAGATCCACATCTCTACAGTCTATCGAGCTATGGCTAAGACCTACTGAGGTGGCAAGGTTTCTCCAGCTCCAACCTCCACCCGATAACACACCTTCGTAACACTAATTTTTTAAAACTCTAATAAAGGGTGGTTAAATTTTAAGGGCCGATGTTGAATATGAACCACACCTAAACGTCAAGTTTGTTTCTGCATTTCATTTGACATTTCTCAATTTCAGACTAACTCAATTTGAACCATGGAAAGATACACAATCGAGCAACGCGTTAAAGTGATTCAGGCTTATTATGAAAATGGGCGTTCAAATCAAAATGCACATCGTGCACTTCGTGATTTTTTCGGTCAATTTAATCGTCCAAATGTGCGTACAATCGGAAAAATCGTGCAAAAATTAGAGCAAACCGGGTCTGTAGGAGATGTGAAAACACCAGTGCATGCTCGTACAGCTCGTACTGCAGAAAATATTGGGGCTTTTCGCGTTTTATGGGCTGGCGGCATCATCGGGCCGTATTTTTTCCAAAATGTGGCCGGTCAGGCAGTTACTGTGAATGGTGTTCGCAATCGTGAGATGATAACAAACTTTTTATGGCTCGAACTCGAAGATATGGATGTAGACGATATGTGGTTTCAATAGGATGGCGGCACTTGCCACACAACTAACGAAACAATGGCTCTTTTGCGCGACACATTCAATGGCCATGTTATCTCACTTGGTGGCGATGTCAATTGGCCGCCAAGATCATGTGATTTGACACCGTTGGACTTCTTTCTCTGGGTTTATTTGAAAGAAAAGATGTACGTCGATAAGCCAGCAACAATTCAAGAGCTAAAAGATGAGATAATTCGGCACATTAACGGCATAGAACCTCAATTATGCCTCAGCGTCATCGAAAATTTGGACCATCGGATGGAGGTGTACCGCCGAGGTCGCGGCGGCCATTTGGCCGATATTTAGTTCCATACATAATTGAACCATACCATATTATCATAATGAAAAGAAATTACAATAATTTCCTACATAGTTTGTGTTTTATTTAAAATCAACATCGGCCCTTAAAATTTAACCACCCTTTACTTTCAGGAAAGAACTCCCGACAACAACAGATCGGTTACAACAACAACCATGTCCAACTATCTATCCAATATGCAAAATTCATTTTTTGAACATATTAATTGCTTCGTTACAAAACGTTGAGTTTCTCATAGAGGATTGAAAACTCAATAAGAAATATTTTAAAACTTGAAATTTTAGAAATACTCTGATTTTGAGTTCATAATTGACGAGTTTTTGCGCTCTTCTGAAAAGTACTGATTTGCATATTCGATAGTTGGACATGGTAGGGACGATATGTGCACAGCTGGTCCAAATTAAATTGAAAGCAGTTCAAATTAATTTACTTCTTGAGAGGAATTATACACTAGTCCTATATCGAAAAATTTTACTTACAGCCCAAACCTAAATCTGATATGGTGCTACGGCAGCTTACAGCTCGAACCTGATGTGTTAAAAACGCCTGCAGTTGCAATGACCTGAACTTGTATTTCAAAACATGTATTAACATATATAACGAGGATTCAGTTCCACCGAAATCAACTTTCGGAATTATAGAGACTACGCTCGGCTGAGGAGACACTCTTCCTCATGGCCGAATACGGCAGACGTGAAAGACAATCAGAGAAGCTCGATTAAGAAGGAAATTTTTTGTAATTCGACTTCTAAAGGGATAAAAAGTAATAAAAGCGCGTAAATTCGCTAACCCTCCCTTCTTGAGATATCCTCAAAGATGTTCTCATACTTTTTGGAAATAATAAATGCAAAAAATAATAAAAATATGTCGCCTCGACTTCCAGCATTATTTTTATAAAAGTTATTATATAAAAATCATAATTCATTACCTGAGTAGTTGAACCTCTATGATCAGACTGTAAATTTGTATCCGCTGCATAACTAATAGAGAGCGTTCTCGATCTTGACCACGACCTCTGTAAAAGCAATAAATATTAAAAATCATTTTTTAAGTCTATATTTTATATTTTATTTGCTGTTCAAATTGATCAATGAATTATTTCAAATGAATTAACAATAATATAAGGAATTTCATGTAAACTGAAGTGTTTAAATATGTAATTTACATACATATCGTATCTCGCACACATGTTAGCAAACCTAAAAATATTTGTTTAACAAACAAAACATAAATGCGAGGAAAGGTGAATAAGTTTTTACAAAAACACAGAGAACCACATTTTCGGAGTTTACTCCTAAAGAATTGATGTTAACTTTATTAGCCTGGTATGAAAATTTTATGTGAAGTAAAGCCTTGAATTCAAAAGTGTAACAAAAATCAATCAATAAAGCATACATCAGGAATACGAAATATTGGCATGCAAATTGGAAACGACTAAGTGGAAATATACTTAACTCATACATAAATACACATATACATACCCGCATGGGTATCTTCTTATGGGGTTAACGGGAGTGATGACCCTGTGGACCCTGAGTCATCGAAGGTTGGAGAGAGTTCTAGATAGATGCCCTGAAAAGACTTGCGATTTGGTGTTGCCCTTTTATTTGGCACCCAACCACAAGATGTTGTTATCCGGAGAGGTAGTTAGGAGTTTCTATGGTTAAATTCAGCAGCGCATTCATTAAATTCAGCAGCGACTGTACCCTCATTGTCCGGCTTCCGTATCAGGGTCTACGACTGATACATTCCACATCGCTGGAAAGCAATAAGGAAAAGTCCAGTACTTTTTTAGTTATAGAATTCCTGGAGTATGCCATGGATCTGGTTCTGGCGGGAAGATTCATTAGGTCTTTGCTTCAACCGTCGAGTGGACCTTTCTGCTTGCAAAAGAGAACTCAAAACTATTGTGGTGGATGTTTCGAACATTTCAGGTGCAAATCCTGCTGATCCTTAATTTGTTTGCGGGGTTAGTCATCAAAGGGGGTTCCGTTTTTTGTTCTAGTTCTTCTTTTCATTGTAATTGATTTTTGGGTGGCGGTTTACAACGTCAACGCACAACGTCAAAGATGCCCAGAGGTACAGGCTGCCTCTTACCTTAGCCGCCGACCAGCGGCAGAACACCACTGTTATTGCATTGGCAGTGTCATCACAAGTGATGACAGGGTAAGTCGACTTAAACTGACATCAACAAGGAAAAGTGAACGGCTTAACCAATTTAAAGCAATCGCCACGTTGCACACTGGGAAAAAAGGTCAATCTAGTGGCAGAAAAATCATATCTTCCAAACGAATAGTCTGATCCACAAGAAATGTATGGATGAATTATAGGGAGGAATGTAGGCTACAAAGTGTGTTAAGAGTTAGGTAGATATTTTTAATACAGTGTGCGCTATATGTTGTTATATAAGACCAATTTTACCGATAAAACTTTTTAAGTTATTTTTAACACGGTGGGCGCTATATGTATGGCCAACTACTCAACTCTCTCTCGCCGTGTAAAAATAAATCCGAACAAAAAAATAAATGTGAAAGTAAGACCAAGCTCCTGTCCAAAATTTCGGTCGTAAAAAGTACTGACGACCAAGTGCATGATAGGTACAATACCATCTCATTTCTAGACAAACTGCTTGGCTAGCGCGTGCCTAAATTGTTTCAATATTAACGTCCGATCTACATTGCTGTGCGGTTGCGAAACGTCAAATGCAGCTCTTCGTGATATGCATGTCCTTCAAGTTTTAATTAAAAAACGCATTAGAAGAATCAATCGAGTCCTGGTAATAATCCTTCAACAGACTATGGCATCAAACCAACCTGCTCCGCATAACTAAGAAAATCCAAAGACGAAAATGAAATTAAATAGGTCACACCATACGAAAACTTAGCATTAGATATCGCCAGAGATTCTAAAAAATTCGAGTCGAATGAAGAACTACTCTCCGCAACAGAAGCCTCTTTTGAAGAGGTATCAAAATCTTGGCGGGAGCTTAAAAACTTGGAAGATCGTTGAATAAAGTGTGCTGAAAAATGAAAAAGTATGCGAAAAGTGTATTTCTATGTTTTTGCAAGGACTTGTGCACTTTTCCTCGTAACTTTTTTTTTATTAATCAAAACAAAATAAATAAATATTTTACTTTTAAAATAAATGAACGTAAATTCTAATGGTCAAAGTGAGCAAAAATAAAACATTTTGTCAATGTAAGAAAAAAAATGTAATTACCTGTCGCACAGAGGCATCGTCTCCCTCATTATTCGCGCCTCTAATACTGGGAACACTTAAGCAACGAACTAAATGTGCCAAGATTGCTTTGACCCATCGGATTTTTCCGCAATTAAGTAGTTCCATCAATTGTTTAGGATGATATTGAGGTAATACTGGGCATGCTATGCGCGATGCTTGAAATAGTCCAAAATCCGTCATATAATCATCGCTTGTAGTTGCATCAGGTGCACTCTGAGCGTTTGCTGAACTACCGCTAGGGAATATCTTTTTATCGTTAGAAAGAAGTTGAAGATTTGCAGTGCTTACTTTACTCATCAATGGCATAGAAGCGGCACTTTTTAGCCTAAGCTTCGTAGATTCATTTGCAATCGATCTCAAATCTTCATCTCTTAAATTTCTAGTATCAGACATATCTTCCACAGTGTGCTGTTGGCTATAGCGCGGTTTCCACTGCGAGTACACATGCATTTCAGAGTCCATCGCAACAACTAATATACCATCTCGTACCCATGAAATTTGCATAGGCAAAGGAGGCAAACCATCAGCAGTTTGCAAATCAATTTGACGTAATTTCATCCAACGTATTTCATCATTAAAATGGGGTTGTGCTAGAGAGCTTGCTTTACGTAAAATAGGACGATTTGCTGATCTTGATTCTTTCATTGCTTTGATATTTGCCTGAGCAATATCGGATGAAACTGGGGTATACAAGAGAATTTTACTACCAACGGCCACTGTAAGAATGTGTGAACCATCTTCTTTAGATACCCAGTCAAGTTGTACCAAATGTTTTTGCGTTAATGGACAAGTGTTGCCATTTTCAGCAATACTCTTTCTTAAGGATTGTAAAGTACTGAAACTAGGTACTGCCAAGAGGCCAGTGTGACTTTTAGCATTTGTCTCTGGCGTGGAATCTCCACTGCGTGGTGATCTCATTTCATCATGTACTGTAAAATTATGTATAACTTGATTAAGACGTTGCTTTTTTTGCAGCATTCGATTATCATGTAAGTAACTCAAGTCAATACCATGATCAATGTTTATTCTTGGCAAATGAATATTTTTCAAGTTTATAGTATCTTCAAGAACCCATTCGCTGCCGCCAGAACTTTCGCACTCAAAAATACTAACACAAAGGTTTATGTATCTAGAATCGGGATCTCCACATTTGTTGGGTCGCGTAAAACTCTTTCCATATTTATAAGCACAAGCTACTCGACCAGAATAAGCAGCACTTATATTTAAAGGCTGTCCAGGAATATCTATAGCAGAATCCTGTTTTTTACTAAACATTTTCCACTCCGACCATATATACTGATTTTGATCGCCTGCAGATTTTTTACCCTCCCCAATAGATTCACAATTCCAAAATCGGGAAATAGAATCAGAGCAAGCTGTCACTATGATATAAGGGGCATAACATGCTGGATATATCGAAGATGAGCTGAGATGTCCAGCAGCTGGCGATGCATGTATAACATCGACACCCTCTGGTAGAGGTAATTCTTGTGTACAAACTTTTTCCGTTGTAATAACAATATGTGGAGGCTCAACATTATCGCCTTTATTCTTTATATCTGTTGTATCAAAATTAACCTCAGAGTTTTTGCGATGTCCTTCAATGTCTTCAACATCTTGAGTAAGATTGCTATCTGGAACATACATTGCGGTTTCTGATAAGAAGGATTTTTGTTGCTTTGAAGATATAACAATACGCCACATATGAATGGTACTGCCTGTAACTGTTTTTTCTATTATAACAATATAAAATGGTTCTTCAAATTCCGCATTTTGTTGCAGATCTACCATTGCATCCATATCACTTTGATTATGGCGTTTGGATGTTTTATTATCGTCTTTTGAAATTTCCCCACCTGTTATTAACTGAGCTTGAAAGACATGCAAAAATTGTGTATTTTGCCAATCGTGCTTTGCATCCGATATTGGATCCAGTTGAATAATGCATCCTGGCCGAGCGGTAGATTGTTGCGACACAACTTTCAATTTGTCGTGAATTGCTGTCTTAAGTCCATTAATTGTTGAAGACACATTCGAGTACAAAGAGGAAACCGAACCAGATTTTTGTAAAATGGTTGTTATACTTTCCGATGCCGAAATTTCGGCTAGTAGAGTTCTAGCATCAATTACAGCCTGGTAAACACGTAAATTTTCTCCATCGCTGGCAACAAAACAAGCTGATGGAGAGTTACTGTAACTGCCTAGTGTTGTGCTAGGCAATAATGTAGGAATCCAAGCCACATTACTAAATGCTGATATTTCTGGTGAATTTATACGTGCAAGTTCGCTTACACCACCAGTATGACAAAGTGGACCTACAGAGTCTACCCTCCATAATATTAATTCAGAACAAAATCCAGATGTAGTAAAAATTTGATCAACTTCATTTATTGAATTTCCATCGGAATTTGATCCACCATTTGTTGACTTATTTTCAAATTCCGGCAAATTATGATGAGATGTCGATACTAGAAGCGGTAAAACTGGATGACAATTAATATCATTTACACGGAATCTGTGTCCGGACACCCGACTGACATGTCCAATACTCAATACTTGAGTAAATTTAGTTTTATATGCAAACGATAGCTGCCACAAATTCAAAGTTCCATTCGAATGTTTCGTCACCATAGACACAGATGGCGAAATGTCTGTAGAAATAGTTCCGGTCTGGGACTCTTTAGTTTTATCATCCGAGCCGTCATTCACATTATTTTCTTTGGAATTCTGAGCAAAATCTTCATCGTTATCATCTGCATGCTCATCAAATTCATTTTTCATAGAAAGTTCCTCTTCTTCCGATACTTCGTTATCCTTACTTTTGACATTGTTTGCGATTTCTCGAAAAGCTAACGGATGCGTACCAGTATTGTACAAGCTTACCATTGTTGACATAGACATGGAGTCACCAAGTGGAAATGCATTAGGGATCCTGGTTGAGAAAGAAACTTGTGCTTGTCTGAATGAGCCAGGATAATAGTCATCCAACCATTCAACCACCCAAATTAAATAGCTTCCATCCACTGGGTGAATGGCAAACAATAAATCTGGACTTTGATGCCAGTCACGTAACAAACAGTCGATTTTTATATCTAACGAGTCCGTTAATTGGTTTAAAATTGAATGGTTGTCATTATTTAAAGAGTTCAAAGAAGTTGTATTTGACATAGAATTAATATTTTGCAAGTTTGAATTTTTACTATCATCGCCAGCCGCACTGTTGTCATCTACCGATACCGATTTTGATGCATTTCGCATATATTTCC
The DNA here is from genome assembly GCA_956483635.1 of Panzeria rudis. Taxonomy (NCBI): domain Eukaryota; kingdom Metazoa; phylum Arthropoda; class Insecta; order Diptera; family Tachinidae; genus Panzeria; species Panzeria rudis. Next base: position 78,316,378 of record OY101451.1, on the reverse strand, counting down.
TTTTTGGTGGAGCGCCATTAGAATAATTCTCCATCAAATCGGAATTAGCCGTTGCTGTGTTATTTTCCTCATCGATTACTTTTTTGGTTAGCTCTTGAAGTATTGCTTCAGCCTGAAGTGTAAAGTCCATTTCTTTGTTGTTTAACCAATGAAGAATGAAATTGTTTTGAGTTGAAGGATCCGAACTATTGGAGTGCATTGATGGTACCAACGGTATATCTGTTTCTGCATTTATAGAGGCAGCTAAATGGAAATGCATACCCTGCGATATGCCAGTACCATGAAATCCATAGGAGTGAAAATCATGTACACTACATGATGATGGAAGTGATGGTATTGGGCCAGGATAGCTGTTGGCCACCATATTTAAGGTAGAAGATCCGGTATTTGCACCATTTTTTGCATGACGACGTATATGGAAGCAAGTTTTCATATGTTTTAGTCTCTGCATAAATCTATGTTTGTGTCTATGGGTCCTAAATTTCGGATTTTGTGTAGCTAATGGATCAAATTGTGTCATATTTATAAGTCCATCATCAGGTAAAAGTGTTTCGATCCAAATTCTACATATATTGTCCAGACATGAAGTTACTATCATGTTTGAAACGGAACCCTTGGGCATATACTTGCTAGTTTTACGCCATATTATATTTGTAACTGCCCTAGGATGTGCAATGTAGACATAAGTGAAATTTAGTTCTTTTCCTTCATCTTTTGCGCTCGATCTCGAATTACTTTTTGATGGGAACAATACTAGAAATAAAAAATAAAATTATATAATTTTCCTTTTTAATATAGATAACATTAACTAATACCGACTTCTGCCTGAATTTCACGTTTGGAATCTTGCATTTATTTATAAACGGATAAATAATAGTGTAGACTTATGTAACGAAATTTGTTTATAAACACTAATTGATTTATATTTTAATTTGCAGTTCCCAACCCCACCTGGATAACATGTCTTGACAAGGTTCGGCGACTGTTTTTGATTCAGGAACCAAATAATGACTAGTCGTCTATAGTTACCTGAACCCAACGCAGGATCTTTAAATACCAGCATACAAAACTTTATCATGTCCCGAGGACCTGAATGGCTATTTTAGTGTTCCTAGAATATTAGTCGTCAAAACGGCCCCAAACTGAAAAACGAAAAATGGCCACAAACCAAAAATGGCCCCAAATCTTTTTTTGTTGTTGTTTGCAATAGAAAATATTTGGGGACTTTGTTCATTTTTTGGGGATATTTTTGCATTTTCCTTCAAACTGAAAAAAAATGGCCCAACAATTTTTCTATTCAAAACAAAAACAAATTTATTTTTGGGTAATTTTTCCTATTTTGGGGCCATTTTTTATTTAGTTATTTGGGGCAAATTTTCTAATTTATTGCCATTTTTCTTATTTTGGAACCATTTTTCGTAAAACGAGCTGAGGAAATATTTATGCATAGCCGGCCTTTGGCCGGGCTTAAGGGTTTTCCCTCAGTATATCCAAAAGCAGGTACTGCTGAGTAAAGATGTTTGTATAGCCTGCCTTCGGACGGGCTTAAGAGGTTTTCTCTTTAGCTATATAGAAAAGATTAAGGGGTTTTAATCTAGGTCTATCGAAAAGCGGCTTCGTTGAATAAGGATTTTTGCATAGCCACTTTTCGATATACCGAGAGAGAAAATCTCTTAAGGCCGGCCGAAGACCGGCTATGCAAAAATCTTTACTCAGCGAAGCCGACTTTCGATATACCTAGAGGAAAAAACCGTTAAGACCGGCCGAAGGCCGGCTATGCCAAAATCTTTATTCGGCGAAGCCGCTCATCGAGCGGATAAAATCCTTAGTGAAGACTGCCTGAAGGCAGATTATAATGGCAATAGCTAATAAAATATGGCTTTATTTCCTCCACCCATAAGATCGGCCGAAACTTTATTAGCAGTGTTGGCCAATGGAATATTATGGCCTCGATGGGTTTTAAAGATAATTTATTTCCGGTTCGCTGTGGACTAGGCCATTCTGCATAATGCGCCGCTTCTATCACTACTTACGGCAAACGTAATTCTATAATATAAAGACGTAGTTATAAGACGTTTTCATAGCTGTAGCCGGAAGGTAGTCGCTTATGTTGATGACATTGTGACACTGCTAGCAAGAAAATTTTCTTCCTACCATCAGTGAAAGAGAGCTTGACGCATTGTCCTCATGAGCTAGCATTAAAGTGTTAGGGGTCAACCCAGAGAAAATGGAACTAGTTATCTCTATCAGAAGGTACAAAATATATAGGGTTAGGCTACCTAGGCATAGAGACAGTCATTGATGGATTGGTAAAGTTGCCGGTCGGTCACTACTTTAGGAAGCTCTGAAATTAGGTCTTGGATAGAACAAATCGTTCCTGGATAATAGGAAGGATTATCAAGTCTCTACTAGGTAAGAATCTTTGACATTAACGTTAAAACAATCCTGTTTTTCGGATGTGAAACACGGAACACTTGATCCGTGACCTGAACACGCTTCAAGTCTTTAACAATAGTTGCATAAGGAGAATTATCAAGTTATTTTGGCCAGGAACAATCTCCAACAACAAGCTTTGGCTCACGACAAAACAGTCTCCCATCGCATCAGAAACCCTCAGGCGCAATTGGAATTGACTTGGTCACACACTGCGGAAACCACAGGAAGATCTAGCACGTAATTGGACCCCACAAGGAAGCCGAAGAAGATGAAGCCCAGTCCATACCTGAAGGAGGCAACTCGATATCGAAATGGCGAAAATATCGAAGTCCTGGACCAAACTAATAGGCCAATTATGAATGTCAACCGAATGTCATTTGGATTGACAGTTGCTAAAGACCAAATTACGGATGGCAACCGGCAGCGGAGTACTGTAATTTCAGTTGCTAGCTGCCAACTCAACTGAAATTCGATTGCTTACATAATCGATCCATAAAATTATTAGCTCTGTACAGAAACGAATGGAATTTATTGGTTTTGGGTTTATGTTCCACTTTGGAACGACGGGAATAAATTTAAATATATATGCTAGGTAAGAACAATAAGGTTCGGTTCCAACAGTCTTGACTGACTGTTCGATCAGAGCAAGAGCCAGCATTTTTAAGCTTGCATCCCTATTTTTGTAGGTTGTGCGAGGATGAAACTATTAACATATTAATTGAAATGGTTGGGCAGAAGATTCCATGAGAGGATAGGTGATAGCCACCTCACTATGGGCATTAATTAGGTGGATTAAAGATAGCTAATAAAGTTTCTGAGCACTATGGTTGGGAATATATTTCTTTCTTGATTGGTTTTTCAAGGTTCTTTCAGCTCATACAGAAGACATTCACAATGGAACCAATGGTTTTCTGAGTGGCAGTGCACTTAATGGATCTACCCTTGCTAAACTAGCCTCCCATACGCAGCATAATCACTCAAAAGTAATTAGAAGGTGAAATGTCAAAAATTCCATGACCAAACAATTATGTGAACATTTATTTTTATTTTAGTTGAGGCGAAAAGTCTCTCAATTCCGTGCACTTTTCTTTTGAATTCAAACAGAGATTTCCGAGCGTGATATTCTGGCAAATGTTTAAGTAGAAAGTTATGAAAAGCAGAGTTTATTTTATTTGGATCTTGGTATTAAAAAGGAACAATTAGCGCATTAAAAAAAATTTTTTTAACCTCGCAATGGCGGATAAGATGGTGCAATTTTGAGTACAAGTTTGTTTAAATTTTTTTTTTATAATTTGGCTCAAAAGTCTCATATAATTTCATATGTGTATCACGGGATATGAGGTCTAAGCTCACAAAAATTGGGTTTTTGTGAATAAATTCTTTCGTTTAGGAAAAGTACTTTTCAATTTATTTCAACACTTATAGAGCATACAAGTTCTTACAATTTTCGTATAAAGCAATATTTTGTACCTTTTCAACCGTAATATTAAATTAAATATTAAAGTCTTGCTTTTCATTAACGATTTCTGAAAGATCGCTAGAATCTTAAAATGGTGAAATAATAATATACAACTTACTTTGTTTGTTTTCATACCAAATTTTGACAAGTCTATCATTTCGACCACATGTTGCAAAGAGAGTACCATCAGGACTAAAAGCCATATGATATATTGGTATAGCGGTTTGGCATGACCAAATATTTTCCCATACGGTAGCATTTTCCGCGGACTCATTTGTAGGAGTTTTATTATCTCTATCGCCGCCTCCGATTACAAATTTAACACCTGAAAATATATAAATAACATATAAAATATAAATACATATCCTACAGCTATTGACATTAATATTCATACACATACAAGACTACTGAAGCAATCTTCCTGAAATTTTCACAGGATCTTTTAAGTTTGCGCGGAATATTTAAGCAACTATTGTCAATGTGCGCAGTTAATTATAAAATAGTAACGATTCAGCAACAGGCCGTTGTAGTTCCCATACAAAGTAAATATTTATTATTGAATATCTGGAGAACTATAGAATTGTGGGTTCAAACAATACAGACTGGGAACAGGTAATGGGCAAGCACGGCCTTGGTCAAATGAACAAAATTGGCGAATTATTCCTGGAGTTTTGCAGGAACAATGACATGTTTATTGGTGGATCGCTCTTTCCCCACAAATATATACACAAGGTCAACTGGGTATCGCCGGACGGGTGCACCGAAAACCAGATAGACCATATCTGCATCAACCGCAAATGGCGCCGTAGCCTTCTAAATGTCCTTAACAAACGTGGAGCGGATATAGCTTCTGACCACCACCTTGTCATAGCTTAAATTTGAATGCGAGTAACAAGAGCTAATGTATAAGAGGAAAAGAAAAGGTATTCATATAATGTGCAGAAACTAAAGAAACCAGAAACATGACGTGGTTTCATAGAGAAAATTGAAATCCATATGCCCAATATCTCTGCCCACAGCAGTATAGACCAAAGGCTGCAATAAAAGATGCGCCTATAGATGCTAGCGAGTCAGTCTTAGGCAAGAGCCAATTCAAGATGAAAGAGTGGATCTCCGACGAGACATGACATAAAATAGATGAGAGAAGAAAGAAATATCAAGCAAGAAATCAACAAGGCCCGCACTAGTGCAAGCAAGGAGCAAGCAACACAGCGATTTTCTGAAGTTAATACAAGCGTGAAGCGCCCCTGCAGGCGCGACAAACTGGACACACGCCATTGCAACTGAAGCAGAAAAAGCAGCTGCGAACGGACACCTGAAATTACTCTACGACTGTTCTCGTCGTCTGAAAGGAACGAACAACCAACCTAAAATGCCAATTAAACATAAAAATGGTGTACTTCTAACTGAAGTCAAGCAACAACTGGATAGATGGTACGAACATTTCAACGAAATATTCCGCATCCCAGAAGGAATGGATCATACAAATGATACATTTACACAAACAAATAACTAGGGTGAACATTAACCCTCCCACTCTGGATGAAATTACAATTGCTATCAAACAAATGAAAGTGGGGAAAGCCGCGGGAGTTGACAATATCAATGCGGAAATGCTTCAAGCTGACCCATACAAGTCATCAATATTACTTCAACAACACCAACAGAATGGATGCAAGGAATACTAGTGAAAGTTCAAAAACAAAGGGACCGTTGACTAACTGTAGCAATTGGCGTGGGATCATGCTACTATCCACAACACTGAAAGTCCTCTGCAAAATTATACTTAACAGAATCAGTGAGAAAATCGAATGCACGCTACGGAAACAACAAGCTGGATTTAGACCCAACAAGTCTTGTATAGACCACATAGCAACATTGAGAATAATTACCGAACAAATAGCTGAACTCCAAGAAACTCTTCATCTTGTGTTCGTAGATTTCGAAAAGGCTTTTGATCGACTAAGGCACAAGAATATATAGAGCACAAGCACTACGTCGAAAGCGTATACCAGAAAAAATATGCAACCTTATACAAGCGCAATACGAAGGATTTCGCTGCAGAGTATAATAGCAAACTGTCTGAGGACATAACACCAGTTGCTGGCGTACGGCACAGATGCATACTATCCCCGCTCCTATTCCTAATAGTGATAGACGAAGTATTGACAACTGCATTCGACTCGAAAAGAGGAAGGGGGTTTACTATGGCAACCTATCAACATGGAATACCTTGATGACCTAGTTTATGCCAATGACATTGTTTTACTCTGCATCCAAAAAAGATAAATGCAGGAAAAGCTGACTGACCTGTCTCTCTACTCAGAGTCTGTAGGTTTGCGAGTAAACAATGGAAAGACGAGATACGTCGCAATTATCAAAAAAGAAGACGCACCACCCTTTACCATAAATGGGCAACAAATTGAGGAATCGAATGATTATACCTACTTAGAGAGCAAATATCATCAGACGGCGGCGCTAGAATAGACGTAGAGGCAAGGATACGCAAGGCGAAAGGTGCCTTCGATAGTCTTAGGAACATTTGGCGCTCGAAACAATTGAATCGATTATTTAGATCCAATGTCAAAACGGTTCTAATGTATGGATCTGAAACATGGCTGGTTTCGAAGACCATATCTAAAAAGCTCCAAATCTTCATAAACAAATGCCTGCGTACAGTCCTAGGGTTTTGGTGGCCAAATAATTGAATATCAAATGACGAACTCCTCAGACGTTGCAATGAATCATCTATCCTGTTACAAATTCGGGAGGAAACCGTCACATGACGTCAGCCGAATGGCACTCGACGGGAACATACAAGGAACCCGCACTAGAGGACGTCCGAGAGGAACACGGCGAAGGAGCTTACTGGAAGAGATAAACCAATACGACCCCAACCAAACATGGAATCAAACCAAAACAATAGAAAAGAAATCGTGTGTTAAGGCACTATGCGCCCATAATACGGCGCTACAGCAAATAATAATAATAGTATTGGGAGCAAGCCCTTCTCGCGGATCTCAAGACCATGCGACTGGTAATGAAATCAGCAGAAAGACTCAGTGCCTCTGGTCTATGGAAAAAAGAAAATGTAAGCCATGTGACGATCTTGGGACATATTTTAAAATTTTCCGATAAATGATGACCAGTACCCATGATAAATAATGTCCAGTATCGTGAGGATGTGCTTGAGAAATACACCGAGGACTATTTAGTCCTCAACTGAGCATTATTCAAACCAAAATATCGCCAATAAAAATGGCAGTCAACTGGTTAAGAGACAACAACGTATTCGGTCAGCACACACAACATACGAGCTGATCAAGTAATGCCGGACATACTTAACTAAAATGACAAGACATTCAAACTTGGAGCTTGCCTGTGTACCAGGGTATACACGCTTGCCCAGTACCATAATTTCTGATGCGATATCTAAAGCGTGTACTATTTTGCAAGAGCTTAACACCGATTTGATGACCACTAATTCAGCAGCAACTATTTAGGCTAGCCACAAGCCATATGGTCCAATGAAGCCACATGTGTGCTTTCAAGATCTATTTGGCCACAATAATACTAAGCAAGTTCTGCAAGTAACCACTGTGTTATTGATTAAATCTTCCATATAATGATTTCCGCAGAAATTTTTAGTGAGGATAAAGAAGAGACTATCAAATACCTCATGTGTCAATGCCAAGCTCTATCAGTTGGTTGGGCGAAAAATCTGGAAAATTGGTTATTGCTCAATCTGGCGGACCAATGCGGAATTAAGGGGATAAATTCATTTATTCGGGAATGGAGTTGGTTGAATATGCACTGACCTTTCACCCGATTTCTACATATCATTGTCAGGCATAATAAAGGGACCAAAAGGACACAAGTGGACCAGTTGTCAGCTAACTGGCAGCATGTGCAACTTACTACAACCTAACATATACTCACAATTATTAAGATTTGAGAAATTTATGGAGAGTATTCTTCACACTTCTTTGGATATTAAGAAACGATACCGAAAACAATAGTAATAGAAATGGCTGGGTTTGCAGCCAATAAGACAACTTCTCTTGTTTGAATGCATTCGCCTTTCAAGATCTACAAATTAAAGCAACAAGTTTCGAAATATTCCTTTTTCAACTTACCACTGGAGTTATCATCGGCATGTTCATTTGACTTTTCTTTCCATAGCTGAATTGTTGATCCGCCAGTTAGAAGACGTGTACCCTCTAGATTCCACGATAATGTTATAACATGCGAATGACTGATGAATGTTCCTGTTTGAACCCATCTGAAATGTACAATCAAAACAATATTTTTAAATATTTAAGTATACAGCTAAGAAAAACTATTGTTATATGTATATAAATTCTACGTGCTCTTTTGAAAGTTATGTACGTTTTTTTTTCATTTAAATTGGAAATATCTTCTTTTACATTACATAAATACTTCCAATCTATAAAACATGGGGAATTCGGTTTAAAATAAGAAAAAATCAATCCATTAGTATACTGTGGAACCTTAGAGACCTGTGAATAATGTTATAGATCAGTGGCATGTAATAATGCCCATGAACATTATCGGCCATGTCATAGAGTTCAATTCCGTTCGGAAACGGAATTCAACCTACCTCATTTTTGTAGCACCTGGTGTATAAAAAAGAAAACTAAAATACGGAAATTTGCCAGGTGTGTCCAGACTGTTGGCGGCGCTAGTACGCTGGGATGTGCTCCAGCTAGGGCTTGACATCTTGGGGTGTATTGAATTCCGTTTCCGAACGGAATTGAACTCTGTGACATGGCCGTATATTATTTTTATGGACGTTATGACACTGAAATGTGCTAGGGACTGTGAAATCGCATCAAAGGACTCATTGAAATATTTTGGTGTAATGATAGATAGTCGTTTATCATTTAAGAGTCACATAAATTACGTCGTGTAAAGGGCTAGTAAATCTACATCGTTCCTCTCTAGGGTTATGCCAAACACAGGAGGCCCTAAGTATTATAGGCGATTGGTCTTAGCAGGAGTGGTTAGGAGTAGGATCGATGAAATTTAGATCGTATTGTGGTAGACTGAACTCAGTATACAGATTGGCAGCTCTCAGAGTATGCTCTGCATATAGAACAGTATCGAACGAGGCTGCGTTCGTCATAGCTGGTATGATGCCAGTAGACCTACTAGCGAGGGAATGTGAATTCGTATATGACGGCAGCATGAGCAAAGTAGAAGCCAGAATGGAAGTCATGGACATCTGCAAATGTAGATGGTCAACCACCACGAAAGGAAGATGGACTAATATGTTGGATATATGTGGGTGGAAAGAAAACATGGAGACCTAGGTTACTACACAACCCAATTTCTTAGTGGACATGGAGACTTCAGGCAATACCAATACCGCTTTAGACTGATCGACTGACCGTACTGTAAGCATTGTCAATGATGGTTTGAGGACGCAAGCACGTGTTTTTCATTTGTCCGATATTTAATACCCGAAGACCAACTCTCGATCAGCAATTAGGCACTGATATTAGAGTAGACAACATTATATAGTTGATGGTAGGTTCACTTATAAGCTGGAGGCATATTGCAAGTTATGTAAAATTGGTTCTTTTAGAACTTCGTAGATCTCTAACGAGAGCACAGTAGGGGTTAGTTGACCTACCCATCCTGGTGAAGCAATACTTCCACGGTAGTGCCACCAGGTAAATCTTTGGATGAGATTTAGCACGAAGGTGCACGCCAGTGGGTCGGGCCACTCGTATCTATGAAGATTCTACACCACCAGCTTCGAACAGCAAAAAAAGGATACACACTATAAACTAATAACACCCCTCTTTTTTGATCGGGGATTAAGAAAATATAGTTTTGTTTAAACGGGGGTTAAGAATATATATTTTTGTTAATCGAACGAAATTCACCGCTTTAATTGGAAACATCAAGTTTTCAATTAATTGAACAGTTAATCAGGTAGCAATTAATCGATTTACCGATTAACGGTGAACACCCTAGTAGATACATACAAAATGCAAACAGAAATCTTAAACACATTTAAGTTATACATATTTTGCATTAGTTTGGGGAGTTATGTTAGGTTAAAAGTGCAGTTACCACTTATGAGGTAACCCACTTGAATCCTTTAATTGGATTCCTTTGTGATTCTCATAGCATATCAAAAATAATTATGTTTGTTCCGCTGCCATATCAAACCAATTAGTCTGTCTTATATAAGAGGGTATCTTGACGAGCCCTATATTTGCTAGACTGTCTAAGTCCGGCAGAGTGTTCTAGAGGAGCCCTAATGAAGTGGCTGATCATTGAGTTGTTGAAAGTCACTTCCCACCCGGAAGTGCCATCCACAGTACAGTTGACAGAACAATCTCAGTGTCTTGGAGCCCAACTAGTATCACTTTTGGATGTCTCGTTATCTCGTTGAGATACCCGTCTTTCGACAATCACCATGGATGTAGAGTAGAAACCATTTATAGCGACGATGTCTGCTTTGTTATCGGTAAATAAATATATATCCTATGATATCCTCTGATACCTCAGCCATTTTGTCGTACCCAGTACATAATAGCAGAGAATTCCTCTTGCAAGGCGCTACAGCCGTTTTGAAGTCCACATGAACCTTCCACTTTGAAATTTTCCACATAGAAATCCCCGCCAACATTGTCCCCTTTTTTAAATCGTTCATGAAAACCTTGACCATTCCTTCGTGGAGAATTGCACTGCTCAAACGAGCGCATAAAATAGGCCATCACAAATAAGGTTTTTAAGTGCAATAGTCGATATTGTTATGGGTTGCTTGATGTTGTATCAGAATCCTGGCATGCTCATTGTCAGTCCTTGTGCATGGACATGTAGCGTTCAATCTGACCGCCGAAAATAGAGCTAGCTGCTTGCGCAAAGCAATCACTGGCAGCCAATTCATTAACGTGAAAAGGGCTTTCGTTGGAGTAGACCTAAGCGCACCTGTAATCAGGTTCGTCGCAATCCGGAGGATTTTCTTCATTCTTTTGCGAAGTCTTTCTCTACAGCATTCCACCAAACCAGTACAACGTATGTATAGACACAATAGCCTAGTCGGCGTTAGAGATTATATTTATGTTCCAGATCGTTTTCTATCTAGGAGAATACCCAGGTATTTAGTGTTCTCCCAGACTATCAAGGTAGTCCCACTAAGCTTTGAATTCACAATGCTTCTAATTTTGTACTTTTTGTACTAGTTTTAGTTGAATTGACACCAAGTCCAAGTGTGACACTGCCTTTACTGATCAGTTCAATTGCAGGTTCCATATACTGAGATATATTATCACTACCTGTATATTAGAGATACAATTAGGAGGTATAAGCGGATCAAAGGGACTTGTCACTCACCGTAATCTGTCATTGCCCAAAGGGAAAATGACTCAGTATAAAGTCAGTAATGGCTCCTGGTTTAGGGGTTGAAGACTGCAGAGAAAGTGTGTCTCAAATAGTTTTTGTTTGTAGCTGGTTGCAACAGGTACAGTTGCTAGTATCTTGCGTAAACGGTTCGCTTCAAAGGATCCTTTCACGCCACTAAATCTTTGAATCTATTCCTTTATATTTTGTATCTCGGCCAGTCACCTGAACCTTTTGCCTAATTGAATAATTTATGACATTCTCTCAAGGAAGGTTTACATGTCAACCAACAAGAAAGTTAATGAGGAAATTAATCTACAACTTCCTGATAGTTTTTCTTTCGTTTAAGATAGTTATTCGTTGTAAAAATTTTAAGCTCTCTATTAGCCAATAAAATGATCATAAATATCTTGAAACATTAAACAAAAGCGGAATAACGTAGCTAAAACTAAATTTTCTCACCTATAGTGTGGAATCATTTGTTTCGGAAATGCGAAAAGGATCCTTTCATGTCAATAGCGGAGCTAAAAAGCCATTAGAGACTACAAAAAAAGAAATGAATATTCTCACAGCCGTTGAAAAAGTACACTTCCTTTTATCAGCCATATTGCAAAATGATTGTCGTTCTACGAAAGCATATGGGGCATTATTTTTGAAGCGGACAACCCAAAATTTTTTTCACCGGAATTCCTTGATATTTGGCATTACTAGTAGGTGCAAACATTTTTTTGCGTTTACTTCTATTTATTGTATCTTCAATAAAATTTAACTAACAATAATTAATCAAATCTTAAATCTAAAATTTTAATTTCTAGGTCGAGCCAATGCTAGACAAAAATATTTGTTTCTGCGGTTGGTTCTTAGGTTGTCTTTTACGTCGCTCATGTCCGGCTGAGAGCAAGGGTGTTCCTCCTTCTCAGCCGAGTGTGGCCTCTAAAGTTAATGATGTTGCAGGCTAGAGGATTTTATTTTCAAATAGTTTTGACATGTTAGAGAATAGGCTTAAGGCCTATAGGATTCCACCTTCGTATGATCGATCTTTGCCTGGCTTAGATATCATAGTAATCAGCGAAACCTTCCATTCTGCGGGATAGCGTTTGAAGCGTAGAATACCATTAAAAAAGAATATAATTATCCCTTTTGCAGTATAGGGTAGCTCTAACAGCATTTTATTACTTATTTTATCAGCACCTGTAGCTTTTTTCGGATTTACGCCCGCAAACAGTGTTAAATCTCCCGAATATTGAACTTCAAGGTAACATCTGGCATAGCGAGTAGTGGTGGCAGCTCAACTATATTATCAGACGTAATTGAAGTAAATACTTTCTGCAAGTGGTTTACAAACAGTGTACCTTTTTCAGCGTCAGTTCTTGCCCAGTCTCCATTGGAAGCTCGCAATGGAGCCTTATTATATATCACTGGTCTTTTGAGGCCTGGCTTTCCAGTTTGAGTTTAGAAATTTATTGTCTTTAAAGACTTCTAATAAAATTTTATGAGGAATTTTTTTGTAGGATATTTCAGACCGCTATCTCGTCGTCGAAGGGGAGTTTTTTGCTCCTTTGTAAGAAAGGTTTAAAAAAGACCAACACAGCGAAGCGCTAGAGGGTTAAAACGGTCCACGTGGAGTTTTACATAAAAGTGTTGAACACACCTAATATATGAAACTTAGGTTAGGTTAGGAAGGGTAGTGATATACCGCACATCCACTCGAAAACCCAATTGGATCCCTTGTGATTCCCTTCTATTTGTACGTACCCGTTATGAAAAAACCCTTCCGCATCCAGAAAACAACCCAGTTATCTGCCATTAAGCCACCTTATTCCCACCTAAGCCTGCTCAATGGTTTCTGGTTATTCTGGATATAAATACACATGTGCTTCATTCTATCAGAGGACTATTTCTCAAAATCACACCTTATAAATCTACAAATAAAACATCCACAAAATAACAATAAAATTTGTGAAAGTCTTGCTGTTTTATACTCATTTTGCTTATAGATTTGTAACTTGCAGTTCTGATAAATGGGTTCCTAGTCTCCTTATAGAATACATGGTCCGGTGTTTCCAAGTCTATTTTGGATATTTTGTTTTCGAGTTACCGACGATTTCTTGCCTAGAATATCCGGCTAGGGAGAAAATCTGTATTCAGTGAATTCGCTACTCGAAACATTCTGAGGAGAAAATCCTAAGGTAATAAATAATATTTCAGCGAACCCACTATTCAATATACCGAGGAGGAGAATCAATAATAAGTCCGGTCACAGGCCGCCAAGGCAAACATTATTTACTTAGCGAATCTGTTGTTCGAAATTCGCAGTGGAGAAAATCATTGAGACAGGCAGAAGTCCGTTAAAGCAGAAGACTTTTACTCAGCGATGCCGCTATTCGATATACCAAAAGGAGAACTATCGGGGCTGTTCTGTAAATCACGAGATGTCAAATCACGGTGATTTCAAAAAATTAATAAAGACTAAATTATTGCAGGTGATTTTAATTCTAACCTACTTTTGGAATCAGAATTAACTGACAATATGCTATCCTTTGGACTAACTCCCACGAACTCAGTTAACCCAACTCATCATACAGCAACTAACAGAACATTGCTTGACGTTGCTTTTGTTGCAAATACCGTAAATGTAATGTTGTATGAACAATTGTCAGCCCCGTGTTTTTCAAAGCATGATTTAATTTTTTTTTAATTACAATTTTAGAATTCCTTTGTCAGAACATACAGTCTATTACCGTGACTTCAAAAGCTTGAACTACAATGTGCTCCGCGAAAGCGCCTCTAGTATTGATTGGTCTCATATGTACTACATGCCCTCAGTCGATGAGCAAGTAGCATTTTTTGAAAACAATATTCAACGTCTATTTGATGAAACAGTTCCAGTAAAATCTAAAACAATATCTGGTAGGGAAAAGCCTTGGTTTTCTGCAAATATAAAACTTCTAATAGCTAAGAGAGACTGTGCTTACTCAAGGTGTAAGCGATTTAGAACCTCAGAGTTGAAAGCTGAATTCAAAACTGCAAGAAGAAACGTTAATATTGGAATAAGAATTGCAAAAACTGAGTATTATTGTAGACGCTTTGGCTCTGCAATAGGCTCTAGGGAAACTTGGAAATACATTCGTGAGATAGGGGTTGGTAGATCTGAGAGTTCAAGCAGTTGTCATGTCGATGTCGAAGAGCTTAATAGCACTTTCACAAGTATACCTCTACTACCTACAGATGATACTTTTTATAACTTTTCTAGTATAATTTCTAATGCTTACGAAGTCAATAGTAATGTGTTCCAATTCACTTGTATAAGCCAATCTGAAGTCTATTTAAGCTTCAATCTAATTAAGTCAAATGCAGTGGACTCTGATAACATTCACCCTAAATTTGTAAAGATATTGTTGCCGGTCCTCTTACCATATACATATAACGCATTTATTCAATACCATTATAATGACTAGCACTTTTCCGTTGAAGTGGAAATACGCAAAAATAGTGCCAATACCGAAAAACGACTCAGAGTTCAGGCCAATTGCCATACTGTGCTATCTATCTAAGGTTCTTGAAAAAATTCTTTATAATCAAATGTCGCTATATATTAAAAACCATAATTTGTTGTCTGATAAGCAATCTGAGTTTCGCCAAAATCATAGCTGTGTTTCTGCCTTACTTAACGTAACTGAAAATATACGACGTGAACTGGACGAAGGAAAAATCAATTTCTTGGTTCTTCTTGATCATTCTAAAGCCTTTGACACGGTTGACCATAGCATGCTCTGCATGAAACTTCGACACTTTTTTAATTTCTCTTTAACTTCCACACGACTGTTATCTTCGTACCTTTCTAGTCGTCGGCAATTTGTGTATGCGAAAAATAATCAATCTTCGGTATTAGATTTATCTAGGGGTGTGCCTCAAGGGTCAATCCTTGGGCCACTCCTTTTTTCCATTTATGCAAATGACTTGCCAAAACAACTTTTACATAGCCAAATTCAAATGTACGCAGATGATGTGCAGTTGTATTTAAGTAGCCCAGTCATTTCCGTTGCTGAAAATATTGCAAGACTTAATGCAGATCTGAATAGAGTTTATTGCTGGGCAAGTGCAAATGGACTTTGTCTAAACCCTTGCAAATCAAAGTGTATCATAATTCGCAAGAAAACAATTACTCATATTGCTGATTTCCATGTTTTAATAAATGGAGAAAAAAATCACTATTGTTAATGCTGCCAAAAACCTGGGATTAATTTTTAATAACGGTCTTACTTGGACAAACCATATTAACACCTTGTGGGTCAGACTTACTCTAAGCTGAGGTGTCTTTGGTCGTCACAGTATTCTACTCCTTTCAACATAAGACAACTTCTTGCAACAGCTTATCTTGTTCCTGGTTTAATCTACGGTTGTGAACTTTTTGCAAGCTTTGACTCTGTTAGCAAAAGAAAGCTAAACGTTTTATACAACAATATTATTAGATATGTATACGGATTGAAAAGATATGATCATGTTTCTCAATTTGCCACGAAATTGAATGGCGTTACGTTCAACAACCTTCTTAACATACGTGTGCTTTTATTTTTGCATAAAATCGTTTATTCTGAAATGCCACAATATCTTATTGATAAAATCCGGTTTGCCAGATCAGTCAGGGGAAAAAAGATTATAATTCCTTTACAGCGTTTTTTTTTTGTTTCCGAATGGCAGTTTTTCATACATGCGGCGCGTCTCTGGAACGTTCTTCCACAAACACAACAACTTAATAGCAACGCAACTAGCTTTAAGCACTTCTTATTTAATTATTTTTCACAATAGGAAAACATACATAATATATAAATAATTTGTAGTTAATTTTGTCTAAATTTGTATACTTATGTTTGCCGCTTTAACTTATTGATACTACTTTCTGTACTCTAAATATAAGATTAACTCTTGCTGTACAGGACTTGAACATACAAATAAATAAAATAAAAATAAAAAAAATAAATTATTGCTTACGTAAATTGAATGATTGATAGCGTTGGAAGTTCGAAAAAGATGTTCTATTGTAAATGACAATAGGTTAAATTACAATAAAAACCCGCTAACAAACCAGCTATTAACAGTTTACTTTTGAAAGCATGTGATTTGAAATCACCGTGATTTTCAGAACATGCCCGTTTTAAGACCGACCGAAGGCCCGCTAGGTAAACGATCATTCTTCAGCGATGCAGCTATTCGACATAGGTATCAAGAGGAGAAAACCATTAAGCCCGCCGGTGGCCGGCTTTTCATGCTATTTAGTCGAATTCTATAAGGAACCATCATGAGATCACGGCGCCATAGGAACCGTAGTATTGCCATTACTACAGTTCTATAAGAACACACAAAATTAAAAAGGAAATATTTATAAAAAAGTTCAAATTTCAAACGTCGATATCTCGAAAACGAAGCGAGATATCAAAAATGTTATTAAAACTTTTCGTTTTATTTCACGGTGCCATAGAGAGTATTATACTGTAAACGATTATGACAACTAGCCTAGATTTTGATTCATTTTTAAAACATCTTGCAAAGTTTTTAATTTATATTTTTTATCAATTTTTATTTAACTTAAAATACCTGTAATCCAAGAAGTGAGTATAACGTTTATCTGTTTGTAAGACTGGTGTTGGTTCAAACACATAAACCTTATTTTCATAAGCCGCAGCAATTTTTCCAGTATCAGTGCTGCAATCCAGAGCAGAAATTTTCACATAACCATGTCTTGCACCTGGAATAATCTGTACGCGCTCAAAAGTACTTGCTAATATTACAATATTGCAGCCAGCAGCATAAGCCTGAAATAAAATTGTTAAATTTTGATTAAGGTATTCCGATAAGATGTTTACATATAAAAATTAAAAACTTAACGATTAACATACAAGAGCTTTTTCTACGATTTTTTTTTATTTCTTAACGCAGTTTTTTTAAGTAAAAAAATTAGTGATACTAGCAAAATACCCGGTGTGCTTCGCTATCCCATGATATAGAAAAATTAAGAATAGCTTCGTATGATCAGTACCCGCCTCCACACTTTTATTATATCGCCATGCTTCGCATATACTGCTTCGGCTTTTCTGCAGAAACACCCAGGGTATTGATAGGAATCGAACCTACGACCTCTCGGTTAATAGCCTAGCACACTATCCAGTACACTACGATGGTACCCACACTTTTACCCTTTTTACTTCCCTAAATGCGAAAATTTCAAAAAAAGTATCCAAATCTCATTCGCTTTTTTCGATCCAATTTTAATGTTTTTCGAATTTCACGTGTACCTTAGTTAGATCTGGAGATATAAATAACGTTACCGAATTAACCCGTTTTCACCACTTTTTATCCCCTTAAAATTGTAATTTCCGAAATCCATTTCTCTTACTTTAGGAAATAAATTGTTTACCTAAAAAGTACCAAAACTTAATTTTTACCCTTTCTCGCCGCCCTCTAAATGCGAAAATTTCAAAAAAGTAATAAAATTCCGTACGCTTAATTTTAGATCTAGTTTTAATGTTTTTCGAATCTTACGTATACTTTGGTTAAATCTGGAGATATAATTTACGAGAATTTACCCATTTTTCTACTTTTTATCCCCTGAAACTGTTAATTTCCAAAGACCCTTTTTTAGTGGATCTATACATCGGCAGGCAAACCCTACATGAAAAATTTCTTAAAATAAAAAATATTCATTCCGCATATAAAAATAAATTCAAATAAATGTGACTTTGAGTCGCACACGAATGGTTCCGTACGAATACCTTAACACATACATATATTCCTTTAGCCTTTTTGGCGATTTTCGTTTATTTTTTGGGAATTTTTATATATTTTCGTTCAGGGGTTTTTGTTTTGTTTTTTTTTAGTTTCGGCGATATTTTTTTCGTTCTAGTGATTTTTTTCGGGTTTTCAAAATATTTTGTTTTAGTGTTTTTTTAGTATATTTTTGCGAGGTTTATGACGATTTATTTTACTTATGGAGATTTTTTTTTACGATTTTTCGCTTTTTGGCGATTTTTTAAATTTTTTTATTTTTTTTTTGTTTTTGCGATATTTTTGCTTTTAGCGAATTTTTTATTATTGGCACTTTTTCGTTTTGGCGTTTATTTTCGGTTTTTGGCGATTTATTTTAGTTTTGGTATTTGTTTTTGTTTTTGGCTACTTCTTTTGCGATTTGTTTAGTTAAGGCGATTTTTTAGTTATTACGATTTTTTTAATTTTGCTGATTTTTTTCGTTTATGCGCTTTTTTGGCTTAAGACGATATTTTTAGTTTTTGAGATTTTAGTTGGTTTTGACGATTTTTTCGCTTTTGTGATTTTTTCGGTTTTTGACGATATTTTCGTTTATTTTTGTGGACTTTTTTAGTTTTGCGGAAAATGTTTTTCGTTTTTTTGCGCTTTTTTCGTTTTGCCGATGTTTTTGGTTTTTGGAGATTTATTTTAGTTTTGAGATTTTTTTTTATTTTGGCGATTTTTTTTTTGGTTTTGACGACATTTTTACTTTTGGCGATTTTTTTAGTGTTGACACTTTTTTTCGTTTTGACGATTTTTTCTCGGGTTTTGGCGATTTATTTTAGTTTTGGTTTTTTTGGGCGATTATATTTTTTGTCTTTTTTGTGATTTGTTTAGTTGTAGCGACTTTTTTTATATTTGACGAAATATTTCGATTTGGCCCTTTTTTGGTTTAAGACGATATTTTTAGTTTTTTTGTCAAAATACATAACGAAAAATTTGGTTAGTTCAGTTTGTTAAAAAAAATGTCTGTGTTTGTCGTATCAACAACTATATTTGTTGTATTAACAATATATATGTTTGAATTTAAATTACACATTAACAAATGAAATTGTTAGTTGCAGTTTGATGATATTTTTTTCTATGTATAGACACTTTAAATTTTCAAAGTTAGTTAATTGGTATAGCCTGTATAATAGACTACACCAATTAAGACTGATATTTAAGCAATAAAAATTAAAGGGTGTTCTATCAGTTAATGTAATTTTGGCTATGTAATTTAGACAATTTGCTGTGTCTTGGAAACCGTAAGAGACAAACTCTTGAAATGTTACAAAAACGTTAAAACTGGAGGGTGCTGTTGGTTGATTAGTTAGCGTGTTTGACTACAAACCATGAGGTCTTGAGTTCAAGACTAGTTTCAGGCAAGCCAACCACATCATGCATTTTTCTCATGTGAATTGGTGTGTTAAACTTTGACAGTACCAGCAGCGATTAATAGTAGCATATCCTAATGTACTTTACAGCACCCTCCTTCGTCGGTATTATAGTAGAACAGTCGGCGAAGTAAAAGAACTGATAAAATGGCTACACCAGAGGGGCTTGCAACACAGCTCTACAAAAAAAAAAACAGCGCTATAGCAGAGTTGTAAATTAATTAAGATTTCTATCTATCTCCCACTTCACCACCTGTATGGTATGTGGGAAGTTCTTTTTCCTAGTGCAGTGATAACTCGTCCCAATGTCAATAAGCTTTGATTAATGTTTACTGTTTCTCTTGTACGTATACCCCTTTCATTTCCGGCCTTAGAAGTATTTTCGCTCCCCGCCAGGTCTACTAGATTTAGTTTTCCAATTTTAAGCATCTCCTCGCTATCAATGCCGTTTTCTTTTATATGCACCAGTATCAAGAAAACAGTATGCGAACGAGATGACATGGCGTTCAGCAGAGTTGATACTGTTTTTCTCCGTTCTTGCCCTTTTTCTAAGAGCTTATAGACGTCATCTTTGCTATGGACTGGTATTTCTTCGAGCCCCTGTATTATAGCCGACCCCTTTTTTGTATTGTCATCGAAAATTGGTGGAATTTTCGTGGTTTCATCAGACAGATAGTAAATTGCACAGCTTCTCATTATAGAGTTCCAAATATGATATGCGCATTGAAAATTCAACTTTCATTAAGCGCAACTAATCAATACAAATTAAAATGTTTGTTTTTAATTGTATTACATATAAAATTTTTGGTTTTTAAATCAATTTTGCTTAAGTGTCATATTTTAATGAAAAAATACGAGTATTTTAAATAAAGTTTTTTGTGTAAAATTCAGTTATTAAAAACGAAATGAAATCTTGAAATTTTTTGTTGGTATTGTTATTATTGTTGGTATTTTAGTTAACAAACTTTTGTGATATCTCGAAAATTATTAGCTCTATTTTTGTAATTCTACAAAAAAATTGTACTCCTGTCGCAAAAAAAATTGGAAGGATCAAAACAAAAATCTGTTTAATTTCAATAAATTTTCTTCTAGTTTTGCAGGATCACCATGTAATAGAACTTGATGGTTTATATTTTTGAGTATTTTCTTAACACTCCTGCTATATTTCGTCGAGCATCGAAATGGCCTTTTTGAGAAATAAATTAACAATCGTTTTTGATAGTCAAGTTAATTCTGAATTTTATTAAATAAATTACCGGGTTGTATACTTAAATTAATTGTAGTCAACATAATTTGCAGTCAATAATTTCCCACGAATTATGTCAGAATAAATACAAATAATTAGAAATAAAAAATATAATAATCATTACGTCTACTTAATGCAAAATATTAATTGTATTGTTTTTTGCTTCTGCACTGACAAAGTAAATAATATTAAATTTCAATACAGTAACGTGCAGAAGTGGACATACACTACACATGGCCGATAACAAAATGTTTAAAATTCAGGAAAATTACTTTGCAGAATCCAGTATTCGGCGCAAACGGCCTTGCAAATGCAAAATATTTTACCTTATAAAAAACAGCAGCAATGTATACAAAATTCTTGTTGGATTTCATAAAAAAGCTACGATATTTTACTGAATACCGCTAATGTTATTTCGATGCTTTATTGAGCGTTACAATTTAGACAATTAAAAATAAAATGGCGTTAATCAATGTGTGATGCAAATAGTCTTGCGAAAGAGAAAATGCAAAATATAGTAGCTTTTTGGAACTTTACTTCCTTATGGCGCGCCATGCACATACCCAGCAAAAAAATACATGAAAAAAACGAGTTAAAGCATGGGTTCTAACGATACTGCATGCGATCAATTTGGGGTGAAAAACGCATGATTTTAACATTAGCGTGTCATTGGAGGTCATGCATTTACATTTAAGTATACTGTTCGTCATTCAAATGAGTGCTTATGACCGATGAAAACTCGATGATTTTAACTCGTTTTTGCATGCATGCAAAATATTAAAAAAAAATACAAATTAAAAAAAATTTTAGCACGGCTGGGATAGGAGCCCGTGCTCTTTGGACGTAAAGCATGCTCTCTACAGCTGTAGTGCAATTCACAAACTTATTTTAACGCTAAAAAAGGCGTTTAAAGAAGTTAACAACAAAATTATTGCTTTTACTATTCGTTAAACTTTTAAGCACTACTAGCTGCGTTAACTAAACGGCAATAATTTTTGCGGTGTTATTTAAGCGGCCTTCAGACTATTAGATTTAGTATTAATACTTGTCAAAAACTTAAATCTTAAGTAAAAATCCAACAGTGTGAAAACAAATTGTTATGATTTGGTAAATAATACGTAAAAATTTGTCAAATAACACGTAGAAAATTTCTAAACAATCACATTTTTCATTTTATCAGGGTTGTCTATTGCACAAACAAGCATAGGAATAACAAAAACAGTTGTGTATTTGTTTGCCGGCATAAATAAAGAAAAAGAAGAATGAAAGAATGTGCTTTATTGCAAATGATTTATGTTACGTTTTATTTGGAATGTGATAGTGTAGAAACAAGATGTAATGAGAAAAATTTCTTTAAGATTTTTTGACAGCCAGACTGACTTTGATTTGATTTTCGTCTTACAAAATGTAATAAAAATCTCAAAGCTTGTATTACAATGTGAAAGCGCCTTTAATAGACAACAGTCCGCTGTTCAGTTAAAGCACGTCGTATTTTGGCAAAACTCAAATAATTATTAGACAACAATTATACACACATATGAAATCTTTTGATTAAAAACAATATTTATATTATTTAAACAATTAATTTAACTTTTATTTCTCAAAATTAAAGAAATTCATGAAAATGTGTCCCTGTGCAAGCATAAATTCATTTGGTTTTTCCCTATTCCTCTTTGTGCTTTTCGTTTACTTTTAATAGTGTTGGAAAGTTATATAAAATTTTAACTAATAAATGTTAACTAAAAAAAATAGTTCCGTCTTGCATACATTCAAGTAATTTATTGCGAGAATTTTAATGTACATCCTGCTAAAATAACTTAATAGTACTGATATTTTTAATAAAATCAAGAACTTATTCCCAAATGCTTAAGCAATTTTGTAGTTTTGTCTGCAGAATAGTTATATAATGATAAATTGGTAAAATCGACTCAATAGAATAAAGTGATAACTCTACTCTGATGGTACTGATATTCTACAAAAAAAAAATTGGGAGAAAATTTTATATACTACAAAAAGTAATATTAATGAAGTTCCTAAATAAAATACTATGGAAACATTGAGTTCAATTAAAAAAATAATCAAAACTTCTCTGACCAGCAGCTGAAAACAAAAGTACGTACATCTGCTAAAAAAATTTTGAAAATCGATCACTTGTAAAATTACCGATTACAAATTTAGCTCAACTTTTAGACTGAAGCAAGGGAAAGTGTTGTTTTGTTATTTGAGGCGCTGAATTCGTATTAACAAAGTTTCTTCAAATTAATTATTGTTTTCGAGATATACCGTTATGTCAAAAAGGAAGCACTTGAACGACAAATATTGACTGGAGAACGATTTGTTCTATTCAGTTAAATAAAAAATCCGAAACTCGGCAACAACTTTATCTTTAAGCCATGACAACACCGCTTAGGCTCTACCAAAGTTTACTTCGCAAAGAGATGCAGTATTCCCCTCTCTGTCTTTCTACCGGCTGAATTAAAACTTTGCAAAGAAAACTTTGCTAGTGCGAAAGCGTTGCAACATTGTTTTTTAATCAGCTCAGTAGTTTCAGAGATATTGTGGCAAAAAAATTTTTTAAATTTTTGTTTTTAAGAAATTCATAAAAATTACAAAAATTCTATTTTTTTCTATAAGCATATAGGAAAATATGTTCCAAACAAAGCGAGCCATATTTCATTAAACTCAAACAACAACTTTTGATTTTATTCACAATTAAGTGATGGAACTCAATCGATAAAATTCCCGATTTTAACTTCTGCTGTAAAGCCCGGTGACATCATAAAAAAGCGTTGCTACTACTACTTGTACTGTTTTATAAAGTTTTTTCCAACTTCTGTAAAATTTTAAGAACATTAGTTACATGGCTTTTCGTTTTATATAATGCTTAGTTTAAACGCTTTGTAGGTATGTATAATGATTTTTTGTTTGTTTTGTGTTTGGTTTTAATTGTTACTTTACCTTAAAAAATGCGTGCGACTTTTCTTTCCTTGAAACGACTTTTTGAGCGTCTTTATTTTTCTAAAACGATTTTTTGTGCGACCTTTTGAAAATTTCCAACGGTAGCCCTGGCTCTCCTGAAAAATTCGGTTTTTAGACATACGCGCTTATTCAAGAAAACCACAGACATCTTGTCTGTATCGTATGTATGTACTAAGAAAACAAATTGTTTGGATGAGAATTACAGAGCACCTGACCAGAAACTATATACATATGTGTGTATGTAAACTGCTTGTACATACATTAATTTTCAGCCAATAACATCTTTTGGCACGCGAGTTTCCACTCTGCATACATATTTGAAGAAGATCAAAAGTTACCAATTATGAAAATCATGGAAGGAAATTTTGTAATGTGGAGTAGATACATATTGGCACATATGTATATAAATACTTACATACATACACATATGAGGACATATACACTTGTAGGTACATATCTACATACATATTTATATACATATGTATGTACTCCACCACGAATTATTTTTCGTTGACCCCAAAAATTTATATCGACCCCTTCCTTTCACAATGACAAAATATTATTACAAAACGTCTGGGAGTACAATAGAGTTACTAAAGTAATAATGCGTTTTATCATTAATTCCTAGCTATGAAATTCGCACCACCTTCTACACACAATGACAAATACTTTATCTAATTTACATATATAAATATTGCATAAAACTTTATTAAACAAATATCTTTTGTAATCTTACAGTAAATGGAATTCCTTCAACCGAACCAATTGCAAAGCATCGATCCCCTGCATTGCAGGCTCCACTTAATATTTGATGACAATTCATTACTTTGTCATTTTTCAACAAACAACTTTTTGAAAATAAATCTTTTATTTTTTCCAATAGAATTTTATTTTTCAAGTTCTCACAATAATAAATTTTTTAGTACTGAATTCTTTTTGTGAAACAGTACTAGTTTTGCAAAAATACTAAGTACCTGGGTAGTCGGAAGTGATGGTAACTTTAATCATGAAAACCCAACAACAATTAGAATGAGGCAAATTAGCACTGGGTCGATACCTGATAAATTTTTATCATGATATATGTTGAATGGTTATCAAGATAAAAATTTATCAGGTATGGACAGCATTTATTAGTGCTATTGACACTTTTGTCAGAGCTCAAGCTCAGACAAAATTGCCTTGATAAAAACGTCAACAAACTGTGATATTCTTACTGACGTTCTAATTTCTTAAACAAAAATTAAATCATTGCTTAATTTTTACAAAATAAATTAATAAATGAAGAAAGTATTCATGTGTTTACTACAGGTATAGACGGCAAGTTATGTTGTTCTTAACATGAGGTCTACACGTTGATTAATATCTCACATAAGAACGTCAAATTCAATCGCATGGTCTGCTTTTACACAGAGCAGTTTTTCTTGAAGCAACTTTTATTTTCTTGTGAGAAATAGCGAGAGAGGAATATATTTTATGTATTCCTCTCTCGCTCTTTCTCACTAGAATATAAAAATGGCTTCGAGAAAAACTGATCTGTGTAAAAGCAGACATAAAGAATTATGTTATGGGCTCGACAAAGCGCTATGACAGCACGCAAGTGAAGAAAACAACCTGGCATCACCGGCTAGTTTATTTATAATGTATACCCATGATCCAATAATGATGCATGTTACTTTTACTGTAACAGTAAAGGCCCTTTGACATTTTAATACAAGCTTTGAGATTTTTATTAGATTTTGTAAGACGAAAATCAAATCAAAATCAGTCTGACTGTCAAAAAATCGTAAAGAAAATTTTTTCATTACATTTTGTTTCTACACTATCACATTCCAAACAAAACGTAACATAAATAATTTGCAATAAAGCAAATTTTTTTCTTACTTCTTTTTCTCTATTTAACCCCAGTTTTTAACTCAGTAATTAAATATTTATTTAGTTAATTTCCATATAAATTTAAATTGTAATTAAATACTTCTGTTTTTCAGTCGTATTTAGTTGTTCTTATTTAATTGTGACAAATATATGATAGCACTATAAAATATTATAGTTTCCCATAAATTTCCTAAAACAGCAGCTGTTCAACATAAGAAAAATCCAAAAAAATAATTTTTTCACGCAAAAAATAAGAATAATCGATTTTCTGCAATGTTTTAAAAGACCAGCTTACTAAATCACAAAAAGACAAATATACCCAAAGAAACCCAAATTTCGTGTCAAGAAAAGTTGAATTGTCAGCGGCCACAATTTTTGGTTTTCACAAGAACAATAAGCAGTCAAAATCATAGGGTTATTTAATTAAACGTCAGATCTCCTTTTTTCAAATGGTAATATGTCAGAAAAAAAGAGAAAGTGGAACTACCTTATATACTTATACCATTGTCTATTCTACCGCGTAAAAAACTTGAACGTGTGACTGCGGGGTTATTCATATTAGGGTTTTTCGAAATTAATAAGTTGACAACTTTGGTTTTTGGAAATAAAGTAGAATTTCACGGCACAGAACTCTTATTTTAAAATATTTTAATTTTTATTGCAAAAATAATGCAACATTTTATTAAATTGAAAAGTGCCTACATTATTTATATGAAAGAGTGATTTAACAGTTGTAATGGTTTGTTAAAGTGAATGTTTGCAAATTAACAATGAATGGGATTCTTAAAATTTTAGATAGAATGTATATATGCGTGTGTGTTTCTTTTATGCACACACACATATATATATATACATATATATGGATGTATGTACTTGCATATATTTCATAGGAACATATTAAGTAAATAAAAAGAAATTGTAATTGTTGATGGTATTAAATAAATCTCTTGTTTATAAAATTTTTACCAGTTAGTACTGGCATGCAGGCTAGCTTAAAATCAACAAATAAATTGTATGTAAATTACAGGAGTGTCATATCTTTTTGACCTATTTCGCCAATTTCATTGTATGTAATCATGTTTTGGAATCATATTTCTAGGCTGGCACATCTTATATTCGACCTGATGAAAGAATTTGAAAATCATGCAGCCGTAGGGCACAGCTAACATTTTTCACAATATTTGTCCACGTCCACAAAGCTAGTTTTGGACTGAAAGTCGTGGGTGGGAATCTGTTTTTACTAAATACCTAACTCTTTAATGTGGCTTAAATATTTTATTTTGTGCTTTTTGGCGTTTAATTTGCCATGATTGAAGCGCATGATGATCTTTTATTATTATTTCACCTATTTCTTTTTGCAAATCGTTTCAAATATTTGTCGCTATATTGGCCATGGTAAAATAATAAATAAATAAATTCGCCTTTCTGTCTCTGTTGCTGAAATTGGCGGTCTAGCAGCGAAATCAGGCAAGAATTCGACGCAAAGCATTTCTAAGAACAGAATGGAACGACAATTTATGCAATAAAAGAGTCTCTTAACAAACTAGAAACGTTTCTCTAAAATGAAATCGATGTTTTATTTTAAACTGCTGATGCGTTTCAATATTATAGAGCTTTGAAGAAATAAGTATGCGCTGCATACAAAAAGTTGTGAATGTGGCCGATTTCCTAAACGCCGAAATGCAGTGCAGTACGACAATGCATATAAAACTGCATCACTGCAATGCATTTTGGCGTTTAGTCGGCTTCGATTTTAATTGAATTTTTTGACAATGCAGTTTTTCGAATAATAATTTTTTGATTGCTAACGATAAAAAGCTGATTCACGTTCCACTAACAAGGCCTAACAAATCAGTGCAAGATAATCTCTTAGGAACTTCAAACTATAATACAACTGGGAATCTAAGAAATACATACATACATATGTTTGAAAAGTTTCTTGAACAAAATTAAATCTCGATATCAGTGCCTCTTATTGGGTCCGAATATATTGTATCTTTCAAAATTGAACCAATCACAGTCGCTCACGAAATTTCATTGAAATCGGATAAGCGGTTTCGAAGATTAGCATGAACGAACATGGTGATACGAGATTTTTATACACACACATGTACATATTTATCAAGAAGATATAACAAAATGATGTTAATCTATATTTGTTTGTGGTTTGCAAACTTAATTATTATTAACTATATTTACTTGGTTTTATAAATTAACAAATAAATTTTATAGTCTATGAATACTATGACGAAGGACTATGATTACTTGCTTAAAGTATTACTAGTGGGAGATAGTGATGTTGGCAAACATGAAATTTTATCGGGTCTAGAAGATGCATCATCAGAAAGTCCTTTCTGCAGTGGAAGTGGTACGTATAAAAAGTAGTTTTTCCATATATAAAAAGTTCGTCTTTTAAAACCTTTACATCTTTAAGCTTACAAGACCACAACAATACTTCTTGAAGGAAAGAGAGTGAAACTTCAATTGTGGGACACATCGGGTCAGGGGCGATTTTGTACTATAATTCGTTCTTACTCGAGGGGCGCACAAGGAATTATACTGGTATACGACATAACTAATAAGTGGAGTTTTGATGGAATTGATAGATGGCTAAAGGAAGTGGAAGAGGTAATTTGTTAATATGATAAAAATCAACAACCGCTTAACTCGAATTTTTATTTATTTATTTATTTATTTATTTAATTCATTTTATAATACATTTAGCCCATTGCCCAATAACAAAGTTGTATTACAGCAATAATAAAGCGAAATATATATGTACATACATATATCATTAACCATATACATATGTATGTATGTATATAAGCATAAAGAGAAAAATAACGTTAATTTCTATCAATTAATAATAATTATTTATTAAACAAATCCGAGTAATCACCAGCATCCCCAGAATTCTACACACACCACAATATAGAAATCAAATAGGTCGACAAGCCCAACAAATATAATTAGTGACCAGCATTGTTAAAGTCATCTAATAGTTTATTTTTAAATGTAGTCAGCGACAAGGAAAAACACCTCAGATTCCTGGGTAAGAAATTCTATAAGCGCGCTGACCGAACAACAAACGAACATGTTTGAAAATACGAGGAATGCAGACTGGCGAGTTTCTGACTGACCTGGGCTCAAATCGTTACATCGGGAACGTACAACTCGTCACGTAAAAACGCCATTTTCGGATTATGACATACGTGAACGTATTGTAATCCCATACAGTTTATACGATTGACGTGTCACGTAATTCATTTTAGTACGATTGCGGATACGATCACGGATGTGACGATTTAAGCCCTGATTAACGAGATCAATTTGCAACCATCGTAGACCTTTTTAACTTAATGATAGTAAAAAGATAAATGAGTAGACGAAACTTAAGATAATCGTCAAACGATATATTGAGGAAGTCTCCGGGGATTTGATAGTACACTTTTTAAACATTTCGATTCGATAGGTATCGAATGCGGTAATCCATCCATTCGATACGCGTCGAAATTTTATTCGATACGATAGTGTACTCGATATCGAAAGCGACGATTAGGCCCCATGTCTTCGACCAGGTATTGGTAATGTGAGGTTCGAATGATAATTTATCATCAATTATCACCTCCAGACACCTCATAACGCATATAATAATCTTAATGACGAAGTCACATATTTTTAAATTAAAATTTAGTCTGTCATTTCTGTTTGACTTGAATACCATGGCCTTAGATTTATCGGGATTTACTTGTAGATTGTTGCTCAACATCCAATTATTTAGCGCGGACAAGTCATCGTTGATAATGGCCTCCAAGGAATCAGAAAATTTGGCTTCTCCTGACCAAAGTAATTGAACGTCGTCAGCGAAGGCGAAAGTTTTACAGAAAAGAAGGGTATCAAATAAGTCGTTGAGAAAAAGTATGAAAAGAACAATTCCCAGAACCAAGCCCTGAAGAACACCAGATATAACTTGTAGCGGTGCCGAAACAAGGCCATTTATTGTCTTCGACCATAAGATCTTTAAAAAACATATTTATGACTAAGCTGGTCAATAAGCAATGAATGCTTTACCTGATCAAAGGCCTTAGAGAGGTCAATAGACACTAGTACACCCACCCTAACTAAATTAAGAATACTCCTGATAGATTCCACCATCTCAGTCAAGAGAAAACCACTATTGAAATTCGTTTATTAATTACGGTCATCAATGGGTCGCAAGTTATTAATATTTTACTGCTGTCTATTTTTCGGAATTGGTGTTATGCGTGCAACTTTCCAAACACGAGAACTTTGAAGAGGTTAAGACATAAAATGAAGAATATGTGCCAATTTTTTGGTATTGTCTTGACGTGACGTCTACAAATTGTCACGGAATAAGAGCGAATGCATTATATAAGTCCATTTTCGAAATATTAGAAAAATAAAAGTAAGTAGAACCATTTGGAAAACATGACCAAATTGGTTCTAGATCGGGGGTATTTAACTGGTTTTTAATAAATAGGTCATTAATGGTAACGACATCCATATCAGAAAGTGTAGCACGATCTTCCAAATCGCCAGAATTGCGCAGATTCTGCCACATTTGTCTAGTATCACCCAATCTGAACATACGGCAGCTATGCACTCTCCTGAATTTTCGAATTCTGGATTTGGTCTAATTTCGAATTCGCTTATAAATTTCCAAATTTCAGATATATCTGAGAAATCCGTATGGGTTATGTGTCTCTCCATTGAAGCAATATCCGCACAATTATAGAAGTAAGTGACATTGAATTGGAATGAAGCACAGATCAGTGAGTGATTAGAAATGAAAACTGCCTGAAACTGTACAGATTTGCATTCTTTGACTAGCAAGAAAATAGTCTATAAGGGACGTGGAGTGGTGGAACGAATAAAAATGAGTGGGAGCAGAGTTGTGTACATATGCAATCCCAAACCGTTCACAGAACAATCGAATTGTCTCTCTAATTATCTTTCAAATAGATCTAGGTCTTCCCTAGGAAGATAGACCGCACCAACGATTAGTGATGAAGAATCGATAGCCAATTTCCAAAAACAGGCCCTCGCATGAAAAGTAATCAACACTTTTATAAATGCATTTATATTCCATGCCATTGGCAATGTAGATGGCAACTTCAGCACCCCTACGGACGACGGCTTCTACAAATCGTAGATTGCCTTCTCGAACCAACGATCTATCTTGCCTAGTTCGTATAACTTCGGCTTACGTGGAGTTACTCGTACAATTCATATTTTTACAGATTAGCTCGTTTTCAGCAACTTCAAAATCTTAGTTTTTGGAATATGACTATATATATGTATATATATAATATGACAATATCTAAATCCATTCGAAGTTGATAAAATCCACAACTATATACGATTTTTATACATATCTTTTTTTAGCATGCACCTGGTATTCCAAAAGTTCTTGTAGGCAATAGACTTCATCTGGCATTCAAAAGGCAAGTTGCAGCAAAACAAGCTGAACTCTATGCGTCCCGAAATAATATGTCTTGTTTTGAAATATCCCCACTTTGTGATTTTAATATAAGAGAATCATTTTGCGAATTGGCACGTATGGCTCTTCACAGAAATGGCATGGAAAGAATATGGAGGAATAATAAAGGTAAGTTTTTTTTTGTTTTTGTTTTCTTTGTATAATCGAGCCTTTCTTTGTATAATCGAACCTTTCGTTCTTCATACTGTTCTGTTCTTCATACTGTTTAAACAGTTCAAACAAATATTTTGTATACTTAACAATTGAGAGAAGAATAACATTTTCTTTTACAATTAAGTTGTTAGAAAATTCAAAGCTTTAAACTTGTTTTCTGCAAAACAAGTTTTTTTGAGTTATGACTATTGCATATTGCAGCAAAATCTCGATATGACCGATACAGTTTTACATAAATATAATAGGTCCGTTTGTGTATAATAAAGTGCAGTACATAAATGAGTAATAATTGAGTAAACTGAAAAAAACTGTTGTCAAAAAAAGGTAAATAAATAAAAATAAGTACGCGAACGGAAACTCTTTAAAAATTAGATTAAGCAAACAGTTGATGGATAATAAATGTAGTGTTGAAAACCATTTACAGTTTGGACCACTCAACTCTTTCTTTTATTGGTACTCGATACAATACTTTTCATAACAAGAAACTTTTAAGAAAATATAAATTATGTATGAATCCAAACTAGCTTTTTTTGACCCGGCGATGAATGGGCTTTAAACATATTGAGAAGAAATCCTTAATGCGTTATTTATCGTCTATCTGGTCTAACAATATGGATGAAATAACTACAAATCGGTTTACAAATGACAGAGCTAAGAATGGGGGAGCAAATTTCCCCATCGATTTTGGAAAAATATTACAGAATAAAACTGGAGGCAAACCCTTCAAATAATTTTTTTTTTGAAAATCCGTTCACATATGACAGCGTTAATCATGGGGGAGCAAATTTCCCAAACGATTAAAAAAAAAATTTGGGACTAAGCTTCAGGCAAACCCTTTTAAACAAAAAAAGATTTTTAAAAATCAGTTCACTTTGACACAGTTAAGAATTGAGGTGGAGCAAATTTCCCCACCGATTTTCGAAAACAAAATTTTGGGAATAAGGCGCAGCGTTAATCATGGGGGAGCAAATTTCCCAAACGATTAAAAAAAAATTTGGGACTAAGCTTCAGGCAAACCCTTTCGAACCAAAAAAGAATTTTAAAAATCGGTTGATAAATGACAGAGTTATGCGTGGGTTATTATGTGATCAAGCTGCAAGCAAAACCTTTCACACAAAAAAAGAATTTTGAAAATCGGTTCACAAATGGCAGAGTTGAGGAATGGGGGGGCGGCAATTTCCCCAACGACTTTGGAAACAATTGTGGAACCTAATTGCAAGCAATCCCTTTCAAACCAAAAAATAATTTTAAAAATCGGATGACACATGACAGAGTTGTGTGGGGGACCAAACTTCCTCCATTCCCCTCACGGGGGTCATACACCCCATCTGTTTTGAAAAATCAAATTACGGGATCTTTAAAAAAAATAAAGAATTTTGAAAATCGGTTGACAAATGACAGAGTTATGCGTAGGGAGAGGTTTCAACCCATTTTATCCCCTCCTGGTCCAAAATCCGGGAAACAACTGCAGTCTGTATTAATTGTGGGCAAAATATCTATTTGTGTACCAAATTTCATTAAATCGGTTCAGCCGGCCAGGCGTGATGCCATAACAAATATCTGCGTTTAACAAATGACAGATTTAAGCATTGGGGATTTAAGCTTCTTTGCTTTGTTAATAATATTTTTACTAATAATATTTTTATTAATAATATTTTTCCCATGGTTTAGAAGACAGCACGTGTCGTAGCTATCCCTACGTCGCAGGTGGGTCATGCACCTGAGGATCTCAGACCTATTTCTATCCTTCCTGCCCTGTCGAAAGTTGTGGAACATCTGTTGAAGTTACAATTATCCGATAAGGTTCTACCACCTCTTTATGAATCACAGTTTACTTTTCGTCCTGGATACAATACAACTTTCTTAATTCTATGTATGACCGACCTTATTAGGGAAGGCCTTAACGTTGATGAGCTTTGTGTGGTAGTTTCTCTTGACATTTCTAATGCCTTTAATTCTATTGACCATTGTAAAATGGTTATTAAACTTAGAAACAAATTTAATTTTTCTACATCGGCTTGTAAACTTATCTGGTCTTACTTGAATGGTAGGTTCCAATTTGTTTCTGTTAGTGGAACTAACTCAAATATCAAATCATTTGGTGCAGGTGTTCCTCAGGGATCAGTTTTTGGTCCCCTACTGTTCATTATGTATATGAACAGTTTTAGTGATTGTGTCAACTCCCATATATGTATGCCTCTGATTTGTATGTAAATCATTCTTGTTTTTGTATGGTGTGATGACTTAACATTTCAATTTGCTTATATTGCTTAAATTGGTATTATTTTCAAATATATACAAACATATTAATGTATAAATACATGCAAATATGTGTATATATAGTCCTTTTAATTCCTGGTGGAACATAGGATCGCAACAAATGTTTTCAATAGTTTTTTATCATTCGTTTCATCTCACTCCGAAATACGCCATATTCTTACAGCTCGTTCTCCGTTCGACGTCTCCACGTGTTTGCAGGTCTGTCCGGTCTTCTGGTGCCTTGGGAGTTAAATTCAATGAGTTGCCTAGTTATGAAGTTCGCAGATCTTCTCATTGTATGACCTAGCCAACCAAATTTGCGCGAACGTGTATGCTCGCTGAGTTTGATGAGTTCGCCTCCACAGATCTTGGTTTGAGATCGTGGATGGCCATTGCTTGCATACTGCTGATTTCGCGACTCGATATATTCTATAAGCAAATATGTGTAGTAATATTTAATTATAATCAGTACTTTTTCGTTTTTATTGTTGAAAAATAGTTATTCGATATCGCATAGGAGAATCCCAAAAGTGGACAAATTCGCACGTTCGAGTAAGAAGTAGCTCACAAGCGAATGTGAGAATTAGCTCCTAGGCATGATTAATATTCCAAGGAACAATGGAATCATTAACATCAATTTGACTTTCAACATACACGGCAGAACATAGCAAGGCTACTTTCGGAAGCGACTACTCTTCCATCATTAGTGCTCATGTGCATTTTTGCTTATCATCATTTGTGAGGTGGCTTCGTTGAATGTGATTAGAATTCTTATATTTTCATTTAATTTTCAGGAAAAGTTTGTATTACTATACAACCTTCCTGAAAATTTCATACGACAATTAAATCACTACCAAGGCGAATTCATACTGGGTGGCAGCCTAACGACAGCTTAGTCTACGTTCAGACGATGCAAGTCTTATTGATCAGCTCCTTATTTTGTAGGCGAGAGAGGCAAGGGGAAAGAAACGGGTACACAACCTCATGTTCTCATGAAATTCGTTTTGCTCTCTCATTCGTAATGTAAGAAACGCACACATTCATTCACATTGTGTATAATTCATACAAAAGAAAGAAACAATTAAGCGATAAGACTTTCAACGTCTGAACGCCAAAGAAAGTTCAAAGAAGAAAAAGTAAGAAGCTGATCAATAAGACTTGCATCGTCTGAACGTTGACTTATTATTTTTTGCTCTACCTATATTTTAGCCAAGGAATGTCAAAAAACATTGTCGGTGTGTTTTTCTTACTTTGTGTGAGTGTTTTTTCTTACTTTGTGTGTGTTTTCTTGCTTTTCTTTTTTGACATTTCTTAACGATTTACACAAACAAAAATGCACGTTGTTGTTGTATTGTTGTAATTGTTGCCCTAGTGCTGCTACCTGTTATGAATTCGCCTTGATCACTACTAAATTGTGTTAATTTGCTATTTCACCCCGGCATTCCCCAGTGTTACCGTTGGTTTATTTTTCTTCATGCCCATTTTTCTGATTTTTTGTTCTACTTAAGTCAAACTGAATTAAGTTTTTAATTTTATTTGTATTTTTCAAGTTAGACATGATGTTTGAATAAATATCTGACCAAGTCGATAATAGACTGTGTTGTTGCCAAAAATTAATTAAACATGTTTTTTATGCTTATAATTTCTTAAAGTTCTTATATTTTTAAGTTTTCGTTTTTGTTGAAAACTACTAGTGAAGAATATAGAATTAGAAGAATAGAATAGCATCAATAAAATCAATAGTTAAATTCTGCAAGCATAAAATCTCTATATATAAGAGCATTATTTACATAGTTCGCTAAATCTCCACGTACAAAATTCATTTAATCCGTCCAGCATATTTATTAAATACAATTCATCAAAACTGTACCTACGGAGAAACCTAAATCTGATTTCTCCAAACATCTGGCAAATTCCCATAAAATGGGTTAAGGTTTCATCTTGATCCATGTTGCACAGACTACAAATATTGCTTGTTCTGTTTATATATTGGTTTGTGTTAAACGGAAGAGTATGACATCGCACCCTTAATACTGTAGAAATTTCATTTATTTTAAGGCTTCCATCCATAAAATATGTTGAGCCCATAGCTGGGGAGATGTGCTTGTAAAATCGAGAAGTACTACTTGCTGCTTTTTGCACCATTTCCATGTGGTTATTTCTCTAAGCTCAAAAACCAGTTCGCGGGTTTTTACATCCCGTTCCTTTTTTGACATCCCTCTACTGAAGTGCATATTGATTGACTCATCCAGGTTGTTTAATTCTTTAGCCCAGAAAATGTTTTCGCTTAACACAATTTTTGATAATTTGTGTGGAAGTCTCCCTGAATCATAGCTATATAGAGCTCTAGTTAGATAGCTAATAGGCTAAGAGTATAGACAGGCATTTTTATACTCTTAGCCTACTCCGCTCCAGTTTCTAGGGCAAATGCATAATTCCGTATATTGTCAGGTATTTTGAGAATTCTCTTAAGAAAATATCGTTGGAGTTTGTTCACAATTTGAAATGATGTAAAACCCCAAATTTGGGCCTCATAAGTTTGTATGGCTCTGCACTTTGCTTGAAAATTTTTTCATAAATGATATTCCTACAACCACAAGTGTATGAGATAAGTATGGACAACACTCCTTACTTGCAAAAAGTCTTCAACAAAAATTAGTTTAATGTTGTATGTAGTAATGTTTAAATCCTTGACTTTACTACCATCGCACGGTGGAAAGGTTTAACAAGAGCTCTGATGATGAAATCGTGGTTGATCTCAAAAACATCATGACGCTCAGTTCAACCTTTATACAATAAAGAATTTGTTTTCGTACTTTAAACTGTTACATGCTTTAAAAATTATTTTCTCAATAAAAATATCTTAATTAAAAGAACTTAAGACGGAATAATTAAATATCTGGACTAAAAACATATGTATGTATATTTTCTTTCTTTTACAGTGTTATCCTTACAAGAATTATGCTGTCGTACTATTGTCAGACGCACTAGTGTTTATGCCATCGATTCTTTACCTTTACCTCCATCTGTAAAATCAACGCTAAAATCGTATGCACTAACTACTTCCCAGTGTTTTAATACCTTAAGTAATAGCTCGAAAAGTAAAAACCGATGTAAAACTCCAACGAGTAGTGGACGAAACAGCTGTTGCCTTGCGTGATCGTTTCATACATTTGAATTACTTGCAGTAAATCAATAATATATTTACAAAGTATTTATTTTAATTATATATTTATAGCATTACACACTAACCTACATAAGTATCTAAAGTTGTTAATTTCTTATTTCTGTTTACATGGATTTTTATTATTTTTTATCAATAAATTGAAAAAAATATACATACATACAAATAAAAAAATAACTTATCCATGTGCATTTTCATCTGCTGTGGTTTCTGCACCTTCGGTGCAGGATATTTCACCATTTCGTTATGTGTATTGAGTATTCGGTAGTGGATTTTTTATTTTTTGTATTCAACTAGCTTTGACATGCTCAACTTACTATTAATTATTGCAGGACTTTCCTCCTGTTTCACTCCCACAACGCCCTGTCATGTAAGAGCACACCAATAAGAGGGCGCTCTATGCCAGGGAGTCGTAAGGAGGAATATTATATCGATATAGTGCATTGGTTGTAAAAATTGGTGTTATATGAGGAGATGCACTAACTTGCGATTTGGGGGAGATTCCAATAATAATATTCTAGCCCTCGCCAATCTCATACGAGTATTCAACCAATCCTTGCTCGCAGCGCTAAGCACGACGTAGAGCAACAACCAAACCCAATGTTGGGATCCCTAACAGAATAACCCGACCTCAGCTTAGACACCCTACTCAGCAGCCTGCGCATTACCCTGATTCCCTACCTTCATGCCAGATATTGCAAATAAATTGTAATGGTCTTCATAATAGGATAGTGCAAATCGCAAATTATGTGAACAGCAACAACATACTCACAGTGGCAGGACAAGATACGAAGCTTCACAGCTGGTGAACCCTCCAGACACATGGGAACTGCAACTATGATTTGGAGTGATAGAAAAAGAGGTCATGGTGGAGGTCTTGCATTTATAATAGAACGCAACGTCAACTACAAATTGATAGTTCCGCCCACGTTCCTAGAGACAACGAGCATCTCAATAGATACTAGAGATGTTGAGTTGTAGATCGCCATTTATATATCCCGTTCGTCAACAGCATAGGGGCCTAGTTATCACCCAAGAATATCCCATCTACTACAGAGTGACAACTTCAATGTTCACCACGAGAGCTAGTTCTCACAGCTGCCCAATGACGCTGGTATTCAAACGAGACTATCGTCCATAGATGGGCGGTATAACCCTAACAATTTTACAATTTTGCATTTATTAAACCCATTGGCCGTGGCGCTCCTGGTGCGTTTCTGGCTGCCCCAGATCCAGGATCGGATGTTGCAGCCCAATCACCTGCACATCTTAAATAATATCAGCGCAATTGTGAATAACAATTCCCCGGGAGTTTTTTCCCTAGTCCCCTATTCTAAATAAAATCTCCCAGGAAAAATGTTCTCTTTACCCATTCCTCCTATTATAAATTACAATTTCCCCGGGAAAAAACCCCCAGGGAAAAAGTAAGTATTCTAAACATGAGGGAGAGGGAGACATTCTTGCAAGTTTTTTCCCCAAACACTTTGAAGGGAACTAATGCAAAAATTTAAAATTCAAATTAAAAAACGTTGTGAAACTATGGCATACAGGTATGTGATGGAAAACGATTTCGAAAACGATCCTATTTTAAAAGGTGTTTTTTTAACAATATTTCTTTATTAAAAAAACTTTACCACAAATATTATAAACATATTTGTTTGTTAAATATAATTTTATCACAAAAATTATAAAAATTGGATGGAAAGTATATTAAAAATGACCTTTAAAAGTGCTTCGTTTTCAAAATCGTTTTCCATCACATACTTCTTGATAAGCATTTATTTAGGACAACAAGTTTAAATAAACATCGGAATGTTATATTTCTCTCTTGTTTTAGGAGTTTTTATCCACGCTGTGCAAACTCACGCTTCTAAAAGAAGAACTCTTCTGCCTTCGGAAGAGAGTTTTAAAACACACTTAATTTTGCACGCCTCCTTTAAGTTCACATAATCCCCTTTATTCCGTAACTATTTGTCGATGTCACGTCAAGACAAAACCAAAAAATTTTTACATTTCTACTCGCCATCGACAACAGTTTACTATTACTGACAGCCACTTACTAATCTCTAAGGCATAGAAAATGGGAAGAGGCTGTTAATAGTAGTAAATTTTTGTCGACAGCAAGTAGACAAGTGGCAATTTTTCTGGTATTGTCTTGACGTGACGTCGACAGATAGTTAAGGAATAAGGGGGATTAGGTAAATGGAAGATTTGTTCCGGTTTAAAGAATTTACAATTTCGATTTTACACACACAATCATTGGCGAATTAAAGCATCTGGCCATGGCCCAGTTTTCGCTTCACTTCCTAAGCATAAAATTCTTCCGAGAGCTTCTGAGTGACTACACTGTACATTTTACTTTTTAATTAAGCAAAAACAAATATTTATATTAAAACACAATCCTATTATCAATTATCAGCATACAATTTTTATTAATTTCTATTCCTGAACCGTTGCGTTGGTCCAAAATAAAATGTAAACACTAAACAGCTAATCCTGATTTTTCCATCTCCCTTATTTGTTTAATCCCCGGCTTTTTAGAATAGGAGCATTTCTCCCCGGGAACAAATGAATTGGAAGAGAAAAAACTCCCCGGGAAAATTCATAATTGGGCTTTATATGAAAAAAATGTAACATCTTTAATAAATAAAAAATAAATAACAAAAAAAAAACACCCTTTTAGTTATTGGATTCCTAAGTTATTGTTATGTACTATGTATGTATTTGACTTTATATTCATCATAAACTAAAGTTTATAACGTATAGTTTGAGGACAATATGAAAAATAGGTAATTTTTCCCAATTTTCAAGACAAGTAAGTAATTTTTCGTACATTTTCTTTACTCACTGAAGGGCAACTTTTTATCGCTATTGCGTTGAAAAAAAAACACGCGCTAAGTGGGCAACGCTGTTACAAATTATGTATCCCTTTATGTTATGTTCACACGGTGAAGTACATATATTCGTGCTTCGCTCTCCCATTCGTGCTTCACAGCCCAATAATGATGAAAGCATCCTGCTTTGCCATACAAAATTTTGAGAGCGAAGCACCTTATTTTAAGATGCTTCATTTTGAATTTAATTGTGAAGCACGAAAAATTGCTATCGTCTCTAATTTTTATCGCAGTTCATCGCTAGTTTACCTGAACTAGTGTCAAAACAATATAACTATGTATGTACTAGGCCTGTTTCTCTACGTGTCCGAAGTTACCCAGTCTTAATCGAAAGATTTTTTCAATACAAATTTTGTATTGAAAAGAGATTTCGGTTAAGTTTGTGTAACTTTGGGTAAGTACGGGAACAGACAGACTATGTGTAAAAAAAAGTAAATAACGAAATAATAAAAATTCGAAAAATTCCCCTGATCATGAATGATTTTTTTCACTCGGATTTTTTCTCTTTTTCCCTGTTTTTGTTCACTTTATTTTAGCAAGCGAACAGGATATATACATCATATAATTGCTATTTTATTCCAACAATTAATAATTAAAATTTGTAAATATTTATTTTTAGAACAAAATCAGTAAATAGTGTTCATTCATCTTACTACTAACACTAGGATATTAATTCTAATCAACTTTTCAATTGTTCGCTAAATCAGTTAATCGAAGTTGACGTTTTTAAATTACTCGAACAATCGAGTAAAACTTTTATTGCGTTTGAGTTATTCGAGTAAGTTTCACTGCTAAAAATTATTCGATTTAATCGGAAAATTTTTTAATTACTCGGTTTTTGGTAAATTTTTGTGGACAAAAATAAAACAAATCAAGTTTTTTTCGCGTTTTTATACATTTTAATAATAAAAACAAAAGAAAAACAATATTTCTACATAAATTAAATGATAAACTAATCATTTAAAATATTTTTTTACTATTCAAATGTTTCGGTTTGAGAAAATGTTGAGTCAGGAATTATGTATTACTAAGCTTTTTATTAATTTCAGAGAAGATATTTTTTCGATTGAACATCGGTCCTATTATTAAGAATAATCTGCCACTAATCGTTGACGCTGGAGAAATTGAGAAAAGGTGAATTAAAAAGCATTCCCAATTTATCGGAGCAATTCTTTGTTTTTCTCTAGATCCATAAAGTAATATTTTATATGACAAGGGTAATTTTTTGCTCCTTAATTTTGTAAATGCTTTTAATTTTTCGTTTAATTTCGCCGTTAGATTACATTCGATACATATTATAATACGAAAAATCTAGAAAACTAACTGCTCTCGAAATATCTTCTTTACTTAAAATAATTTTTGTTTGATGGTTTTATTTCCGAATTTGAAGTTGGTTTCTTTCTCCCTATTACTGTTATATACTTCATTACTAAACTTAATTTTTTGATCATGCAGTATGAAATAACGTTCGATTGCATGGCAAATTTCATATAATTTAAAAAATGTTACCAGCTTTTATTAAGAAATCTGCAAAAACTCATTCAAAAAAAGAAAATTTACATACATTTTTTAGTCGAGTTATTCGATTAATCGTCCTAAATAAACCGAATAAATTTTTACTCCAAATTGAAATTTTTTGTTTGATCAATTATTCGATTAATCGAGCAAACATTATTCGAGTGAATACCCTAACTAACACACTTACCTTAATATATTAATTCTTTGCAACACCTTTCTGGCTCAGATGAACTAAGCTTTGCAGGCTATATGGTCGGTGGATTGAATACCAAATGATTTTTCGCGTCCAAAACATATAAAAACACATTTTTATTCACTCTTGAGAAAATTTAATTTAACACCAAAGACGATTTCATTGAATTAGGTTGCTTGCAATTTATTGGCACTCCAAGAGATTGGATGCATCCAGCAAAGCTGGACGAACAATTCGATTTTGTTTAGTAGATTCCTCATACAATGAAAAGATAATTCCAATTCATAGCACTGTATTTGTTTTATTTTTACACAAAATGTTCTTTGATTTTTAATTTTTTTTATTAAGCTTCTTTCCTTTTTTACATTCACTGAGAACTGATAGCGGGAAAAATGTCCACGGGAACTTCGCGATAGCAATTTTTCCTCTAAGGGAAATGAAAATTCTATGGGAACATAAATTTCACTTATTATTCGCGATAGGGATGATTATGTCAGAAAATGAACCATGAAAATTTTTTGTTTACGTTTTTAGGAGCGACAGAGACGTTCTCTCGTTCATTCACTGTTCAAAGTAAAAA
The DNA here is from genome assembly GCA_956483635.1 of Panzeria rudis. Classification (NCBI taxonomy): domain Eukaryota; kingdom Metazoa; phylum Arthropoda; class Insecta; order Diptera; family Tachinidae; genus Panzeria; species Panzeria rudis. The sequence continues at coordinate 78,274,530 of OY101451.1, read as the reverse complement.
ACCGGAACGATGAGCGAAAGGAACGACCTTGTTCCTTTAGCCTTTCGGATTGGTCGGAACGATACCACAAAAGGAACGATTTTTTCCAACTCTAGTTTCCGGATCGTACAACCATACTAACACTAGATAGGCCAAATTATCGTATATGTATAATAGATTTTCGTCAAAAAACGATTTTCGAAAAGCATGCAGTCGATATAATAGTTACCCTACGTCTATGCCTGATATAGTTTTATCATGACAAAAGTCAAACTTTATATTGAAAAATAATTTGTTTTATATTAACTGTTTTTCCTATATGGAATTTGACATTTGTCATGATACATATATCAGATAGATATATTGATAGACGTAGAGCTATTGATGACATATACATATGTAGAAGACAATGCAGACCATTGTATTACCTATGAATATTTAAATGTTGAATGTACAGATTACTAACTTTTTGATTATGGAACGATGAAGGAGGCACGGGCACACAATCGAGGTCGTTTGTGGTGTCACGTTGGCCGAGATTCCAGCGGACTGAGAGGTGACAGCTCTCTGCCAAATATGACTACTGAATAATACAACCAAGAAACTAGTAAGTAATACAGACAATATCTCGCGATTTCTACTAATTTTGGCTCCATTTTTTATTTTGTTTACTTTTTAATGCAGAGTTGCCAATAATACAAAAATATTTCATTTTAAGGGAACCAGATAACATTGAATTTTTTTCGTATTTTTTCTACGATATTTAAGTTTTAAAACTTCATTAACTGCTTGATTTATGTATATTTAAGGAAAATAATATTAAATTAACTTTTAAATTTATTTAAAATCAGTAAAAATACAATAACATTATATTGCAATCCAGTTAATGTGTACTAAACTGTTGATAGGGTAACACTGTTATTTAACTTGTCATTTTACTTGTTGCAAGTGTCAAAAATCACTGTCTTGTAAAATCCTTTGCAAGTGAGCTGCAAGTTGGCTGCAAGTGCGAAAAGTGTAGGTGTATTAGTAAAAAAGTAAGACTGTATTGAGTTTTTCGAACTTGCACCTGCACGTGTAAACGCTAAATGCATTTAGACGTGCAAGTACTTGCATGCAAGTTCTCTGTACATATTATCAACGAAAATTTCGAAAAAATGCCCAACTGTCTTGCAAGTTGCTTGAATGTTTACACGGGCAGGTGAAGGTTCAAAAAAATTTCTTTATTATTGAAGCTAAAAAAAAGTGTTTGATTTTGTTTACTTTTTAGTGCAGAGTTGCCAATAATACAAAAATGTTTAATTTTAACAGTGACCAGTGCTGCTATGCCTAAGTCACTTAAACAGTCCAACAAGAATTAACACAATGACAAACTAGTGCACATCACAAAAATTCATGATGTTGGTGACTTGCCTGAAACTGGGCTAAAACCCACCACCTCAGTCATCATTTTTCCTGCAGTCAACTCGCTAACTACTTCAACCAACACAACACCTCCAAAGTTTTGTGTGCAATAACTTAATCTTTTTTATTAATATGATTATAATAATCATATTAATAAAACAATTAGCTACTGGCTTGAGCTTTTCACATGTTTACATGTTCATATATACTTAAGTATAAAATCAAACCAAAAAAGTTTGTCTTGAGTAGAACAAAAATCAGAAAAATGGGAATGAAGAAAAATAAACCGATGGCAACGCTGGAAAAGTGCACTTTAATATCAGCTTGAGAGTGATCTAATTCTAGTATTCAATTTTCGCGAAAAAGTTGTATATATAAGAATTAAAATCACATTCAACAGAGCCACCTGACAAGTGGTGATAGCAAATACACGTGAGCACTGACGATGGAAGTGTAGCGGCTTCCGAAAGTGGCGCTACTCTGTTCTGCTGTGTACGTTGAAAAATTAAGTTGATGTTAATTTTTCCATTGTTCCTTGGAATATTAATCATACCCAATTCTTTCTGAATATAACGTTACGAACCTTAGCCTAATAATCAATTTAGATTCACAAAGCAAATACATTCGAAATAATCATATTAATAAAACAATTAGCTACTGGCTTGAGCTTTTCACATGTTTACATGTTCATATATACTTAAGTATAAAATCAAACCAAAAAAGTTTGTCTTGAGTAGAACAAAAATCAGAAAAATGGGAATGAAGAAAAATAAACCGATGGCAACGCTGGAAAAGTGCACTTTAATATCAGCTTGAGAGTGATCTAATTCTCGTATTCAATTTTCGCGAAAAAGTTGTATATATAAGAATTAAAATCACATTCAACAGAGCCACCTGACAAGTGGTGATAGCAAATACACGTGAGCACTGACGATGGAAGTGTAGCGGCTTCCGAAAGTGGCGCTACTCTGTTCTGCTGTGTACGTTGAAAAATTAAGTTGATGTTAATTTTTCCATTGTTCCTTGGAATATTAATCATACCCAATTCTTTCTGAATATAACGTTACGAACCTTAGCCTAATAATCAATTTAGATCTTTTTTATTATTATATACATAAGTATTATTCATTGGTGCGACCATGGAAAAGGTATACTCATATTCATGTATACTACATATATATTAATTTTGTCTTAACTTTTTATATTTTAATTTAACTTTCCTATTTGTTACAAAATAAATGTACATTTTTTGTAATTGAAATGTAAAAGTATTTTAAATTATAATACTTGTATAACTAAAACAAAAATAAACAATGAACTGATTTGGTACTATATATTAACAAAATATTTAATTATTTTTGGTAGTGTTATCCTTTTTTTTAACGTCATTGTTCTTTAGATGCCCAGTCAAGTTGCCGTTATTTAATATATTGCTTTCAGAACTCTCTGAAACGTCATCGCTGTCACTGGATCTAATATCTCCGGACATCTGCAAATAGTATAAGAAAATATATGTTAAGGAAAATATAAATATACTATGTATTTAAAGCATTAGAAAATAATTATAATCTAGTAAAGGCAGCGGACAACGAAATCACCCGTTTCTAGATGTGAATAGAAAAATTATCCAAACGCATGCGTTAAAACGTTTAATTTTTGAGCTGTTGGTTGTCCCGCCACATATTTCGTAGTCTTGCAAATGCATCACATGCTTTTTAGGGTTCCGTATACTAAAGGTGAAAAGGAAACATATTGTTTTCGCTACGCTGTCCGTCTTCCTGAAATTTTCACAGACTATGTGTGACTATGGCTAACTACACAGAAAAAAATATCATCAAACTGCAACTAACAATTTCAATTGTTAATATGTAATTTAAATTCAAACATATATTTTGTTAATACAACAAATTTAGTTGTTGATACGACAAACAGAGAAATTTTTTCAACAAACTGAACTAACCAAATTTTTTATTATGTATTGTGAAAAAAATTAACAATCACCGTTTATATAATGCATTAAACACATTCGCCACAGCAGGCTACCAACTACAACCTGTCAAAGATAGAATACATGTGTGTATATGAAAATGATTATTTTCACGACTGCACGGCTACACGACTGCAGGTTGTTGTCCATGCTACTTCGGTCGTGTAGTCAAATTAAACTAATTTCTATTTTTGTTGGCTACAAAACAAAAACAGTGTTGACAATATAACAATATATGTTAAGCAAATTAGTGATTAGAAATATTTTTTATTGTAAAATAAAAAAGAAAATTACAAAATTTAAATGTTATAATATATATGCATCAAGAATTTTTAAATAAATAAATTTATTTGTTTTATTGTTATATATCTGCCTGTTCTGTAAATCGATTCGTTTTAAAAACGCTCGATTTAGAAAAATTAAATCCACTAATAGCAAACTTTTTTCATACTTTTCTGCAATTTCATATTTTTTAGAGCTTAAAATATCATATCTGAAATTAATTTACTATATACGATTTAAAATACATCAATGGGGGCATTATTTATTTTTGGAAACCAAGAAATTTACTCGGACTCGGTTTACCGAACAGAGCCGATAGCATAAGTCAAAAATACCAACATTATTGAAAATTAAAAAAAAAAAATTTAGTGTAATTAATTTCAGCGCTCTCTCCTGATTCCGGAGTTACGGGGTTCAAAACTTTAATATATTATATCATAAGTCCTGCAATATAGAACGGATATAAACGATATATACTACGTTTATACGCACGGGTTATTTGAATATAAAACTGTAAATTGTTGTCATATAATTGTTTTATTGCGACTTATTAACTCACGAAAACTATTCACGATTAAAGCACTATTTGCAAATAAAAATTTTGGTGCTGGCTGCCCCCGCTTTGTTAATAAAAAGCAATAAATAGAAAAATATTTCGCGTACGCGTACGGTCTTTGAAAAGAAAATAATGACAATTAAAACAAATAACTATTTGTTCTTTTATAAATTTCAACTATTTTATTTATTTATTTTTTGTAAAAATACAAACGCCTTCTATAAAAGTGCTACCAAGGTTTTGTATTTTGCTATGCAGTATAAATTTTCAAATATTTTTATTTGCGAATAGTCCGCGTATAAACGTAGTAATAGTTATCATTTCAAAATGCTCTAAAATACCTTTCTACTGGTATATACATTTTTGAAATCCATTAACCCATTGCGAGCAAAATGGAATTTAAAACATTTTTTATAAAAGCACCTTTATCTTAAAAACTGGCCGATACAATCGTTCTTAAATATGTATTTAGTTTAATAGAAAACATTCCAAACTTTCATTTGATGTATACTTGAAAGCTTTCACCGATGAAATTCATCAGTTATGGCATTTTAAAAATAAATTAACTCATTTAACTCTTAAACTCATCTTTAAAGTACCATAGCTTACGTATTTCGTAGGTGACAGCTTTCAACTATACACCAATAAAAGCATGGAAAGTTCTCTATAAAACTATACATATGTATAGTATATATGAACTATGCATATGTACCGTTGTATCGACCAGTTTTTAGATAACGGAGTTTCTGCGTGAAAAGTCAGATAAACAAATTTTTAAATTGCATTTCTCTCGGAATGGTTTAATTGTTTTAAAAAATGTGTATACCAGTAGAAAGGTATTTTAGAGAAGTTCAAACTGATATCCATATGAACCGCGTAACTCCGGAGCCAAAAGAGACCAAAAAAAATTACACTAAAATTATAAGGTAAACAAAAAGCTACCTCATAAGTTTTTTTTTAATTTTCAACGATGTTGGTATAATTGACTTAAGTCAATATCCTATTTTATTAAACAGAAAAAAACATCAAAAAATTTAAGTATGAAAAGTGCCATAACAATCAATAGGTTTTAAAGAAATAAATTGATTTGTTTTTACATTTTGCGAGATGTAAGAAATTTTGAAATAGGTTTTTTTTTATACAAGTAAAACTTTTGAAAGTGGCACCACTGAAATATGTACTGCAATAACAACATGTCAGCTGGTTACGATGTAGCTGCCGCGTTTAAAATAATTAAGTAGCTGACTACCCCACGACGATTGCTGTCAACAGCATTTGTAGTCGTGTAGCCGTGTAGCCTGCTGTGGCGAATGTGTTTATAGCATAACAAATGAACGCGCGCACACACGTAGATAAAACAAAGCAAATCACGTTTTGTGTGTATTCATTATTTGCATATTTAATAACGAATTGCTCTGTAGCTGAGAGGTAAGAACGTTAGTCTATTAGTGCAGAGGTCGCCGGTTCGATTCCGCCCAAAGACATTTAGTGTTTATCGCAGACAAACAAAAAGTCGCTTCGAGGATTGTGTATAAAAAATATTGCTAATACAACAAGTATGATAGTTAAAATTTGTTCGGAAAATCAACAATTCACATTGTTGATATAACAATAATCTTAATTGAAATAAATTTGAAATCAACAAAAAAATTGTTAAAAATTATTTCTGAGTTTCCTTTAACTTACAATTTCGTAATTGTATTTACAAAAATCTTTTTAGGTTCAAAATCAATTAATTATTTAATTGATATAACAAAAACATTAATTGTATTTACAAATTTTTTTCTCTGTGTATGGCTGTTTATGAAAGTTAAAAATTAAAGGGTGTTCTAAAACGAGTAACGAAACATGTTGAGGTCCTAATGTAATATATAGACACTTGACATTTTCAAAGTTGGTATATTATTATACAGACTACACCAATAAATACTGAAATTTAAACAGAATAAAAATTAAAGGGTACTCTATTAGTTAATGTAATTGATGTACGGATTTTTAGATATTTTCAACCGATTTTGATGAAATTTCAACCATAAATAGATATGCGTCTAGAAGGAAGGACACATAAGCTAAATATTTTCTCAAAACTAGGATCGAGAGGGGGTAGGGGGCAATACATGCCTCTCCGTAACTATACAATCGATTTTAATGAAGTTTTAAAATATAGGCTTGCGTCTACAAGGATACACAGGATATATGCAAATTTTTTTAAACATAGACCAAGAACTGATTCAGAGGGGCAATTTCTACCTCTCTGAAAGTATTTAACAGATTTAGATGAATTTAAAACATAGATTGTTCTGCGTCTAAGAGGACCCATAGACTGTTTTTTTTTTCAAAATTAGGATCAAGTTGGGGTGGGGCAATTTCTGAATCTCCGAAACTATGTTGATAGATCTGCGTCCCAAAGGACATATAGGCTATATATTTTTTACTAAAGCAAAAGCAAGAAGGGTGTAAGGGAGCTACTTCTGCCTTGTTTTGTTGTACATTTGTTGTAGTCGTGCGCCTACATGTTATATTCAACCTTATTACGGTTGTCGTAGTCGTGACGAAATCGATAAAATGTGTCAACGCTTGCTACACGTTTTACATTGGAGTCGTTTAATTTCGATTACGACTGCGCCAACTGTAGTAAGGCCCATTATTCTACCATGCTATGTATTATGTACATTAAAGTGGTTCGGCCTCCATACAAAATAAAAAAGTTGAGCCAGTCACCCCCTATGTACACTGCGTTGCCATTTATGGTCCGATCATAACATATTACATATCGTTATTCATGGCTTGACTTCATGGCTTCATTTTTGCCTGTGGTGACTTTTTAATCCGATATCAAATTCTGGGCGCCACTTATGCCATCTCGGATCCTTCCCCTCTTATATCCACGGGGCGAGAAAGCCCATCTAAAACTTAAGTGTATCTAAATTGATTATTAGGCTAAGGTTCGTAACGTTATATTCAGAAAGAATTGGGCATGATTAATATTCCAATTTTCCCTTGTTGCTTGGAATATTAATCATGTCCAATTCTTTCTGAATATGACGTTACGAACCTTAGCCTGATAATCAATTTGGATTCACAAAGCAAATACGTTCGAAATAATCATACTAATTAAGTGTATCTAGTTTTTAATGTACCCACTTTTATGCCACGCCCCTATCGTAAGACCCTTTTTTTATTTTCACATATACATATATTGCATTTAAGCCAGGCCGATCAATATAGAAAACAAAAAAAAACCAGTCACCCCTTAGAATGAATCAATATATATCAATAACGTTTCTAGAACTGTAAAAAAATTTTTTGCCACGCTCCAAAAAAAAGCACAGATTTTTTTATATACGGCAAGCGATGTAATAATATGTATGAGTAAAGGAAACATTAACTTAAAAGGTAGACATTCAAAGTTTTAAAAGGGCTTTCTTGCCACGTGCAATAAAGTGGACATAAGAGGGGAAGGATCCCAGATGTCATAAATGGTGCCCAGAATTCGATGTCGGATGAAGAAGTCACTAGAGCCAAAAAGTAAGTGACAGTCAAGCTATAAACAACGATATGACACATGATAAGATCGGACCATGATACAATAATAGTAGAGTCCGACCGAAACCAGTTTTTTGAGGCCGAACCCGAACCGAACCTAATATTCCGCAAAAAGGCCGAATATCCGCCCGAATCCGAAACTTGCCGACATTTTAAACTGAAGTCATTTATTTTATTAACGGCCCTTCGGAATAACTAAAAAGATATAAAGTGGAATATTTACCTATTTTTGACACCAAATTTATACGATTTCATTAATTTCTACTAAAGTGAAGTTTTTTGATTACGCCCGCGTTTCATCGATGATATACACAAAAAATAATTTTTCTCGACTGTATTGAATTTATCGTGAAGATTGAAAATGACCGTATTTCACGTTTTGAAATTATTTAAAAAAAATCTATTTTAAATAACAAATAAACAATTTCAGTGCAAAATTACAGAAGTAAATTCGATTGCGAAAAATCGATTTATTATAACATAAAATAGATTTTCGATTGGAATCGAAATCGGTTTTCCATTCCCTAGTTTATGCTATTTATTTTGGCAACAAACGTTGAATACTTTATGTTACTATGTATGTATATCTTTTGGTTGCGCTTTATAAAACTAAGTAAAATTTTCATTCAATTTGAAAAGACATGGGACAGGAAAAAACATATTTTAAATTTGGAAAATACTAGTTATTTCGATTAACTTCCTTATTTATAGAGAATAAAAAGTTTCGGTTTCGGCATTCGGCCAAAAAGTTGGCCTAAACCGAATATCAGCCGAAACCACAATTTCGGCCGAATCCGAAACCGAATATTCGGTCGGACTCTAAATAATAGCTGTGTTTCTTTACTCTACTTTGGGATCCCGCGGGATCCCAATTTGCACGAAAAGCGTTCCCGTACTTAAAATTCGTGTAAATGAGAGCGATTCTAAGAGAGTATTATTCTTCTTCTTCTTCTTGCACGAAACAGCCCAAGCTTTTTCTTCGTGCAAATTGTGTTAATTGTCAAACAGCTGACTATTTCAAAGATAAACAAAAGAAAAAAGTTGAATTCGTAAACAAACTTTCTTAAAAAGGTGTGTTATATTAAAAAATTTAAATTTCTTTAAAAAAGCTGTATAAAAGTATTAAGAAAAACAAAATTAAGAAGTGATTGTACATTAAACACTTTAATTTTTTGTTTTAAAAGTAGCAATTACTTTCAATGTTTAATTTGAAATGTCATGACACATTGGCGTTTTATTTCGTGGTAGAAATTTGGTTTTTGCCGTTCCCGTACTTTTGTGCATTTTTTTTAACTTTATGAGAGCAATTTGTCTTTACTCTCATTAGCACGAACTTTACCCGAAAAGTAAAGAAACAGAGCTAATATAAAGGTAGAACCATTCTCTCTTTTCGTCGCCATATTAACCATCTGACGTATTTGCCGATTATTTTTTACTCTCAAAATCAATGCTACCGTACCGATGGCAACGCTGGGAAAGTGCACTTTAATATCAGCTTAAGAGTGATTTAATTCTCGTATTCAATTTTCACGAAAAAAAGTTGTATATATAAGAATTAAAATCACATTCAACAGAGCCACCTGATAAGCAAATACACGTGAGCACTGACGATGGAAGTGTAGCGGCTTCCAAAAGTGGCGCTACTCTGTTCTGCTGTGTACGTTGAAAAATTAAGTTGATGTTAATTTTTCCCTTGTTCCTTGGAATATTAATCATGCCCAACTCTTTCTGAATATAACGTTACGAACCTTAGCCTAATAATCAATTTGGATTCTCAAAATCCGAGTCATTTGTTTACTTTTCAACTTTATTTTGTTTTGTTAAATTAAAAAAAATGTAGTAAATTTGTTTTCTATTATTTAATTATTAAAGTTTTTTCTCAAAACATTGGAGGCAACGTTTTTTCAAGTTCCTTCAATCCCATTTATGAGGCGGTGGTTTTCAGCTTGTGATCGATTTGATAAGCAAGTACCAAAAGTTTTGAATCGTTCTGTCCATTTTGGAGAAGCACATGTAGAGGGAATATCAAAGCAGACTACAACTGTAGAGAATCTCTTTTCTGCCCTCTTGAGTGCCTCAGTAGTTGATTGTGCAGCCTACTATTGAGTTGACCTACCAATCACTGAGAAGCGCCAGCTCTAGAATGACCTGTAATTAACGCAGCTCCCCATTTATACCTAAGAACCTTATCTGGCGTCCTGCCCATGGGGTCCTTGAGCACCATAGGATCCTACCTCCATGTTGTACTCTACCGCCATCATTCCAGGTTTATGGAACTCGGTCACTGTCTAATTATACTACACCACAGTACAATTCTGGGCTCTGATCCACAATACGTCACAGCAGATCCCTTGGCGAGTTCATCTAGTGCTTCGTTTCGCTTTATACAGATGTGATCCTTAACCCACTACGTTCTCTTGCTATATGCATCTAAGCACCGATTATCTAGTGCTGCGGTGTCCATTCTCTCAATTTCCTATGCTCGCGAGCATAGGCTGTTTTTCCATCAACACACGTACACTGTGTGTGAGACTCACAGCCTATATATTTTGCCACGAAGCACATACACAAATAAAGAAAAATATAGTGTATGTTTGGCCACCACTGATCTAGTGTAATGAGAATTCTCTGTGGCTGTATTTGTTAGCTGTGTTGAGGATTTGTTACCGACTAGATAATTTATATTGAAAATTGTTATCAAACGTTATTAAATTAGTTTGGCTTAAGTTCATTTTTAATTAAATCTTTCGATCAAATTATTTTTTATTTAAGAAAGAAATTCTAAAGCATGTAAATATTTAACATTCAAGGAAAAATTTGGCTGTACGGAAGGTTGAACTGACAGCTGTTTCGTGACCACCAAGTCTACTCATCAGAGTCCTTTACCCACACTACCACTGAGAGTGGCAACAACACTGTAGCGAAAATCCTACTAATATTAGTAAGCTCAATTAACACACTGTCGCCATCTTGTGGCGAGTCGCACCTTATTGAACTTTGTCTAAATGTTCGGAACTTCTACTGATTTTTACTTTTACTCTTATAATTAGTCAAAAATTAATTCCGGGCGGGCAACGCCGCGGGCACAGCTAGTATTATGTACATATTAATGTGATTTGTTATTTATTTCGGCATCTTTGAAAAAAGCACTCCATAACAGCTTGTTTTCTTATGTTAATATGCAAATTAAAAATTATAATAAATACTTACCAGTCCCTTTTGAAGTGAGTCAACCACGATTTTAAGTATCATATAAGTCCAAACAATATGAAGAACCAGCAGCATTATAAGCAGACTATTGAATATATAATACGCAGGGAACATCGGGAGAATTGAAGGTGCTTCTACAGACGTACTGAAAAAAGATATAGGTGTTTATGGTGCAATAGATGAAAACCGCTAAAAGTAATTTTGTAGTAATTTTAATTATATGTATTTTAAAATATTATAAAGATTTCTGAACACACATATTTTCTAACTTTTTGGTGTATATATTTATTTAATAAACAAAGCTAACTATCCATATTAAAACTAAATAGAGATTTGATCATGAGTAACTTTTCGCATACGGACATGTACGATCAGGGTAAAAAATTTACCAATGTTTTGTTTTGGACCACCACTCAGGGAATGACGTCAAGTCACGCAATGCATTATGCCGGAAGTAGGAAAATTTTTTATTGGATAAAAAATAGAGGGAGTAATATTTGTCGACATATGATTTAAGCGTTTCAACGTCGAAAGTGATAGGAAAGACTTCTGGAGGGTATTTATTCCACATACGAACTGAGCAACCAATTCGCTCTGTAATGCGATACGATTTACTCGCACCTCGACCACAAAGGGTTATATTTTTCTGGAACTATTTTCCGTCATCCCACGTCAAATTTGGTTGATAAACAGACCGGTTTCGGCTATGTGTCATCTTCAGTGTTCTATTGTATTTAATAGAACACTGAAGATAGCACATAGCCGAAACTGGTCTGTTTATCAACCAAATTGACGTGGGATGACGGGAAATCGTTCCAAATTCAAACAAACCCCGTCGGAAGAAAAACAAAACACTCAACAAAGGGTTGTGCTCGTGTTGTTCGCAAAAAAAAGAGAGGACTATCGGGAACAAGTTCTCCGATTTTATTACAGGATATTCCATTCTATTAGCGACAGAACAGTGAAATACACCCCACATTGCGTCGATGACCAGTGAGTCAATAGAGTTGGCTACTGCCCTACTGCCGCCTATGAGCTTCTGTGCACTGTACGCTGTCGAGAAACTTCAAAATAGACTTGAGGCTCCGGCCCATACTTAAAAGTAGGTTACTCCACTGTCACCGATGAGCTTCTTTGTACTCTTGTGCAAATATACTTTGAAGCACAGACCCATACAGGAGGATTACATTCGATTTTCGGTCGGATATAGATGGTATAAATATTAAGGCGATCAGACAATTGTCATCTGGCAGATGGTCAGTATAATACTTATCAATGTAAGGTTCATAATATTGAAGCCTGATACTGGGCATTACACTGAGAATCACTAGCCGACACATTTAGATATGGTTGCGATGGTTGAGCTGGTTGAGTGGGTAACGATTACTAAAGACTCAGTGATGAAAACGGAAGTTCATAATTACCAGTCCAATGCCAGAAATCACTAAAGTATAAAGCAAACGCAGGTAAGGGCGCATGTCTCAGTGATTGAGTGGTATGCCGACGTAATGGTTTGGGGCGAAAACAATCATTGACGCATGAAGGGCATCGAAAATGGACCTGGGATAGTAGTTGATTGCTTCGATATTCCCCCTACAAACATACAACAAAAGCAGAACAGATGGACTACAGTCTTTTACAACGTCTTAAAAAAAATCTACACTCGGGTGCTTCTTTTGAGACTTAAAAAATGTGACCAGTCCATCGAACGTTACTGTTGATTTTCATGCCAAGAACACCAAGAAGAGCATCTGATTCCGTAGTATCACATAATTAGAAATGGAACAGCATGTTCCTTCACATGTAATTGCGTAAGGATACAAAATTGGGATTTAAAAGCATTTAAATCGACCCTATTCTCATGAACCCATTCGGAGAGTGTTACAAGATCGCGATTAAGTGTATCATGCATGTTTTGCCTAATGGCCCCAATATCAAATATTCTTGGCCTATTACTTTTCACTTGTTCATGTGTATACACTTAAGTATAAAAATCAAACCAAAAAGGTTTGGGTTAAGTAGAACGGCAGCTCTGGAGCAGATAATTTTATGACGGTACCACGGAATCAATATTGAAATCGTTTGTTAAGATCCCATCCATAAAAGCCCGTATAGTGCGATCATAAATAGAGGAAAATCATCACCGACACCGAAAGCATCCAGTTTGTCAGAAGTGATCTGTGGCATTGATCACTCTATCGAACGTCTTAGAAATATCTAGCATCACCAACTTATTTTCGACGAAATGGTGACATAATTTTTCCGAAAGGAAGCCCAGGAAGTCACCCGTAAAGCGTCCCCTAGGGAAACCAAGCTGTTGGACTCAAAATATTTCACAAGGTGAAAATGCATCATACTACCCATCTCTTAGAAAAGTGCAGAGCAATTTCCGATTCGGCGGCAGTTTTCAGGGGTACTAACCTCTCCATTTGTGGAGATTGGCGTTAGATTGCCAACCTTCCAATACCTTGGAAGTTCACCAGCATGATACGAGGTGCTAAGGAGGGCTGCCAATGGATGCGCCAGCGTTGAAGAGCACTGCTTCAACTGCACCTTCCGATTATATGGTACCTCAACTGAATTTTGAATGCGCTTTCAAAGTCTTACTTCCATCCAGGTGGGAGCAGAAGAGAGGTAATATAGAAAAAAAAAACCACGATTTCAGGATGTACAGTGATGGATCAAGGATGATCTGCGGTGTTCCCTCTGGAGTATTCTCGGGCGCTCTTGGCGTATGACACTACTTCCGACATCCTGATGAAGTAAGTGTAATCTGACTGGAGGGTTCGTGAGAGAAGCACCATTTTTGTCGATATCCAGTCGCACTTCTGTCTCTAAGGTCGCATACGACTTTTCCAATTTTAGTTAGCCAATGCATGGATGTGCTATCGATTTAGGTAGTCAGACTGACGTTACTCTTATTTGGGTTCACACACGTAGCAACTTCCATTGAAATTAACTGCCCAGCACAACCTCTGTTCTGAATGCCTCCATCCTGAGTCGGTTTCTATGCCGTTTGGCACTATTAGAAACAATATCTTTAAAAAGGTAAAGATAGATGGCTAGGAAAATATTGCCTTGCTATAATGACAAGCATTCAGCATAATTAATAAACAGAAACTGTAAGGACATATCCAGAATCGTCGCAGTGATTAAGGGACACTTGGCGGTCGGCAGCTATGGGTAGTAGGATAGGCCTTTCCTGCAATGCGTTTTGCCGTAAAAGAAGAGATAATGTTCTGCCTTCTTTGCAAGTGCACGGCTTTCATCTCTCGAGACAGATATTTCTGGGCAATCATATTTTTAACGACCAATCGGAGTTATCACAGATTTGTCTAGCGACCCGATCAGATATCTCAATGCGACGGTATGGGTCTAGCACCGACAACCGGATCTGATAACGTAGATGCGGACATATGTACTCAGGTTGACACTGACGGGTGAAGTGCTCTGTCAAAACGGAATCATTTTAATTCTACTTGAATGCCATATACACAGCGGGCTACCATTCTCGTTTCGAGGTTATGCGTAGCATGGCAGTCCTAATTAGGTGCTTTTCGCTGCACGCCTAATATGGCTCTTTTCGCTATATTGAACTGGTTACCGGTGGATCTGATAACCAAAATGCTTGCCTTAGGCTCAGCAGTGCGTCTGCACGCTTTAAATGTATGGAACCACAGGCGGTGGGTTCTTGCAAGCATCATCGATTCTTTGGATAACTTACCCGAGCTCATTGATTATACCACCCCGAGACCATCATTCTCCAGGGGCTTTAGTTTCTCCATCTGAGAGGAACTGAGCTCTATTGAATGGACTCCTCTCCTCATGGAACAATTTGATGTTTACATCGATGGAAAAGGGGGTGACAGGAGGGTTGGAGGCAGTGTCTACGTTGAACTTGTAGAATTTCCAGCCTTATCTGGCCCAGGCTGGACTCAGCTCGCATCGGGAAGCTCTTAAGGATCCCGAAGAAGTGATACCATAGACTCAGCTCATTCATCAGAAGCAGTGGATGGTTCCAACCCTGAACCATAAATATTCGGCATGTGATAGCCATATTCCTTCTTCTCTTTTCCACTTCACTATCACTTTCATATCTTTTATACTTTACACTTACCTTTCCCCCTTCCCTTTTCTTATTTCTTTACAGGTAACACAAAGAGGCCAATCTTGGACGCAAGTGAGCGGAAGCTGCCTGTCTAACCTAGCCTACTTGAATGGCTGCGAATAACCTCGAATAACTGTATCATTAAAATTTTTATACGTGCCTGTTCTGTAAATCACAAGATGTTAAATCATGGTGATTTCAAAAAGTTAATAACGGCTAGATTATTGCTTTCGTAAATTGCACGATTTATGGCGCTGGTCATTATTATTTTTTCTTGAATTCCATTAACTACATGCAATCATTTTTGTTACTACGTGCAATGTTTGCAGACAATGTGGAATTGGTCGAGTAAAATACAGTGAAGTTCGTTTATAACGAACTCCGCGGATCTGAACTAAAAAATTCTTATTCCCAGAGATAATAAAATAGTTTTGATAGATTGTGCTGTTGTTCATTAGCTTGTAAATAGGCTCAAGAAACATATTTGGTACATTAACTAAAAACAAATATAGTGTTACGAAATTGTGATAAATAATTCCTTTAATGTTTCGAAAAACACTAAAGAGACTCTAGCGGTATTTTTGGTCATTTTAAGCGTATAAATTTCCATATAGTTTTACTTATAGGACTCAAAATATAGTTCGTTATAAGCGAAAATTCGCTATAACGGAAATTCGTCATAAGCGTGCTAGTTGCTTAATGTAAAACTGTTGGGACCGGATAACTTAAACTCGTCGTCTTTTATTTCATTTAGAAATCATTGAAAGAAATGGTTGCAGAATGCTTCTATTTATTTAAATCAACGTGATTAAAGAAACATTTTGCGAAGAGCGAAATATTCTGCGAAGTATTAACACAAAGAATATAATAAATTTGAACTGATGCTGGAGTATTACATATGTCGGGGTTTTTTGTATTTTTTAATTTAAATTTATTACCTGTATATAATTCGAGGGTAGAACCCAAGCCTTGTAATTATCCAAATGACGGTGAATATTCCAAAAATTATATCACATAATTTTTGATAGTTTGCATATTTGGTCAACTTCGCGGCCTAAAAATAAAATAAACCACGATCTATTATTTGTAAAAATATATATAACAAGAAAAATAAATTAATTTTGTTTAATATACTGATAACTTCCACTGCGATTCACTAAATGATTTTAACAACGATTAAATCGTTTAGAAAAATTAATAGCAAAATTGCCGGCTTTGCTAATTAAACGGTGAAAAGGTATGTTCGGTTGGTGTTCGGCGTTCGGTAAAATTTTCACCGAACACCGAGCTTTGTATAATTTTTTTTTAAAATGCAGTCCTACAAAATAGTATCGAAAACTGCAACGTACTATGAATTAGGTAATTATTTAGGGTTTCGTACACCAACAGTGAAAATGAAATCTATTGTTTTCGCTACGCTGTCCGTCCGTCCATCTGTCTGTCTGCCACAGGCTGTTTTCTCGAGAACCGTAAGAGGTTGGGAAACTCGCTCTCTATTTTTAATGTTAGTAACATTTTTCACTTTAAAATTATTAATTAGTAGACCTGCTTTTACCTCTTCTGGGTCCACACATGAATCTATACCTTTTACTACTACCTGGAGGCCTTTAGCACTTTTTAGTTGGTATGCGTAGAAATTTTTATTTTGAGTTTCAAACTCCGAAACTACAGTACGGTAGTAATTTTCGTGATTATCTTAAATTTTTGTCTCTTCAATCACGCCTCGTTTTATAGCAAGGCAGATTTATTTACCAGGTAGTCGCAGTTCTCTGAAAATGTCAAATTATTAAAACATATACACAACATAACTTGTGTATTTTGACACAAAATTGACAGCCACAAATAAAAAAAAGAGTAAACAGCTGTGGAATCAAGATTACCTGGTAAATAAATCTGCCTTGGTTTTATAGCGATGACGTAAGACACCTCTTCACCGATTAATTTTTCTAGTCTTTTAATTAACTCATTTGAGTTTTTCTCCCTTAGGTAAATTGGGGGCGGCTTCCTCCACGTGATGGTGGTGATTTCATCTTCATCGAAAAACGACTTTCTTAAGACGTTGCACCAGATTTATCATCTTTGGGTAGTTCGGGCCTCATATTGTTGGCACTTGTTGTTTGCTGTGAAGCTGTTTTCAAAATTGTTTTTATTTTTATATCGCTGCCTATCATTTACATTGAATTAGAGCGTACACGGTGGAATACTTTTGACGCCAGGTGTACATTTTTGTTTACTACTTTTTTACTTTATACAGCAACAACAGCAACATAGGCATTTCTGCTGGTTATTTACTGGAGCCACTCATGTATATGAGTACTCAGTTTTTGTCTTTGTTTATTTGTGTACCTACTTGTTTATAGGTTTATAATTTACTTTACAAAAGCAAAGGGAACAAAATATTAAATATCAGAGGGCTGCACGAATATATTCGAAAGTACTCGTATGTATGTTTGTGTGTGTATGCATGTATGTTTTTTTTGTATCTATGTTTGTATATATGTATGTATATATGTATATTTGGTCGTGGCTATGTATGTACACACATAACATGCATGTACACATAAGAACATACATCTATGCACACACGAAATTCATACGAGTACATTCTACGAATACATTTGTGTACACTTTGCAGCCCTCTATTAAATATTAAACAAACGGTGTTTATTAATAATTTGTTGTTGCGAGTATTTGTTTTTTTATATTATATACATACTTGTATATTTTTAGATTTATTTTGTTCACTGACCGACGGAAAATCAAACCGTGTGTTTACTTCAAGAGCAAGTTGCGAACTGATTTCAAAATTTAAACAAAAAATATGTAAAACTTAAACAAAAAATATGTAAAACAAATGTGGAAAAATATGAGTAGAATGCAAACTAAACAAACAAACGAATAGAATTCAATAGGAAATGATCGGGTCCAACGACCGGTAATGCGACTTCTAATGGGTAGTTTATGCCACACAGGTCATCAATTAAATATATTTTTGAAAAAAATTAAACTGAATGCTACTCTTTTAAATATAGCAACAAGTTATTTTTTCAAATAAAGTTTTAACAATTACAAACTAATTACTTACTTCTAGGAAAATATCGGCGCAATCATGAATTACTAGTACCAATGATCCCACACGGTGTAAGTTACAAATCCAACTTAACGACATCAAAAGAAGCGTAACCATGTGATGAATAAACATTTGCCAAAAGTCTTTTCGTTTAACGTCAACAAATTGAGTTACAGTAAGTGACCAATAAAATGCCATTGATATCATATAGTACCACCAAATATCGGTAGACACCGACTGAAAAAATAATGAAAAATTGCATTGTATGTATCAATTGAAGAGAACAAGTTTTGCTCATATGATATTTTTGTATCAAAGATATGATTTTCATTGGCTTAAGAATGTTTTTCAATAAAATATTGCAAATACACTTAGGCCCATTATTACAACTTGCTGATAACGTTTAAAATAGTTGTTATTATTAAGATAAGCTATCTTGAATGATAACGTGACAAATAAGATTTCTCCATTATTACAACTGACCAATAAAATAAAATATGTAATTTATATACTGTGGCAATATTGCAGTAGATACCGACTACTTTTTGTTGCTTATAATACGTAGTGGCAACAACTTACTTTGCAATAAACTGTCATTGAAGTTACCATATCTTCAGCAGAAAATATGGCGGCTTCAAATTCTTATTATTCACTTAAAAAGTTACCATGAGGATGAAGTAGATGTTAGCTTATTTGTCGCTTTTTAGGTTAATATTAACTTGTAATACCAAAACCCATTTATCTATCAAATAACATCCCAAAAATAACTATTTGTAAGTTGTAATAATGGCCCTTAACATTGATTGTTAGTTTAAAAATTTATAAAAATAGCTCGATGCATACCTGATGCGGATATCCATACCAACAGCTTTTAACATCCCACAACCATGGTTTGTCCCACAGTACGATCACACCAAAAATAAAGCTATATAAATAATATATACATCTCCATGTATTTTCACAGAATTTCGTCAAAGTTGAAGGTTTATCTTGTGCTCTTCTCAAACGCCACCAACGTTCGATTTGGCGTTCTGTCATATCCAATTGTTTTGATAGTGAAACGGCCTATTAATAAAATAAAAACGTGTATATATATGTATATATTCATAAATACATAAAATCAAATGATACGTTCTGGCAATATATTCTAGCTCTTTCTTTTTTGGCCATACGTGTTTTTAATACAACATTTAAGTATGCACTTTATAGAGTAAAAAGTTTAAAACGATAATGCAATAATAGCTTGATAAATAAGTCTACCTTTTTCACCTTTCTCTTCTAATTATGCAGTATAATTGCAATTTAATAACTGCCATTTGCTGTAAATGCGAAAGAAGTTTCCTTTTGAACATTATATTGACAGCAAAAACAAGATTATTAACGCTTTCAGTATAAATGTTCAGTTGAAAATTTATTTCGCATTTAGAGGAATAGGCAGTTATTAAATTGCTATTATACTGCATAATTAGAAGAGAAAGGTCAAAGGGAAAATGTCCAAAAACTTGCACTGTGGCATTAACAACATTTAAGTCTATAAACACTATATTTACCTTCTTGTAATCTAGTCGAATTGATTTTTCATATGCCTTCTCTAACAATGGAATGTTTGGGGCCTTTTTCGACCGCGTACTTTTAATGCCAAGCGATTTACCAATAGGAGATATCCAAAATCTGAAATAATTTATATGTTTGTGAGTATATCAGGCATGTTCTGAAAATCACATGTCTTTAAATCACATGTGATTTCAAAATCAATAATGGTCATGCATATAATCCTTCACAATTTTTTTTAATTTTTCTATTGTATAGAGCATTTAATATCATTTCTTAAAGAAAGTTATCGTATATGATTTTCAAAACGTCTGCAGGACCATTATTAATTTTAAAATCACATGTGATTTAAAACCATGTGATATTCAGAACATGCCTGTATGTATGTACATATTAGGGATGCCAACCCCGAAATATCAATCCCGGAAATCACGCGATTTTTCACGATTGATAAATCCCGAATCCCAGGATTAGTTTAAAAATCCCTGGTAGTCCCGAAATTTTAAATTTCATTTTCTAAGTGAAATTCTTACACAAAAAAGTCGTAATGAAAATTAACAATTGTAAAACTAATTTATGTACTATGTATTTAAATTTCGAGTTTCAAAATCGATACTGATACCGATACTCAAAAAGAAATATCGGCGATACCGATTTCGATGACGATACGCATATTGAAATTAATGGGTTGATTATCGATGACAACCGAACTTCAGTTGGGTCGCCAGTTGTTAAAAATCATTTTACGGATGGCAACTGAGAGCTGTCAATTTCAGTTGATTTTTAGTGCTTTTCTGGCAACCACAAAGTTGCCGTTTGGCAACGCAACTGAAGTTCGGTTGCCATTCATAATCGACCCATAAGTTCAAGTTTAAATTAGCAAAACTCTAGTAGAGCAATATTTTTATTATACAAAATTACAGTGTAAGAGATTATTAATATTTAAAATAGATATTAACCCAGTATCAGGGATGCCAAAATTACTTCACAAATAAAGCCTAAATGTAGACAAGCAAAATTGTTAAAAATGGCTAAAAAGTAGCCTAAAAATGGCTAAGGGAGATCTAATGCAAAAATCATGAGTATTAAGCAAAAGTAAGAAAGTAGTAATTCATAAATTATATTTTACATCAAATTGGAAAGATTTTTTTTAAGTAAGTAGAACCCTATGGATTGCCATTATTGCGCTCACCGAAGTTTTTTCTTTTTATTTTCTTTTTAATAGCAAAATTTTTTCAGCTATTTTTGTCAATCTTAAAAAGTTTGTTGGGTATAGCTTATTAATGCAAGTATTTCGGATAGTGACAACACCTGTTTCTGAATTGTATTTTTGCCGCCTATCGATTGCCATTCATTAGCCATTATTGCGCTTACCAATGAATTTTATTTTTATAAACGAAACAGTTTTCGGTGATGTTTGCCAATTTTGAAAAGCTTACTGGGTATAACTTCTGAATGCAACTATTTCAGAAAGCGACAAACCCCGTTTCTCAATTGTATTTTTCGATTGCCATTACCGCTTATTGCGCTCATCGATTTTTGAACATTTTTAAAAAGCTTACTGGGATTAACTTCTGAATGCAAGTATTTCAGAAAGTTTCAACCCCTCTTTCTGAATTCTATTTTTGCTAGGGATGTAACGATACGCCGTTTTGCCGATCCGATACCGATTCCGATACTTAAAAATAAATATCGCCGATACCGATTCCGATACCGATACGAATATTGAAATTGAGTTCAAGTTTAGATTAACAAAACTCAAGAAGGGCAATTTTTTTATTATGCAACATTATAGTGTAAGAGATTATTAATATTTAAAATAGATATTAATACAGTATAGAAAATTGGAAGTAATTTTTAAGGAACTACATTTTCATTGCTTTCAAAGAATCTATATTAAAAATATGCAGATCATTAGTAGAAAAGCCAGTACAAATTTGTAATTAGTTTATAATTTTAAAAAATACTCGCCATGCTTTTTAAAAAATTAATTTTTTAAAGGACATTTATCAACTAATATTCTTCTAAATAACTTATTAGCTTAATTATTAAAAGTCTTCTAAAAGTTTATATTTATTCACTTAAATTTACATGAAAACACAGTTTAGTGTTTAAATTCGCATAAAAAGAAACGAGTTCTGAAAATGGGTAATTTTTCATCCTTTTTTAACCGACTTCCAAAAAGAAGAAGGCTATCAATTCGTGTATATGTTTTTTTTTACTTTTTTATGTTTGTACACGCATAACTCTGTCATTTGTGAAGCGATTTTAAAAATTCTTTTTTTCCTGGAAAGGGTTTGCTTGCAGTTTGGTCCCATAATTATTTTTTTTTTTGAAAATCGGAGGGGGAAATTCGCTCCCCCCATGCTGTCATTTGTGAACTGATTTTCAAAATTCTTGTTTTGTTTGAAAGGGTTTGACAAAAACTGGTCCCAATTTTTTTTTTGTCGAAAATCGGAGAAGCAAGTTTGCTCCCCCTCCCCACCAATCCATAACTATGTCATTTGTGAACAGCTTTTCAAAATTCTTGTGTTGTTTGCAAGGGTTCGCTAGTAGTTTAGCCCCATAATTCTTTTCGAAAATGGGAGGGGGAACCATGTATAACTTTGTCATTGGGAACCGATTATCAAAATTTTTATTTTTTATTTTTTTTTTGAAAGGGTTTGACTACAGTTTTATTTTCGAAAATCAGTTGTGAAATTTGCTGCAAACCCCCCTTCAGGTTGGTACCATAATTGTTCTCCAAAATCTGTGCGGGATTTCCCCTTCCCCCAGAAATATTGACTATCGCATAGCTCCGCCATTTATGGGCCGAATTCCAAAATTTATTTTTTGTTTGGAATGGTTTGCCTAGAGTTTGGTCGCATAATTTTTCTACGAAAATCTGTGGGGCAAGTCTTCCACGCCTCCACCCAAAATATTTATTAGAGCACAATTCCTCCATTGGCTTACCGATTTTCAAAATTGTTTATATGGAAGGCCATCAAGTATATTACTCTTTATACTGAAATCAGCTTTTTTTCCAGAATTATTTGAGGAATCATTATAGAACACCGAAAAAGAAATTTGTCCTAACATCACTTCAAATTCGGTGATATGTAATGGAAAAAGAGAACTTCTTGCAATGACAAGCAAATGTGAAACTAATTAGAAATTATCTAAATTCGCAATATTTCCGGATCGCGACTGCTACATTTTCATGATTTCTTTATAATGTCTTTTTTTGCTGGGAATAAGATTTAAAAAACAACGAATTGAATTTGAGTTCATGGTAAAATTAACAATAAATAAATTATTGTTTTTGCAAAATAACAGCGTAAAATATTAATTTTTAAAATTGATATTAATAAAATTTAAAAAATAACGAAATGAATTTAGTTCTTGGTAAAATTAACAAAAAAATAAATAATTTGTTTAAAAAAAACTGAAAAAATTTTTTAAAGTATCGTCGTATCGACAGTAAAATATCGCCGATACCGATGTATCGGAAAATCTGAAGAATCGCCGATATATCGGTATCGGTATCGGTATTCGTTACATCCCTAATTTTTGCCTCCTATCGATTGCCATTAGATATTATTGCGGTCAACAAAGATTTTTATTTTTATAAACGAAACACTTTTCCGTGATTTTTTGCCAATTTTCAAAAAGTTTGTTGTGTATAACTTCTGAATGGATGAACGAATATGAATGTAAACAAAACGAAATACCTTGTTTTCATCTCTGAAAAACGGTTTGAGGTTTTACCAAGGTTTTCTTCTCATGCGTGCGAAAGCAATAACATATTGTTCTGTTGTATTTTTTGGTAGTAAATAAGCGTTCCTTTGTTGCGAGTTTAAATTTTTTTATGAAAAATCGATAAAAAAAATTTCATGTACGAAAAAATGGCTAAAAAATATAGCTAGATTAAAATAAAAGTGGCTAAAAAAATAGCTAATGGCTAAATTAACTTCTCTTCTGGCTAAACCGGATGAAAAATTGCTAAATTGGCATCACTGAAAGTTTACATGTAAGTTAATAAATATGAACTTTTAAAAGAATTTTAACACTTAAGCTATTAAGCTATTTAGAAGAATATTAGTTGATATTTGTCCGTTAAGAAATCGATTTTTTTTAAAAAGCATGAAGGAATTAAACGTTTTGGTATGACTTAAATAAAATTTGACTTACATTTCTACTAATTATCTGCAGAATTTTAATATACATAGATTCTTTGGAAGCAATGAAAATGTAGTTCCTTAAAAATTACTTCTAATTGTTTATTCTGGGCAGTGATTCGAATAATGTTTGGTCGATTAATCGAACATTTTTAATTAAATAATATTTGATCAAACAAAAATATTCCAATTTCGAGTAAAAGTTTTATCGGGTAATTTTGCTAGATTAATCGATTAACTCCAGTAAAAAATGGTCATTGTTTCGAATGTATATAAAAAAAGCATCCACCTTCATAAGTGGTAAAAGTGAACAAGAACGCTGATGAGATGGTGTAGCGGCCTGTCGAAATCAGTAGTATTGATCCGTTCTGCTAATCTGATTTGAATATTCCAACACTCCACTCTTATAGCCCAATTCACTGTCGGTTTTACACGTTTTCCGACTAATTTCTGACTGATTTCTCTGTTTTGTATTCGCTAAATAGTTTAGAACATATTTAGGTCGTTGTCTTTGAAAATGAAAAATTATTGTGTCCAATAAAATAATTTTTTGAATTGCCACATTAGAATAATAATAAGTTGAACAAAAAATACAGGCCATATAAATTTTTTAACTATTATGGTTTTTGACTAGTACCTTATTTCCAATTTCTTGTAGGCAAGACAAGAACCTCGAAACTCAAACGAAAAAACAATAACGATTTACTGAAATGCATTAGTGAGTGCTTCCGTCTGTAGACGCAATATTTTATCGAGATACTGAATTGGGCTAGTAATAAAATAATTTTTTGAATTTACATTAACTCAAATATTGAACTAAAAAGCCGAAATAATAAATATCAGACTATCCAGTTCAAAATAAAATTACGTAAATAGAATTATTTTTTTTAATTCGAAATGTAAAATTTTTTTATACAAACACAAGACTGACAGGGTAGCATCGCTATCACTCAGCCACAGATGCATTTATTTTAGGTAATTTGTATGTGCAGTTTTTTCACGTGGAAATCAGTTTTTTACAGGTACCGTAACGGTTATAAGTTGTATTATAACAATTACTCTGTAATCATTATTTCTTGAGTTTTATTTTTCGCTCGGAAAATAGGTTATTTTCTGAGTTTTATTTATTCCTACGAAAATAACTTATCTCAGGGACCGTAACTGTTATGACTTTTCGAAAAGTTCCAATAATAATATGTAGTTATTTTTTGACTATTATTTTTTAGATCAAAAATAGAAGTTAAAATTTGACAGATATTTTTTTGGTCAAAAATAAAAGTTAAAATTTTACCGACATTTTTTTGGTCAAAAATAAAATTTTTAGTTTTACCGATTTTTTTTTGTAAAAATTAAAATTAAAATTTGACCAATATTTTTGCGTTCAAAAATAAAGGTTAAAACTTTAAAAAAGAGCAAGCGAAATTTGAAGCTAATAATCTGACATGGCGAATTTCCTACTAATCGAAATCGATTTTACTTGTAAGTGAATATAAGAAGCAGCCATAGCTCTTGCCCAGTAAAAAATTTTCATGTTCTTTGAAACACTAAAGAAATAAAGCACATCATAATTCGCTTTAAAATATGAGCTTGTTCGGAGGCTGATTTCATAGCGCCCCAACAATCACAGGTTTTAAAGCGAGAAAGTTAGCAAATGTACACACATCCAATGGGTACTATGAATAAAAAAATATAAGCTTGGTTGGTACGTTGGACTACAAACCTGAAGGATCTTAGTTCGATACTAGTTGAAGTTAAAATAACAAACGGTGAGTAAAAATATAAAATTAATAAAAATAAATAAAGTAACGAAATAATAAAAATTCAAAATCACGTTAACGCTGCCAATCCACATCGAACCATTTTTTTCATATATTTTCAGTTTTAGTGCTGGAAATGTTGATGCGCTTCAGCGCTTTTATCAGCAAAAATTTAGTACTCCTTACCGGCAACTCGCCATACAAAAATCAGCAGCGATATCAGCAGGTTTGTCAGCGCTACTTTTACTCCATAATAGTAGAAACCTGCTTTATTGGAAGCAATTTTTTTAATGGGTATATTTAATTTCGTTAAATAAATTGGTTCAATAGTAGATGTTCTTGTTCACCAATATCAAGGATGAAAAGTGGTTAAAATACACAAAGAATGCTGGTGTAGCGTAGCGACTTCTAAATCCGGTTAAATTTTAACTTTTATTTTTGACCAAAAAAAATATCGGTCAAATTTTGACTTTTATTTTTGGCTGAAAAAATATCGGTCAAATTTTAACTTTCATTTTAGACCAAAAAAAATATCAGTCAAATTTTAACTTTCATTTTTGGCCAAAAAAAAATATCAGTAAAATTTTAACTTTTATTTTTGGCCGAAAAATTATCAAAAAATAACAGTTTATTTCGACTTTTTTGAAAAAAGTAAAAAAGAACAAAAGGATTTTTAGATTTTTATTCCTTAGCTAACAACCATTACAATGCTATACTCAAATATCGTATAGACAAATTCTTTCTGTCTGACTTTTTGAACGAAAATATTATTAATAACCATTATTTTCGGTCCCTGCGTTATTTCTTGAGTTTTACTCATTCCTCAGAAAATAAGTAATTTTTTTGAGTTTTATTTATAAATAAAAGTTAAGAAATAAATTTTATTCTCTGAGTAATAAATAAAACTAGAAATAACTTTTATTTTCCGAGGAATAAATAAAATTGAGAAATTAATCCGTAAAGTTGAGTTTTTTAGTAAAACTTAAACAAATAAAAATTAATGCATCTAAAGGTAGTCCATGCAACAAGGACTATTTTGGTGTATTCCTTATGCACGTACCACTTCTCTTTTAGTTTGATTTTTTTAGTATAAAATTGGATTATAATCGTACTTTGCGGCCCCTGGTTTTTTATTCTAAGTTTGCATTTTTTTATTATGGCAACGCTGTTAGAGAACCAAACAATAACTCAAGGAAAAATAAAAAGGAGTGGATTTTGAGAGTTTCGGCCGTTTCGGCTACCTGTGCGACAGTGTGGTTCGACTGGAATTTTCTTGGAGGATACTCTGAAGGCGAATGCCGTAATTAGTCATGGCTTTAAGTATTCACGAGGCCAAATAATTCTTCAGTAGTGGATTCTGCTACAGGAGTAACTTAAAATAAACTAAACTAAAAATTCAACGGGGCATAGATACACATATAAATTAGGGATGTAACCGATACCGATATATCGGTGATACTTCAGATTTTCCGATACATCGACGATACTTTTAAAAAAAATTTTCAGGGTTTTTTTTAACAAATTATTTATTTTTTGTTAATTTTGCACATGAACTAAATTCATTTCGTTATTTTTTAAATCTTATTAATATCAATTTTAAAAATTAATAATATTTTGCGCTGTTGTTATAAAAAAATTCATTTTTTGTTAATTTTACCATGAATTCAAATTCAATTCGTTGTTTTTCAAATATTATTCCCAGCAAAAAAAAAGAGACACAAGACTTATTGTAATCGCTATAAAATGCGATTTATATGAAAATATAAATATGGGTAGGTTTTCAAGCAAATTGTTGCAAAAAATAAGCAAAATTTTAAAAAAATCGGAATAAAATGAAAAATTACATTTTTCTTTTGACGATATTTTTATGAAATATTCGACACTGTTTAAAAATTTAAAATCGGTGCAGAAACAACGCAGTGAAAATTGTTTTTGTCCGTGAAGTCCCAAAAAAATCGTTTTTTATCGACAACTTCCGATTTTGAGGGTGTATTGCCATTTTTTAAATGACAAAATAATCTACTCAACTAGACCTAAAAAAAACATGCCACTATAACAGCGTGTAAGTAAGCTATTAAGTTATTTAGAAGAATATTATTTTATAAATGTCCTTTAAAAAATCGAATTTTTAAAAAGCATGGCGAGTATTTTTTTAAAATTATAAAGGAATTATAAATACTTACTTGCTTTTCTACTAATTATCTGCATATTTTTAATATAGATTCTTTGGAAGCAATGAAAATCTAGTTCCTTAAAAATTACTTCCCATTTTTTATACTGTGTTAATATCAATTTTAAATATGTATTTCTCTTACACTGTAATTTAGTATAATAAAAAAAATTTCCCTTCTTGACTTTTGTTAATCTAAACTTGAACTCAATTTCAATATTCGTATCGGTATCAGAATCGGTATCGGCGATATTTATTTTTAAATATCGGTATCGGCGATATTTATTTTTAAATATCGGTATCGGCGATATTTATTTTTAAATATCGGTATCGGATCGGCAAAACGGCGTACGTACTTCCCTAATATAAATATCATCAAGTAGGTTTTTTTTTAATTTTTGATTTCTTAATAAAATTGCTGTTTAGAATTATTGTTGTGATGATGATATTGATGTTGATGAAGTACATCGGCATTTATACAAACGTCGTCTCCGATTGGTTTGTTAGTTAGGTATTTCTGCGTTTTGGGAAACGACATTATCTACATAAATATTTCGTACTTAATATTCTGTAATAAATATCAATAATACGCCTTGGGAAAGGGCTTAATTACTACATATCTATAGGTACTCGTATTTCAAATGTAATAATTAGATTCATACATACATAATTATATATATATATATATATATATATATATATATATATATATATATATATATATATATATATATATATATATATATATATATATATATATATATATATATATATATATATATATATATATCTTTCCTTAAATTTGCCATATAAAAATGATTTATTTACTAGTTTTTAAACTTATATGAATACATAGTAATTAGAAGTTAAAGAAAAAGAGTCTAGCAATGGCTGCAAGGCCATCGGCTAGATTTGGTGTTAATCTATACATACATAATATGTACATGCATACATACATTAGGTGCAATTTTAATTATCTTTTTTTTTCATTATCTCCTAAACAAATGAAACTCTCATAGTAATTATTTGATCTTAGCATTGCATGTATAATAATCATTGATTTTGTGCTATATTTTTTTAATGACCATTTAATTTTTTTTCAGAAACATTCGCGTATATACATATATATATGTACATGTACATAGTTTCCTCCAAAGTATGTTTTTTGAGTTAGACTGTTATTGCTTGTGACCACAGATATAGAATTCTGCCTTTTAAAAAAGGCTATGACGTCATCGAAATTTTCGGTTAATTTGCAGCAGTTCGATTGTCTTAGCCTAGGACTGCTAGATCTCCAACATGATTTTTCATCTACTCTCACTACATTCATACGAACAATCCCACATAAATAAGTGAAATAATACTTTATAATCAGCCCACTTCAATGCAAAATCATAGTTCTACATTATATGATCCATTTTTATATATACAATAGGTAATTCATTTGATTTTGGCAACTATCATACATTTTAATTATTGGGTGTGTCGGTGCTCACAAATCCTAGATGACAAAATATCATACCACAATATGTATGTATGTAATGTACTTAGAAGATATATATACATGTGCATAGCTTTTATATACACACATATGTACATATATTTTATGCTTTTCTATTTAACCGGCAATAGGTTTTTGGCAAAATGTCCACTATGTATGGGACATGTATGGATAAAAGCACATACTTTAACGTACATACATAGATAGATAAATGCGTTGAAGTTTTGACTTATTGAAAATAAATACCTTTCAAGTGAATATCTAGTTAACATGACTAGAATGGCTAGAGGTAAAGGCCAAATTAGATCTTTGTAATCTGCATGATTTATATCTGAACGAGAACCAGGTGCAATATCTTCCCAAGTAATATTTGGAGGTAACCAAACATCTGTTGACCAAAATGTGCTTCTTAATTTGTTTACGATCTCCATCATAAGAATCAAACGCAATACTTTTCACTTAGATAATTATTTACGATTAATCTTCAACATTGCCTAAGGTACATTATAAATCGTGATAGGAATAATAAGTACCATTAATTTTAATAGGAAGTAAATTCAAAACAAGGGGTGATCCATATAAAGCATTATTAGTTTATGACATGTAAAGAACACAAATACGGCGAATTGTAATATTTTTTAATCGAGGCGAATTAATACCATGTGGCCTTGAGAGCTCAGGAGACTACGAATTCTTTTCCATATATAAGCTCTTTTGACAGCCTAAATATAAATTCTCCAAATATAAATAAATGAAATGAAATTCTCTTTGTTGTCATATTTGTACTAGCAAGTTTACATGGTATGAGTTCGCCGGGTAGTGTCATGTGTGCATGAAGTCCAGTTTCGGAGTTATTAGGCCTATGTGTATACCTGATATATTTTTATCGTGACAAAAGTCAAACTTTATAATGAAAAATAATTTTTTTATGTTAGCTGTTTTTCATATATGGAATATGACATTTGTCATGATAAAAATATATCAGGTATAGACATAGGGTAACAGGAAAGTGAAGTGTAGCGTTTTTAGTTCTAAAATAGTTTGCTGCAGCTATAACTATTTCAGAAAGTGACCCGGAATATGACAACCAGGTCTACCAATTTGATCTGATAAGACCAAAACTGGTCGATTTATTTACAGAAACTTAACTTTTTGTCACTTGACATCACCAAAAAATTAAGCTTGTATTTCAGAACCATGCAATCTGATTTTTTCTTATATTTTACTACATGTAGAGTTTCTTACGTTGTACACAAAGTAGATATGACTTTGTGTACAACGCAGTAAATAAAACTTAATTAAATCAAGCTTAATTGCTTTGTGACGTACATGACAAAAAAATGATTTTTTTTTCTAGAAATATCCATATGCAAAATTCAATATCTAAAAAATTTAAATCTCCAGGCCATAGAACACTCTTATGACCAGTATTGGTATACGTGGCTGCCTATTGCACGCAAGCAATCAAGTAAAAGCAATAAGATTCCGAATTGATACTTATGGCCAGTTGTGCTTGAAAAATATTTAGACGATTCTTGGAAATAATGACGTCTCTCCTTTGAGATTTGATTATTTTTGTATTATCGAATGTATTTTCAAGACAAATATTTTTATAAGTGCAATATAATGAATGCTAGTAAAATGATTAGTTTTATTAGTTTTTGGTCGGCTTTGCCGAATGTTTTGGTAAAAAAAAATGTTTTCCTTGTGGCACCCCTGATGACAATACCCATTACCGCTGTGGTTTTTTGTCCTCTTTCAATTGCGAATAGCGCTATGTGTTGTAATGATAACGTGGCAATATAGAAAACATTTTTACCATATTTTTTGAACGGCACTCGTTCGTTAAGTTTTTACATATTTTGTCATCGCAAAATCGAGTTTGTTATCGATAACTTGTATGTACAAAATCAAATTAATTGGATGGGTTATGACAAGTTTATTTCTATAATTTAATGTGTTTAAAATTTCCTCGTATATTTAATATTTAATACTCGTGAAAAAGTTAAATATAATGGCTGATTTTCTCGACTCTGAAGCTGAGGAATCTGAGGTAATAAAAATATAGTGATTTATGTATAAATAGCACATATTAATGGTCTTAAAGATGATTGCTGTGTACATAGAAAAAATTACATTGTGCTAAATTTTTTGATGATGAAAAATACATGAGTATGTATACATCAAAAGCGTGCAATAAATTCTGCGAATTTAAGCATACATATTTATAGTACATTTTTATTTTTTGTAAACTTGGGAATTCAATGTAATATTAGTAAACCATCAATGTCTATTATATCACGTGCGATTTCCTAAATTGAGAGATACCTTCGCCTCATGAAAACTTTGTATTTTTAATGTACATATATAGGTACATACATAGTATGTATGTATGTACTGAAAAGAAAGCGAATTTCATAAATTTATAAAACCACTGGAAATTCTATAGCGTTGAAATCTGTACAAACTTGACCGCTTTGAAAAAGAATAATTATTCGTATATACATTGTATGTATGTATTTATGCTGATATGTAATTCTGCCCTCATATACAATGCATACTTACCTTCCAAAGAAATTAACTTACATATATGCATGTACATAATAAAATCAGGATTGTACGGGAGCAGTACTTTCGCTTACAAACTTGCTTTCAACTTGTCTTCAATAAAATGTGATTCCATTCACGCACATACATATATGTACTTTATAAGGGGTTTTCACATATTACGTAACACTATTTTTCAAACGTCTCCCTCCTTTCTAACACTTTGGAACAAATTTTCAGTACAAATTCTATAATCCGTATCAAACTGTAAATCCCTTCCGCTAGGAGTTGTGAACAGCCACAAAGATGACAACCGAAACGGTACTGCTATAAAAATTATTTTTACTTGGGTATCGGAGCGGTATTTAAGTTGTATCGTTATATACCCCTAAAGAAAATCGAATACCGGCATAGGCATGATACTTAAAATTGTTTGACAAGAATGGAGATTTTGAAGCAGGGATGCGAAATGAGATTTTACAAATTGTACTAACTTAAAAGTGTACTTTTTTCAGTCCGAGTGTACTAAATTTGTTTTATTTTAGATAGTATTTATTCAAAATTATTTAATATATGTACATAAAGATTAATTTTTACAAATTTATATGTGCGTAAAGAACTTAACAATTAACAAAAAAGCACATTGACGTTCATTTGCATTAAGTACTTATGTATATGTGATGATCCTTATAAAAAGAGACCTTATTTTCCGGATGCCGAAATAGATTTTTCGCAATAATATAACCACTTAACAAATTCTAAAATAGTTCTATGTTTTAGCATTTATTCTCTAGTTTTCAAATCTGCAATGCATTTTACTCCGTATTGTTCCGTTTTTTTTCTTCTACGAGTGAAATGCATAAAATCTTGTGTATAAAAATAGCATTTCGGAAAAAGGATCCTAACTTCCCCATGCATTTCATAAGAGGGAAGTTAAGGTCCCTTTCTCTCTAAATATAGAGGTTGGGAAAAATCTCTTTTTAATTCATTTCGGTGGTGAAGATATATATAATTCCACCTGTAAAGTGAGGGGAACATACCTGAGCAGTAATACCAACCAGAACCTCAAAATCGACTAACTATACTCAAACTGCTATTTGTGACCCTACGGAAAATTCTTGCTGGCAACATTTTAGTAATTTCTAGATTATAGCAGCAAATCCTTTGTTTGGATTAGATTGAAGATAGTCGGTCTCTTGAATATTCAAGAGAACACTGAAGATGACTCATAGCCGAAATCGATCTATTTATCGACCAAATTTGTCGTGGGATGACGGAAAAACATTCCAAATTCAAACGAACCCTGTCCGAAAAATACACTCAACTTGATAATTATACATCCATCAGCGCTCGAAAATGTTATAGGTTCAATATTTTTACTCTCATTAGGAAGCATTTTTAATATTAATGGTACGTTGCTAGAAGTTCTTGCTGAAACAAAATTTTCTGACGTAAGCTTGTTAAACCATAACATTTCATTATTAAAATCAACTTTTTTTGAAACTTCGCAGTAAATAGGGAAAATGTTTAAATAGTGCACTTGGCAGTTTTTCTAAGCGTTGAGCAGCTTTGAAGTTTTTTGTTTAAAAAATAAGTTTTTCTGTAAATTGTGCAGACTTTTCAGTTTTTCTGTTATAATATCTTAATCTTAATTTTGCTATTTTAATTCAAATTTCTGAAGCCATCGTTTTACCCATATTGCTTAATATAACAGGCTTACTAGTACTTTTTCAAACCTACATTTAGGTTTACGAAAGTTGTGTTTTCTATATGGAGTTTGCTATCATTGTTGTAAGTTGAGTTCATACGATTTTGATGATTTTTCTTATATTAATTATAATCATTAATGGGTTTTGAGTTTGGATGAGAAAAATTTACAAGAAATAATTTTTGGCGATTTTATTTCTACTTTTGGCGACTTTCTGCTAAATTTTTATGAGATTAAATTATAGAAATTTATATTGAAAGAAGTATTATATAAAAAAAATATATTATCAAATATATATGTATTAAGAAAAACTACATAAAATAGATTTTGGCGACTTTAGGCGATTTTTATTATCAATTTGGCGAAATAGGTCGAAAAAAATCTGACAACCCTGTTGCCAATAAGGCTTCCGAGATAGTAAAACGTAGCAACTTGACATTATATTGCATCCCGTTCTTAGCATTTGGGACTATGCTGTATCTCGTTATTATGATCCAACACAATAGCGTGACCCGAGTCCATTTTCTGGTTAGATTCTCCGAATTTTTTTAAATCAAAATTATTAAATAGTCCGTTAACTTTATGTTAACCCCCCAAAAATAAAAAGTGCCCAGGATTTTTTATGTGCAATTTTTTCACATGAAAATCAGTTCTTTTCTTCTAAATTTTCATTTTTTAAAAAAAATATTATGGCAACGCTGCATTGAGGTGCTATCGTACTTTTGACTTGCAAATAGTGTTAAAAAAGTACAATTGTATCAACTTTTGCATTCCTGTTCTGAAGTCTAGTTTATATGTAAATATTTAAAATAGCCTTGCCACACATCGAAAAAGGGAAAATATTCCTAGAAATTTTATGCAAGTATGTGTAGTATTAATTTTGTGATTATGTAATCGAATTTTGTGCTGATTTCAAATAGAGTCGCTGGAAATCTCTTAATCGTATATTGCAAAAATATACAAAAATTGCTAAAAATGGAAACAACCCCTAAAATTGAATCATTTTATATTGAGTATATGCTGAAAATTCGTGAAACTTTTTACATACGAAAACAAGCTCCAAAGCTGATTAAAATTGCTAAAACTGTCAACAATACCAAAAACTCAGCAAAATATTGGTTAATAATTGCTGATAATTTCACTATTATTGCATATTAAACAAATATTGCGGAAATGAAGAAAACGAAAAAATTCAAAAAATTCACAAAAACTCTAAAAAGTGCAAAAACTTGTAATAATCATGTCTATAACGAAAATTCTCCAAAATAGCAATATTGCCAACAAGCCCTAAAATTTATTAAAACTCGCCAAAAATGTAACGAAAGTTAATATCTCGGAAAAAATCGCGAAAGTTATGAAAATTCGCTAAAACTTGCTAAATTTTTAAAGATTACAACGCATAATAAAAATGTAAAAAAGAAAAATCGGGAAAAATTACGCTTGTCGTAAAAATAGGGAAATTTTGCGAAAAATTGCAAAATTTTTAAAAAAGCCATAATTTTTATTAAATATCGCTAAAACCGTAAGGAGTACCAAAAATTTGTGGATGTTTTGGAAGAATCCATTAACACTGTATTATTGAATATTGTTAACTGGATGTCAAATTCAAATCTATGCATCAACCCTTCGAAAACAAAAGCTATGTTGTTCAAACCACCTAGGTCCATGTATAGCATTTCGGTTGCCATTCAAGGTACTCCGATTGAGTTTGTTGAAAAAATCAAGTGCCTGGGATTGATAATTGACGTGAACCTTAATTTTGGTGACCACATCAATTTTATAAGCTCTAAAATTAATTTTACCTTAAGACGATTGTATTCGTTAAACCTTTATCTACCTCTGTTTGTTAGGAAGCGTATGGCTCATGCGTTGCTTTTATCTAATATGTTGTATTGTGCAGAAGTTTTTACTGGGACAACTGCCTATGTCATGAATAAATACCAACTTCTTATGAACAAAATAGTTCGTTTTGTTTATTGCTTGAAGGTACGTACTCATATTACAACTTATGTAATAGACTTCTTGGGTTGTGGTTTCAAGAATTTTATTCATATTCGTTTGCTTTTACAATTTTATAAGATAATAAAAAACAATAATCCTCAGTATTTACGTGATTTTTTTCTTTTTTCGCGCTCTGTGAGGAATCCTCAGATATTATTTCCGCGCATTAGAAATTGTACTCTAGATTTTTCGTTCCAAGTTAGGATAGCGAGAATTTGGAATAATTTGCCACAGGATTTAAAAACGTTTCTATTTTCTACCGTCGTTTTTAGGAACAAACTTTTGGAATATGCTTGCCATAACAATATTTAGTGCTTTTGATACATGAGTTTTCTATTGCATTAAGTCTCCAAACCATTTATACATATCGACAGCTTATTATTATAATTAGTTTGCATATAAACATTGGAATATGCATTAGATAGCAGCAAGTCAATGATAAGCTGTCGATATATTGTATTGAATATATTGGATATATATTGAATACCTAATCATGCGTTTTATGAGATAAAAATCTTAATTATTATTTGTTGGGTTGTCTACATTTCAAAGTTGAAACGGTTAACTCTACTCTCTTTACTGTATATACTTGATATATTCTATTCTAGAACATCAATTTTATATTTATATACATAAATTTTGTTCTATCATGTAAATATTATATTTCTTTGATATTAGTGAGATTTATATATTAATTTAAGTTATCTTTTATTAAGCAATATTGTTAGCCTACTAACCATATACGGCCTTCATGGGCTCGGTTAGTTAAATGAATTTTTAAAATAAAAAAATAAAAAATAAAAATTGCGAAAATGGCGAAAAGTCGCAAAAGCTTGCTAACAGCAGCATAATAGCAAATTCGAATATTGTTTAAAACTCGAAAAAACTGCAAAGAAGATGAAAATTTTCAAAAAGTCGCTTTTATCGCTAACATTGCGAAAATTCGCAATACATTGCGAGATCGGAAACAAGCCTTAAAATATATTAGAACGCCAAAACTGTTAAATATAAATAAAAAAATCCGAAAGAAAGCGAAAAAATCCCAAGTTCGCGGAAAATTGTTAAATGCATTGAAAAAATTACTAAAACTGTAAAGAACAACATAATCATAAACATCGCGGATATTGCAATTAGCTCTTCGATAGACTCCAAAAACTCACACCTCTGAACAGAATTCTTATTTTTATTTTTTTGAAAATTAATAACGCTTAATTGTTTGGTAGTTTTTAAGTTACGCTACTATTTGTAGCGAATTATTTGGCCCGGAAATTTCCATATCGCCATGACTAATTACGGCTTTCGCTTAAGGAGCCTCCTCCAAGAAACTCGCGCCGATCTGTACCGTTGTACAGAAAGCGGGAATCCTCAAATTCCTCCTGTTTTGTTCAAATGAGTTTTGTTTGGTACTCCACCACGATTTCAAAGTACGCTTTCTTAGAAAGCTAGGTTAGGTTATAAAAAAAAAAAGTTTCTGCATGCGTTTAACAACCAATGACACGAAACAATAACTCGGCACCGTTAACTGCCACCAACTTGCTAATCACATGTGGGGGGTGAGACGCAAAACTCTCGAAGGCCAATAAACGAACAGTGGCTTGGTTGCATTTACGAAATAATTGCCGACGACGCGTGATGTTAAATCGCCCAGAGCTGCTTTACGACTGAAATGGGATTTTGTAAAGCAAGAATGGTACCACGATTTTTAGTTTAAACGTCTGCTCTCCTTTTTTGTCAAATGATACGAGTAATATATCAGAAAAAAAGAGAAAGTGGAACTACCTTATATACTTATACCATGTTAGGTACTCTAATATTGTCATTGTGCGTGACCTCAATAACAATTTATTTGAACCTGCTAAATCCCTGTTGGTACGAAGTGCTTGTGATAGAATGGGTCTTTCGGTTGTTTATAATTCTCTACCTACACATTTTGACATTCAGCACAGTTCAGTCTCTTTATTGGATTACTTCCTAGTTTCGTTGCCCGCGTTGGTGGTTAAATCTAACCAGTTTCAGTGTCTATCGCTTAAATCTCCAATGTTGACTGTTAGGCAGTTTTATGAGTACTATGACTACAATGCGGTTAGAGTTGACACTTTTGAAGCTATGTTGCCTGCCTCAGTGCACCATTGATGATATATTTTCAACAGGTAATGTCGATGAGCAGTTGACAATTTTAAATGATGTGCCTTTGAAACGACGGATGAGTAGGAGGCATATTGAGGACTGGATGAATTCTCCTGTAAGAGATCTGCCATATAGGGTGTATTTGTACAATAGGACTAATGAGAATTGGAAGGTCTTCTGTCAATATAGAAATAAAGTAAAAACTATTATTAGGAAACTTAGAGAGAGCTCATAGTTTGATTTTTCATAACAAGGACAGTAGGCAGATTTGGTCTGTCCTGAATAAGAATCGAGCTGGCCGTACTGTTGAAAGTTTTAGATGGTTTTGACCCTGATGAGTTAAACAATGCTTTCTCATCGAATCAATCTATGAGTACCGCTGATGATGTTGTTGTTGTAACAGCTCTGCTGCTGTTGCCGGGAGTTCCTTCCTGAAAATATTAGATTTTTATGTGATTAGTATTATGGGGGTGTGCCATCGGGTGGAGGTTGGAGTTGGGGAAATCTCGCCACCTCAGTACGCCTTAGCTATAGGTCAATAGGTTGGAGAACGCGCAGTGTCGTGGGGGCTTTTAAAGCACTCTGGGTACCGGTTTAGGGCACCTGGAACTATTCGTTCCTGGTAGCAGCTCAGGATACTGATGCATCTGCTCCTTAACTGTGCCAGTGTTAAGCGAGATTGTCTAGGCAGCCGGCGCTCACTTTCTGAGATCGCAGGGGGTCGGGTATTGAGAACCCTGTTGCATCTATAGCTATTCACAGTTTCGTTGACCGACTGTTGATGCAACATTTTTATGGCGCTCGGTACAGACACCGAGTTGACGTCGCTTAGGATGACGTTTGTGATGTCATCGCGATATCGCCGAAAATATGATCGGATGCGTTTTGGGAGAGGGTCCTGCATTCGAATTTGTTGATTTGGGTGGGTTGGCATGTGACAAGCCATCTGGAACTGCTTTGTTAGCAGTACCTTATGCTGCCTCAAAGTGCTAAAGTGCTTTTAGGACCTTATTTCACTTTTTGGTTTCTATAGGTGGCATGCGATGAGAAGTGTAGGAGGCTGTCAAATGATTTTGGAATTTTTGACCGTAGGTATAAGTCTGCCTTCGACGGAGATGTCAAGTTGAATCCTTCTTTCGTCCAAGAAGTGAAAAGTGACACCGACGATTTTGAGGGTGATAGCTTCAAGTTACGTTCTTTCAGGAAGTCTGTGATGTGTGGCCACGTATTGCGTTATTTTGCCACTTATGTCGGGAATCTTTACGCCAGATGACATGATTGTGGAGCCATCAGCGTATGACACTATCGAGACTCCCTGGAGTGGGAATTTTGGCAAGATAGATGTTGAAGAGTATAGGTGATAGGTGGAACACCCGTTTTTATCTTGCGGTAACTTGATTTTTAGCCTCTAAACTCTTATCTACCATTGAGATTATCTACCATTGATATAGTTGGCAATCCAGCGTTTGATGTCGTTGGGAAGGGTGGAGCTCAAGATATTTTCAATCAAGAGTGAGTGATCGACCGTGTCGAAAGCCTTGGAGAGATCAAATGCCGTCACTATTGTGCGTTGACACGGTCTATGTTGATTGAGGCCATTAGCGATATGGGTAGCTATCAAATTCAAAGCCGTCGTGGTGCTATGGGCTTCCCTGAAACCATGTTGGTGTGTGGCGAGCTGTGCTGATGTTGTTAATATCGCTGGTATTCGCCGGGATGGTTTTTCATTTCGTACTGTTGTCCTTTGGCAGATTTTTGCTGCTTTTAATAGGATTAATTCTAAGGCTGTTGGTAATGACGGGTTTGTGCTAAATTTCATTAAGTTATTATAGCCGTTTGTAGGCAATTTCATATTACATTTGGTCAATACCATATTGACTACCTCTAATTTTCCAACCTTATGGAAAATTGGCAAAATCGTTCCCATTAAAAAGAATAATAGGGATTTGGTATTGATGATTTGAGACCGAGCATCTTATTAAAATCCAACTTGTTACGCATATTGACAATAATAATCTATTGCATGACTGTCAATCCAGGTTTAGGTGCAATAGGAGTTGATTGGTCTTACCGATAATATTTGGAGGAGAATATCCAGCAAGGGTGTTTGTGTGCTGCTGTCATTGGATTTGTCTAAGGCCTTTGTCAAGGTTAATCATGAGTTATTAGTTTCTAAACTCTATAGATTGTGTGGTCTTTCAAGTTCGGGTTGCAAATTGATGTCTTCCTTTTTTTTTTATAGAAAACAGTATGTAAAAAACGCGAAAATAGCGAAAATTTGCAAAAAAAAAATTGCTAACAGCGGCATAATACCAAATTCGAATATTGTTTAAAACTCGCAAAAACTGCAAAGAAGATAAAAAGTTGCAAAAAGTCGCTTTTATCGTGAACATTGCAAAAATTCGCAACAAATTGCGAAATCGGAAACAAGCCCTAAAATATATTAGAGCGCGAAAACTGTTAAAAATATACAAAAAAATCCGAAAAACGCGAAAAAATTGCAAGCTCGCGAAAAATTGCTAAATGTATTGAAAAAATTACAAAACTGTAAAGAACAACCAGCCCAATTATGAATAATAATTCCCCTATTTTCCCTGTTCCCCTATTATAAATAAAATCTCCCCGGGAAAATTTTCCCTTTTCCCATTCCTCCTATTCCAAATTACAATTTCCCCGGGAAAAAAGTAAGTATTCTAAATACGAGGGAGAGGAAGAAATTCTTGCGAGTTTTTTCCCAAAACATTTAAATTGCAAAAATTTTAAATTCCAATTAAAAAATGTTGTGAAACAATTGTATAAGCATTTATTTAGGACAATAAGTTTAAATAAACATCGGAATGTTATATTTCTCTCTTGTTTTAGGAATTTTTATCCACGCCGTGCAAAAATGCGCTTCAAAAACGTGAACTACTTCTGCCTTTGGAATAAAGTTTTAAAACACACTAAATATTGAACGCATCCGTTAAGTTCACATAATAGGTAAATGGAAGATTTGTTTCGGCTTAAAAAATTTACAATTTCCTTTTTACACACAATCATTGGGGATTTAATGCATCTGGTACTGGCCTTGGCCCAGTTTTCGCTTCACTTCCTCTGCATAAAGTTCTTTCGAGAGCATCTGAGTGACTACACTGTACATCTTGCTTTTTATTTAAGCAAAAACAAATTATCTATATTAACACACAATCTTATTATCAACGAAAACATAAAATTTTTATTAATTTATATTACTGAACTGTTGCGTTAGTGCATAATAAAATGTAAACACTAAACAGCTGATCCAGATTTTTCCCTCTCCCTTATTTGTTTATTCCACTGCTTTTTCGAATAGCAGGATTTTTAACCGGGAACAAATGAATGGGAAGAGAAAAACTCCCCGGGAAAATTCATAATTGGGCTGAACATAATCTCGTAAAATCAGATAGAAAATGGCGAAAACTCCTCAGAAATTAGTAACATCGCGGATATCGCATTAGCTCCTCCATAGACTCCAAAAACTCACAACTCTGAACACAATTCTAATTTTCTTTTGAAAATTAATATTAACGTTTATTTTTTAATGTTTAAAAAAATCGGATTTTGTAAAGCAAGATGGTAGCACGATTTTTAGTTTAAACGTCAGATCTTATGTGATGGAAATCGACCGATTTCAAATCGCTCGATTTCATCAAACTAATCTGGTATGTGATGGAAATCGATAGATTTCAAATCGCTAGATTTCATAGAACTAATAATAGCCAAATATGTCTTAAGTAAATCGCACGACACAGTGATCTCGAATTTAGGATCAAATAAAATATTCTAAGCCTCGAAAACAATAAAAACATGAACAATTACCTTTCAAGAGATTTTGTTTTTTGAAATCGACTCGATTTGAAATCTATCGATTTCCATCACATACCAGAATAATAGCCAAATATGTGTTATGTAAATCGTACGATACAGTGAAATCGAATTTAAGGTCGAAAAAAATATTCTAAGCCTCGAAGACAATAAAAAAAATCGATGTCATCTTTCAGGAGATATTTTTTTTTGAAATCGACGTGATTTGAAATCGATCGATTTCCGTCACATACCACAATATGTCAGAAAAAAAGAGAAAGTGGAATTACCTTATATATTTATACCATGGGTATAGATATAAATCAAACAAAATGCTCAAGAAATTATAAAATATGTACATTAGAGAAATAACTTTTTTACGTTTTTGGATATATCAAAAAGAGCATAGTCGAATAGGCCATTGAAAATTATTTAACAAATTTTTTTTTATTAATATGATTATTTCGAACGTATTTACTTGTGAATTCAAATTGTTTATAAGGCTAAGGTTCGTAACGTTTAATTCGGAAAGAATTGCGAATGATTAATATTGTAAGGAACAAAGGAAAAACTAACATCAACTAACTTTTCGCGGTTGTCAAAAAAGTTAACCGACAAAACGTGTAAAGTTTGGAAATCAGTTATTTTACTTAATTATCCAAAAAAAACGTAAATAATTTTTTTTTTTCAATACATCAACCTGGCCCGAATCTGTATTTACAATTTGAATTAATGGGAAATAATTCGCTGTTTTACTATGAAAAATATAAAAAATGTAATACAAATTTGAAAAAATTTTGACTTTTTACCTATCCCCTATTTCAATATATTAAAAGTTAAAAATAAAAGAGGTTTGTATTTTAATAATTAAAACAATTTTTTCACTTTGTTAATAAAATATTTAAAGCTTCTTTATTTGAAATGAACGTACTTTTTTTTGGGAGATTTAAAAATTTCTTTTTTTTTTTGGTGGGGTGAGGTTTTTATTCCAAAATGATCCGACAATTCGCGACCTTAGTATTGGTTTAGCCCATATGCCAAAAAGGTCGGAATACAGAAAAACAACAAAGAAGATTTACATAAAGTTTTCTCAAAATATATCCGATAGATTATTAATGTGATTATTTCGAACGTATTTGCTTGTGTATCCAAATTGATTATTAGGCTAAGGTTCGTAACGTTATATTCAGAAAGAATTGGGCATGATTAATATTCCAAGGAACAAGGGAAAAATTAGCATCAACTTAATTTTTCAACGTACACAGCAGAACAGAGTAGCGCCACTTTCGGAAGCCGCTACACTTCAATCGTCAGTGCTCACGTGTATTTGCTTATCACCACTTGTCAGGTGGCTCTGTTGAATGTGATTTTTAATTCTTATATATACAACTTTTTCGTGAAAATTGAATACGAGAATTAAATCACTCTCAAGCTGATATTATTTATATCCGATAGAATTTTTTTGTATTCTCACCACTGCTTCCGTCATATGTTTGGAAGAAAAATTTACATTTTTGTAAAATATCTTGTTTTGTGCTCCAGTAGCCACTTTTTTTATTTTATTTGTAAAAAGTAGCTTTTGTTGCTCCATGTGTATACTAACTGCTGTGTATTGAGTAACTTGTTATTAAGATGAAATTTTCTACTTTTTATTGAAAATACGCGTATAAATGTTATTAGAAAAGATATTTACATGGAATAAAAAGTTAATATTGATGAAACTTGGTATTTTACTTGATTTCTGATTTTTATTTTATTTTTTTTTTTCAAAAAAAAAAAATTTTTTTTACAAAAAATTTATCAGAAATGATTATATCGAGTACAATGAATGCTTGATATCTCAGAAACCAGGAACAATTTCGCGAAACAGTTTTTGGATTCTGAAAGAGGGTATTCAAAATATATATACCC
The DNA here is from genome assembly GCA_956483635.1 of Panzeria rudis. Lineage (NCBI taxonomy): Eukaryota > Metazoa > Arthropoda > Insecta > Diptera > Tachinidae > Panzeria > Panzeria rudis. Next base: position 78,231,136 of record OY101451.1, on the reverse strand, counting down.
CATACTTAACTAAATTTTTTTTTAAATGGTCGGTGGGCCAAAACAATACTAAGGTCGCGACTTATAATCACCATGTACCCAACAAACATGCGGGTTTCATATTTAGCTTAGAATAATTTAAAAGGATTACTTGCGAATATTGTGCAAATATACCTTTCTGTAGAATAATAGCAAATGGTTGCCCACATCGGGAACGTATATATTTATTTACAAATATTTTTTAACATATTTCAAATGTGGAACTAAAAAGAACTACATTTTCACTTCTTTCAAAGCACTTCAAGGGCGAAATAAAACGTAAGAAAATACATTTCGTAACACTATAAATATAGTTTCAAACTCAATAGAGAAACGGACGTTTACGCAAAATTTTAGATTCTTGCGATCAAAAACGCCGACTTTATTAAAGAAACTCAAACGGACGTAAGTACAAGCTCGTGTATTTTTTAATGTAAAAAGACATATGAAAAACATACAAACGCATGTATTGCCTGAGATTATAAACAATGGTGTTAACGGTGCTTTAAATTTGCTGTTTTTCGTTTTGTTTTATTTCATTTACAAAATTCTAACTTCGAATATATTCGTGCAGCCCTCTAGTGTATACCCCGGTGCAATCCTAGGTTCTGGTTCACAAAACGTTAAAGCAGATCCATGTTTTGCGAGTTCATCTGTTCCTTCGTTTCCCGTTATACCGATGTGTCCCTTAACCCACATCAGTGTTACCTCATTAATAGATTCACACCTATTGAAATACATTCTAGTCCCAGTTGGAACTACACGTTCGCTTGCTGCATTCATCTAATCACCGACTGATTTTCCAGCGCGATGGGAATTCTCTTCCTCTCCAACTGCCTCAATC
>OY101451.1:76322804-76430074 GCA_956483635.1 Panzeria rudis | reverse complement strand
CAGAATTTCTGCAGAAATCTCTAAGAATTTTCCCTCAAAGTTTTTAGAATTTCCTCAGACAAAGAAGCTCATCCGGCACCCCCCCCCCCCTGCCCGCACGAGGACTTAGACTATAATTTGCGAAAAATTTGGAACTCACACTGAAATGAGTTTGATATGCCTGATGTATGGTGTTTGACAATCAGAGACACAGCAAATTGACTTGAATGCGCCGATGTAAGTACTTATTAATTTGTCTTTGTAATGAATATAACACACATACAACATATGATATAAAATTATTTGCAAATTATTCGACCTTTATATATAAATAATACGTTGCCTAATTGCTTTAGACCTTGAGGTTAAAGCAATTAGGCAACATATTATACACATACATATGTATAGAAAGACAATGTCCAGATGACTTCGGGGAAGTTCAGACTAATGAGGATAAACTCAACATTTACTCTTTCCAATTATAAAAGTTGTCCAAACATCTGGAACGCAAAAAACAACAATTTTAGCTCCAAACATTCCTGTAGTGCTAGCTTATTAATTGTAAAATTAAGTTTGCGATTATAATTGTTTAAATCTCGTAATATAATGCATTCTTATTGCGAACCAAATACCTGCATTAGTGCCAAAATTTGTAAAAGCAAACCCTTTTCTATATAAGAAAATGTTAATTAGGTTGCTTTGCGTTTTAGGTAACGATATTTAGTAGTTCTATATCAAGGATGGATAAATTGGTACAATTGTACCATTTTTGGTACAAATCTGACTTTAAAAGTACAATGAATGGTAGACCAATGGCTTATTTAGTATATTTAATATTTTTTTCATTATGTATGAAATATCCTTATTGCAGCTCTTTTATTGTGATAAAATATTTTGTGATTTTCGTCCTTTCGTATATATGCGACTTTTTATCTGAATTAAATTTTTCCAAGGAACCTCTCTGTAACCTCAAGCTCTTGTTGATCATGATACATAGTAAAGACTTAAAAAAATAAATTTTCATAAATTTATTTGAATTGTAGTAAAGGCGAAGATTTCGGAACTTTATTGAGAATATATCGTTCTACCTTCCAATAGCTAGTATGTCCAAATTAATCAGGTTTTTGGCGATTAGAAATTAAAATTGCTAAATCCGACTTACGTATTTTGGCACAGATGCACATATTTACATAAGTATAGAAAAGTGATATATTTTCTCTACGTAATACATATCTCTGGTTTCAAAAATCTATTTTGGTACAATTAGGTTCAAGAAAGTAAAATTTTATACAGCAGTAAGTACAATTTTAAAATCCCATTGGCCATCCCTGTTATTGTTGTAACCTTACGTCTATACCTGATATATTTTTATCATGACAAAAGTCAAACTTTATATTGAAAAATTTTTTGTTTTATGTTAGCTGTTTTTTTTTATATGGAATTTGACATTTGTCATGATAAAAATATATCATGATAAAAATAGACACAATTATTTCATATCGAGATCTACATAACATTAATTATACTACACTCAATCATAACATTGATAATATCGATTGGCACCAAATCTATACTCTAGAGTCTGTTGACGATCAACTTTCTTTTATTCAAGGAAATGTTAAGTCTTTATTTGATTTCTGTGTTCCAACGAGAACTAAATGTGTTAAAGCAAGTCAACCACCCTGGTTTAGTGCTCAAATAAAATCTTTGATAAAAAAACGAGATGAGGCTTATAACAGATGGAAAAGATTCAGAACGAGTGAACTTAAAGCAGTGCACAAACAAGCTCGGAGGGAAGCTACAAAGCATATCCATGCGGCAAAATCTACGTTTTATCAAAGAAAATTCGCTTCTGCAATTGATAGCAAATCCAAGTGGAAAGAGATACGCAAGATAGGCATTGGGCAAAGAAGCTCTATCTCGTGTCCGCCTGATATTGATATAAATGTTCTTAATCAAAATTGCGTAAATGTCCACCCAACAACATTTATTCTAACCTCTACTATGTTCCAATCGAAAATATCTTTAGTTTTCGTTGCGTTGATCGGATTGAAGTGTTGCAAAGTTTCTCTGAGATCAAATCTAATGCAACCGGTACGGATGGTATTAATCCTATTTTTTTAAGAATTTTACTACCAAAACTTCTGCCTTATCTAACACACCTATATAATTCTATTCTAACTAAATCTATTTTTCCTGTGGAATGGAAGCTATCTAGAATCATCCCTATTCCTAAACCTAATAACGACTTCCGTCCATTAGCAATACTTCCATTCTTATCCAAGGTTCTAGAAAACCTTGTTGGTAAACAAGTGAAAGAATATTTGAGTAGTATGAAATTGATATTTGAAAAACAATCTGGTTTTATGAAAGGTAGAAGCTGCATAACCGCACTTGTAGATGTTATAGAGGATATCAGAACCAAAATCGATTATAATATGGTTGCTTTTTTAATTTTACTTGATCATAGTAAAGCATTTGATACGGTGGATCATTCGATTCTATTAACAAAACTGCAAACATTTTACCATTTCTCAAGCTCCGCTTGTTCACTCATATACTCGTACCTTGCAAACCGATCACAAGTAGTTCAGCTTAAAGACAACATTTCTAATGAGCTAAGCGTCAGGAGAGGAGTTCCCCAAGGTTCAATACTTGGGCCTCTTCTTTTCTGCATGTACATCAATGACCTCCCTAATATTCCCATTAGCAGCACAGTTCATATGTATGCTGACGATGTTCAGTTGTACAACAGTTGCGATGTCGCTGATATAGATATCTAAGTCAATGATGACTTGACTAAAATTGACAGCTGGGCTAGGGCAAACGCTTTATGCATAAATCCTGCAAAATCCAAATGTATTTCTTTTTCAAAATCTAAATATAATTTTGATCATTTTAGAATATAAATCCAAGACAAAGACATTGCTTTTGTTACCTCGGCATCTAATCTGGGAATTATGTTTCATGAAAGGCTTTCCTGGTCTCCACACATCAACACCGTTGTAGGTAGAGTATATGGTATGCTAAGGAGCCTAAGGGAAGTTAAGGACTCGACCCCACTTGATGTACGTATGTTACTGACAAAAACTTATCTAATACCCTCACTTTTATACGGTTGCGAACTTTTTGCAAATTGCGCTTGTGAAGACCTTCGCAAACTCAGAGTCGCCTGCAATAACATTGCACGCTATATTTTCCAGAAAGAACGTCGTGATCACATATCATTATATTCTTATCAGATCTTTCAAATGAAATTTGAAGATCTGCCTAACTACAAATGTCTTATCTTTCTGCAAAAAATAATCATAACTCAACAACCCACATATATTTTCAATAGGATCACATTTGCCAGATCAAACCGTGGTAAAAAGATAATTCAAATAAAATATAAGAGCCTTTTATCACAACGGCAATTTTTGATTCACACAATAAGTCTTTGGAATTCATTCCCAAATTATATGCAAAAATTAAGCAACGCTAATGTGTTCAAAAGGGAGTTAAAAAAATTATTTATGTAATGACTACTTTTTATTGCTATTTTATTATTATCTTTAATTTCTATTTTATTATTATCTTTATAATTTCTATTTTATTATTATCTTTATAATTTCTATTTTGTTATTATAAGACATCACTTTATTACATACTTGTTCTGTAACATAATAGTTTCAATTATGTATACATACCTATTTTAACTAAGATTACAACTGGCAATGCTGTCATTACAATAACAAATACGTACTGATTGTCAAAACGCCAATAATAGTCTTCGTGACGTAGGCGTTCCGACAATAATTATAACAATTATTTTTGAGTTCTAGAAATACGTAATTTTTGCGAGTTATTTTTTACTAAAAATAAAAAAAAATATATAAATAAAAATGTAAAAAAAAGAAGACAAAATATTAAAATTCAAGACAGCATTGTCAGGTGGAAACGCTGAGTTAATCATAGATTCAATGTTTTTTAAATTAACTTGTATTTACTATGTCAAAAATCTTTTATTACTCCAAATATGTTTGTATATCATTTAAAACTTTTGTATTTGGTATATATCAGTGTGCTCTCATATCACTAGCACTGTCACTTATAAGATATATTTTCTTGTTGTGCTAGTTATCAAATAAATAAATAAATCAAAATAAATAAATAAATCAGGTATAGACGTAGGGTAAAGTAGTTGAAATATGTAAAATATCGTAAATATTTCAGCCACATGTCTTGTTTGAGAGAATTCTACCACATTTTCCTGTGAATGAATCATACGATCGTATAGGATAGTAAAATCAGGGCGTAAAATCTATATAAAATGAAATTTTTTATTTTACCCTCTGCTACTGATGTGACTTCATTATCACAATTATACTGACGTGTTAGTATACTAGACACTATTTCGACTGCTTATATTTTCAAAGTTCCGTTTGTAAACGCACTGAAATTAGTTTTGACTTTAATTTAATGTAGTAGTTTGTTATTTATTGTAATAATTTGTTGAAAACAAAACGACAAGTTATATTAAAAACAAAACTATTGGCATGTCATAAATTAGTCTTAAAAAACTTACATACATACAAAAACAAAAAAAAAACCGTCATATTTTATATTTTTGGTAAAAAGTGTAACATTAATTTTAGCTTATACCTAAGCTAATCAATCTAGAAAAAAAGAGATAATATCAATGGTTTAATAAAAAGTTACAACGTATTTTGTCAGGTCTACCTCAATACTGACGTGGTAGACTTGCAGACACTTGTATGCTCACATCAATGCGTGCGGTCGTTTCAATTGCTTTCTTTGCACTAATGTACACATGAGAAGGTAATGAAAACACCAGAATCGATATTTGTATAATTATGGCGTAAAACAATGTTTTCTGTTTGCTGGTGTCTGCTAGACTACCACGTCAGTCGCTGAGGGCTTAAAAAAACATACGATGTTGTCGAATAATTCGAGAAAAAAAGACCGGTTTGTTAAATAGCCCGAAACCCGTGCTTTTGTAATAACCGGTTTAAATAGCTCGGAAAATTGGAATAAAACAGGGGTTTCGAATAATTCGAAACCCGGTTTGACAACTCTAGCTATGTACGTATCTGTAGGTGGGAGGTAAGCTCCATAAAAACATGTTTAGAATGGCAAATGTAGGATAAATAATTTAACTTACCCCAAATATTTTATATAGCTCTAATGTTACTTTTTATTTCTAGCATCTCCTTACTAAAAGTATGTCATATAATATTGCCGTTACTTATTAAAAAGGACTTGGTGTTCTTTACCTCCCAGATGGCATTGAGCAGTACTACTGTCCCTTGAAACATAGGACTTACTAGATTTCACCTAGCGATAGAGAAAACCATGTTTATTCCAACAGTATAAAAAACTCATTTTGAAAAAATGTCGGATTTGGTGTAGTTTACCTCCAACCTACATATATGTATATGCATACAAACTGTAGGTAGGATACTTCCCATTTATAAAAAATATTGTTTTGCAACATCATGGTACGTACACAGTGAAGTCGTTTGCAAAAATAATGGTAATAAACTTTATCTTCTATACTAGTGATTCAACTACAAAATGATTCAGTTATAAAATGCTATTTTGCCAAGAACTAAAATTCATTAAAATCGGTCTCTATTTGTAAAAGTTATCAACTCTAAAAGTTTTGACTACCCAGGGTAATCGAATCGACACCCAGTAGCTTATCTTGTAAATAAACAAGTTGATCATTGAATTAATTTTCTGAAAGCTAAAGTCCTGCTCTATCATATTTGCAAACATAATTTTATATCGGATCACTAGTTTAGAAAATGTCAAAGTATTTTGAATATTTTTGCAACCTGCTCTACTGTGTGGCAGTGAGTATTAGTTCGAAAAACTAGTTAAACGAAAGTTTAGCCATACATATTTGAAAAATCACTAATAAAAAACTTTAGTGCACTAGGTGCGTGAGCTTGTTACAAAAAAAAAATCGTAAAAAATGCAATAGTTCATCTCACTTTTGCATTCTTATTTTGCATAGATATACTATGCCATTTTTCATACATGGAAAAAAATTTAAAAATTGTTGTCCTAATTTAAATACAAAAGTGCGTGTGTTTGTTAGCGTTTTAAAATATGTTCCGGTTGGTCATGTCTTTCAGACATCTTGCAAAACCGATGCATGACAATGTTAAAGCGTCGATGACCTGTTGGTGAGAGCTCCAACAGATCAGTGAAGACATTTTCGAATAAATGCCCACTAAGTTCATACATGACAACAAGAGCGACACTGTCACCCATATTTTCTTGAATGACCATGTAAGTGACAGCATCCTCAGAAATATCCCCATTACATTTTTTCGCTTGTTTCTTTTTTACATGTGTTCTACAATAACAATTTGAGGAATTTCTCACTCAAAGAATATATTATACAAGAAGTTTTAATAGACATTGTAACAGAACTTTTCATCAGCTTAATTTCGCACAATTTTAGCAAGCCGCAATGTATCAAAATGATTCAAACTGGTGCCAGATTGAGCGACAATGTCCACAAGAAGTTCTTTTGGCTCTAGTTGGCATGACTAGTTGGGTAGTTTTTCTGTTAGATTGTGCATGAAAAATTTCGAAATTTCCGTAAGTAGTTGTTGATGAAAATGTCCTCTATGATGAGTTGGCCAACCGAGGTGTGTTGCAAAAGCGTTCTTGCATCAAACCCTAAACGAGCACGTATGTATGTATGTATGTATGTATGTATGTATGTATGAACATAATGAAGAACAGATCGTATCATTTATCACAAGAGCTGTCATAGCAGCTTTAATGTAGTTCAGCTAACATAAAAAAATATTATATAAAATTAGCATTTTAACTGTTGATGTATAATTTTGTATATTTGTACATGTGTGTATATATACATAGCATACAAATATTATATAGTAATATATGTAATATAACCATTAGGGTGTTTGTTATTTTTTAAAGTGGAAATATTATTGGTTTCAAACGCAAAAAGTAGACGCTTGATGCCGACTTGCGATGGCAATTTGATTAAATTACATTTATGCGGCATGGCATGATGACCCACAAGTCGAAAAATATGACCACATCATGAACATTATTTTTCTTTCAAAAAAATCGGCGACTGTGAAGTTTCGAACAGTTTTTGCCTTACCGACTTTTATCTAAATCTTATATTTAACAAAATAAACAGCAAAATATCCAAAAAGGCCATAAGTATTAAAATAACAAGAAAAGCCCATAAATTTGCAAATTTTGGTAAACATTTTCGTTCCCTAGATTGAAGCTATTTCTTTAGTTATTTGGGCCGCTGAATACGAATCTGAACTCCAATTTTCCTTCTCAGTTTCAGTTTTCGAGATATACCGTTATTTCGAAAAATGAAGGCACTTTCTCGACATATATTATCTTGAGCAAATTAGGCAACAAAATTGTCCTTAACCCTTAAACCCCAAAATTTGAAATACGAATTGTGCTGCGATAATAATTTTTGTTCTAGGATATTTTTCTGCTAAAAATTACGAATTTGAGTTCCAATTGCTAAAAAAAATGCTCCTGGAAAGCTTCAGGACCAAAACAAGGAAGACCGCCTGTAGACGGTCTTAGTGGTTTAGGGGAATTTTTTTCAGAAATAAATAAAATATGATGCTTATAGTTGGAAGAATATCAGTTTTATTTTTAACTTTTGATATCAAAATATATATTATGTTCAAACTAAATATGATATGTAACTAAATGGTATTCCATGAAACAGTTTTTAGTCTTTGCAAAACATAGGTGGACGTTGCACTTAGTACAAAACATGTGTGTATCCGATTTTTTGCACAGTTTACAAAATTTTTTTAGCCCCATTGTTGAAAGTGATTTATCTTGTCGAACCTTATAATAGCCACAAGATAAATAACCTTTTTCCCAATAAAAGAGCCACCGGTTGGCTCTTCGGCAAATGAAGGACAACCTGCGAATCGTATCTCAACAGAAGCACTTAGTTCTTTTGCAATGCACCTCCAAAATTCTTGCATCATTATGCCTTCCCATTTCATTCTGATCAGAATTTTGGGGGTTTTCGACGTTAAGTCTGCGATTTAATACAAATGCATTTGTTATGGACATATCGAGAAGATGGTAAAATATCCTGGTTGCCATATCTTGTGTTCTGATTTTAAGTCTATACAAGAGTCAAATAGGTCTACGCCGCCCATGTGCACATTGTATTCACAGATAATCTGTAGGCAATCAATATTATGGTATGATTTTTGCTTCCGATTGTAACGGGTAATTTTAGTTGGCGGACTGACTCAACACGCAGAGACTGCGATAAGCAGAAAAATTTTAGCTTTCTTCATAGAGTGAGGGACCCAGTTCAGGATGATGATGACTTTGAAGATTTTGATGACAGCATAGAAGATCCAGATTATCATTGTGATAAACTCAAACCGGAAGATAATGCTATGATAACCGATTGTTTTGAGTTATTTGATTCTTATGAGAGCACGTGGCATTTATAGACTTGTTACTGTTAGAGCAAATCGGATTCCCAGTTGTAAAGTACCAACTAACAAAAGCAATGAACTGGAGAACGCACCGAGAGATTATTCATCTGAGGTCGTTGGATTAGCTTATGGGATCGACATGACCACAGTTTTATGGAAAAACACAAAATATGTCAAACTCTGTTCAGCGTATTTTTTCACTAAGCCTTTCCAAAGAAGCACTTCACTCTGGTTGAACACAGTTTGATATTTTTTGTCCATAAGAGTCTAATAACTCCAAACAATTACTTATCATAGAAGTGTCTTCCGGTTTGAATTCATCACAATGATAATCTGGATATTCTATGATATCATCAAAATCTTCAAAGTCATCATCATCCTCACCTGAGTCCATCAAAGCAGCAATTTCTTGATCACTCAATGAAGAAAGTTTGAATTTTTTCTGTTTATCGCAGTATCTATTTTTTACTCCACCTGTTGACATATTTTAGAGCTATTTTTCCTCTTTCAGTAGGCCAAAAGAGTATAGGTAATAATGAATACATTTTACTCCCATAAAAAAAGTTACACTAAATTTTGTTCAACTAAGTCACTAAGACCGTCTACAGACAGTGTTCGCAAAAATCTCAATTGGAACAAAATTTTTTTTTCAAAAATCAAACTAGAAACAAATTATCCAAATAAACCTTTTAAATATTTACCACAAAAATTATCAAGGCTGTTGAGCGGTTAGAAAGTAGTTTTATTTTTATTTAAATTTTTGCAAAAATTACAACTAATTTTTTTTTTTGTAATTATCGAAACGCGTTCAAACTGATACCATTTGCTACATAATTTGGTGTCGAATAAAAAAGCTTTGGGTTGTTCGAGTGTAAAAGTACTGATTTCGCATAAAATTCTTTTTGTTGATGACCGTTTTTAGACGGTCTTAGTTGTTTAAGGGTTAAGCCTAGCGAATATTATTTCAAAATCCTCCCATTAGTTTCGGAGATATTGTAAAAGTTTGAGACTAAAAGTGAAAAAAATCATAAAGATATGATCCTTATCTTTCAAATAAGGTATAATTTTTGGAAATCGATTAGTAAATGGCTAAGTTTTGGTGGCTTAAGTGTAAAGAAAAATTATCTTTCAACTAAATTTAATTTTCCAGCGTTTCTAAGCTGCTTATGAGATATTAAAACATTTTATATTTACTTTTGTGAAACGAAACATTAAGATATCTTTCTCAAATGCGTAATTACATTGAAATCTGTTTTAAAAAAATGAGGTGTGGTATGTTTTGTGTTTTGAAAGATCGTGGAAATCCGTTTTGAAGCAAAGAAGTAATGACTGTTTAAAATTCAAACTCTATGAAACTTTTTTTTCACTACATTTATAGTTATAACACCACTTTTTGCAGTGATATAGGAAAACTAAAGAAATTTTATTTTCTATATGCCCAAACGAAACAGAATTGGTGCATGAAATCCCCTGAATAGTTTATATGTATCACAGTGTAATTGCTTTAAATAATAAATGAACATTAGAATTTGAGAGGCAGAAAAATGTTTTCACTGATCAAATAACTCAAAACAATCTGTGGGATAAAGTTTGCATAATAATTATCAAAGAATTCTTGACCTTAATATTTAATGCAGTACAAAAGGTGAAATCGATGAAAAATTTTTGGAGCAAGAACTCGAATTTATAGCTGCGCAAAAGTATTGTGCTGCCTCAAAAAGAATTTATGAAAATACCTCAAGTTGACGTTGAGCGTTTCTAGATCCACAATCAATTGAAGCAATTGTCTAAATATTGTAAGAAAATTATCGACAGATTGAATGGGTCAAATAAATATTAAGATAATTCCAAACCCATTATACAAATTGGAAATGCGTTCGCCGCACAGAGGGCAAAAACCCCAATCTAGCGGCGGAAAAATAAATTATCGAATTTGAAAACAATTTAAACGCAGCATCAAAGCTGACAAATTAGTTTTTTAAAAATGAAATTTATTTATCACTATGTTACCTGGTTCGGAAGGTATGGCCTTTTAAACATTGGGAAAATATTTGGTTTTAATTCTTTATTGATTTTTATATCAAATTTGTTGGCGTATATAATCGCTAATGATGCACATTTTCGGACAAAGTAATTTTTTTATGATAAAGTATTATATCAGCTATTTTAAGCGGCTTTACTTTATATTTTGCAATTTCAGTTAATGTTTACAAGCGTAAATGATGAAAAAAATTTTTTTAACTTTTCTGAATCTTTGTAGAGATACAAAAAAAGTATAGCCAAGAGTCCCTGAAAGTTTTGTGGAATCTTAATATAAATATTATAAAGTAATATTGTCCAAAAAGCTATCTGCGGAGACTTGTGTATGCGACTTTTACATCAGTTTTTTCTAAATATACTTACAGAGAGAACAGATCAGTTAGAAAACGGTTATAACTATTATATATTACTTTCAATAATCAAATCTTCTTCCGACTTAGCATATATCAACAAACGCAATAAATTTTTTGTATGTATAGAGCTGCAATTCCATATTCAAAGTGGTTACGAGGAATCACATAGCCGAAATATTAATCAACCCAATCAATTTCAAAATTCCTTAAACTAATTTATAGATTTTGAAGGCACAACTAAAATATATTATATATGAGTACTTCAGATCGGGGATTGCAACATAAAAATATATTATAGTATGAAATAATTTTACTTATAATATAATTTCAGTTGTAATTTCCAAATATCTATTACAAAAATGTTTTTTTAATATAATAAAAAATCCAATTCGATGTTCTCAACTGATATTCAGCAATTGGAATGAATTTTGAATATAAATGACATATTTACATAAATAAATCTAAATTAATAATTTAAGTAATATGTTCAAAAAAATGTTATAAATATTCATAGTTTGCGAAAAATTGCTAAAAAAAAAGTAACGCTGATGGAAGAAAAATATCTACTAAATATAAGAATATTTAAAAGGTTGGGGCTCTGGCCAGTTGAGAGATTACTGAATCTAGTGAAAGTTTGTGTATTGGGTTTCGCAAAATGTAAGAACATTATTAAAAAAACCGAGTAAATGTCCTGTACCAGCATGAGAACCTTCTTTGTTCTTGGTGTCATGTAAGGAATTAATCCCTTTTGATACTGATGTTTGTTTATTTTTCATTAACTTTTTAATCTGCAGGTGATCATTGAGCAATCAGAAAATGGAAGGAAACAAGATCATAAACATGTAGTGCGACATTATCATAAAATGTTTTTATAGACAAGTTTGTATTTATGAATGATGTTTTTGATTTCTTTTAAATGTAAAAATTACGGTTTATGTCTGAGCTGCAATAAATAATTAAAAGTTTCAAGTTTTAAATTTCATTCACAATAATATTTTATTTTGATTTTTTTTTTTTGGTATATTCAGTCCTTCATATCGAATTCGTTCGGCTACAATTTCGATTACCACAACGAATCTGTTTTCTCTGTGCACCTCTTTAAAATTTTTCTACTTGTTTGTACTTCAATATGATTTTGTTGTAATTTGCTTCCGAAACTACTCGTTATTAAATTGAACACACATTTTTAATGTATTTTAAAATTTGAATGAACTTTGAATTTATTTTTTAATGCATTTTGAATTTTTAACATTTGCCGTATATAGCACCAAATGTTTTCACAATTCACAGACCTTTTAGCCTACAGCCTTTAGAGGCCTACTGTTTTATGGATCATACTATTAGTTTGGAAGATATAAGCTTTCCGACGACTCAAGAGTTTTATCGGTAAAATTTATATTATATAACAATATATAGCGCCCACATTGTTAAAAATTACTGTCTAATTTTTACAGCAATTTTGTAAACACTACTTTTATTCTCTCATAGTAACAACCTGCTTTATTTGAAGCAATTTTTTTTACTGATTAGCTGTCGAATTTTTATAAAATTTATAGCCCACATCCTTGCCTATAACTCATCTATATATTTTTGTAGATTAGACTATGAAGTTGGGAGATATGGGTTTTCCGAAGACTTAAAAAAGTTATTGGTAAAGCTGGTCGTATCGAACAACACATAGCGCTCACTGTGGTAAATATATCTAATTTATTTACATACCTTATAGCCTACAGACTTTCCAGGCATATGTTTTTTGTGGATCAGACAATTAGTTTTGAACATATAAGTTTTCTGACGACTAAATAGTTTTTTTTTTCGGTAAAATTGTTCTTCTATAACAACATATAGCGCAAACTGTGCTTAAAAAAAGCTGCATGAAGATATGATTTTTCCGCCGCTAGTTGGCATTTTTCCCAGTGTGCTACAGTTATGTATAAAAATATATTAAAAAATTCATTTAAAAAATTTTTTTATTGTAGCGTATGCTTAATATTTATGTCCAGCTTATTAAGTATACGTGCTCTACATATCTCCTTAAAAGTATGCAACAGTTTTTATATATAAAAGAGAAATGCATCATGAGGCGTATGAGTGCTGTAAAATATTAAGTATATGCGTTCTACTATCTTCTTCAAAGTATGCAACAGTTTTTATATCTAAAATAAAAACGCATCATGAGACGTATGAGTGATGCAGAAATACTAAAGCATAGCATACACTACTTCAGTCTACTGGCACAAGCAAGTGATGTTGAATCGTGCTCGAAACATTTACCATACAATCATACAGGTGCAATTTTAATTTTTTAACATTTTTTTACGGATGAGTTGTGATCATAGTGGGCACCGCATTTATTATTGATAATGTTTTGAAAATATTAATTAAGAAAAATGCGTGTTTTATATGAAAAAAATATTCGAAATGGGTTGTTTTATTTCACAAAGACTTTACAATAATTATGATGTTGTTTATTTTTTATAATTTATGAGTAATTTATTCAAGTAAATGTATTTTACACCGATATTTACACTTTGACAACTTTTCTCAACTGAGCTAATATCACCATACACAATACGACAAACTGGTACCATCAGCAAAATATCAAACTCAGTTTGACATCGCTACAGAGTGATTCCACGTAAAACGGCCCTATGCAAGGAAAAAATAATTTCCTTATTTTTAATAAAAATCTCTCAGTTGATGTTTTTTAGAAAAAAGAAAATAAAAGAATACATTATTTAGTATTTTTAAGCAATTTGAGGCACTTTTAAATGATCATCCACGAAGCATTTTGCTCTCCCTCTTTGTATATTTAATATTTATTTCAGATTTTCTTTTTTTCCCTTTCTCATTAATAATAAAAACCCTTATCTCTGAAAAGAATATACTTTTTTCGCTTTTTATTGTATTTAAAAAAAATACTCAGCTAGATTATCCTGCTGTCTGTAGTAGAACAGATAGCAAATAGTTTAATGTGCTATTATTTTCTTATGATTTATTTTTATATTATTTATATTAATGAAATCAATAAAAAGTTGTATTTCGGCGAATTTTTGAAACTTTCGTATTAGGTCACACCCGTCGGTCACACCCATCACATTTTAAAATATGGTATTTTGTTAAGAAAACAGATTTTTTGTCATACACTAAATACGTAATACAGCTAGAAACACTTTGAACAGACAGCTATACCAAAATTATTGTGCACGTTATAGTAAAAATTTTACAGAGTTTATGCTGAAAGTCATAATTCTTTAAAACTAAGATATGCAAGGTCACACCTGTCGCAGCTTTCTGACAACCATTCTGAGCAGGAATCGTGTTCTTTCAGTATCTACCCGTTATTCAACGACTTTAAGCTTAATGGCCTTGCGAGTCGCAACCTTTCTTTAAGTAAAAAATTTTATTTTCTTTATTTATAACAAAAAATATGTGTAAAGTGGTCACACCCGGCGAAATCGAATTACTCTACAGCAAATCGTGCAAACGCACTAAATGCCCATACACGACCAAACCACTGGCGCCAACACGTGATTGGGCGTGCTTACTGGTGTAGTGTATGGGGCACTAAGTCAATTATTCAGTGATGCCAACTTAGCCCTTTTCGGGCTAGATTTATTCCGTTTTAGGTACTCAAAACACGAAAAAACTTGTTAGCACCAAACCCCTTTAACGCCTTTTACTCTTTGATGAATATGCTTAGTTTTTTTTGTATTTTTAAGAACTATTTCTTCCTTTAATAGCGGGTAGCGAATTAAAGTGACTATGTCGTTTTTACTAATTTTCTTTTGTTAGTTTGCTTTGCCAGTAATAAAAAGGAGAAGAGGGTAGAATAGTATTCTATTTCTTTAATTTATTAAAGAAACGTAAATTTTACATGTAAAAAAGCCACCGCTGCAGCACCTGCGAAAATATATTTTCCCAAACAACACTGAATTACTAAGTAAAAGCGCAAATAGAGTGAGAAAAACTACACATTAAAACATTACTTAAAAATTTGGTATCATATATTGTCTAAATTTGTGTTGAAAGATTCATGTTGTCTAAAATTACATCGACTTTGTAGTTATTTGTAACAAAAAAAAAACATAATTTGTCTATTATTTTGGAAAAATACAAATCTGCGCTTCTTTTAATTTTTTTCTTATAGAAAGCATCATTTGCTGTTTCTTTCCTTTAATATTATAACAAAACAATGCAAGAAAAATATCATAAGGGCTTTACGACTCTCGTGTTCAGCTGAGAGCAGAAGTGTCTCTCCTCCTCAGCCGAGTGTGGCCTCTCAAGTTATAGATGTTCCAGGCTAAGGCACGTGGGTGCAACGCCAGTTTTTTTCTATATATTTTGTCACATGTTTTGAAAACATAGTGTAGAAACTTCACATTTTTAATACTCTATTTTTAGTTTATACTATTATGTTTTCTTTGATTATCAAATTATTTTTCTTGTTAAAATATTTTCATTTTGTTTTTGTAAACAATATATATTTTCTAGAGTCATTATTAATAAACTATTTTTGTAATAGAGAATTCTGATCCTGAATAAATTTATTAATATTATTGAAATTATTGAAATCAAATGCTGTAGCTGATACCCTTTCTAGGCCCTTTAATGTTGATGTAATAACAGACAGCGGGTTAAATTTGAAAGTTTTGCATAAATAGCAGCAAAATGATAGCGAGATAAAGGACCATGTAGAAGAGAGGAACGGATCTTACAATCTAAAACTAATAACGATACCACTGATTAGCTCGGAAGTTTGGTATGAAGTGTCACACAATAATACTTGACCATATGTTCCACAAAATTTTAGGAAGCTTATACATATTTAAGAAACTTCGTGGTATTTCACAACAAGGTACTCGTTCCACTAAGCGAAAATATTTTTGGCCAAATATGAGTAAGCAAATAAACGAATGGTCTGGGGAATGTACAGGTTGTCAACAATCAAAAATCCATAGACACACAAAATCTCCGGTGGCTAAAATACCTATACCTAACGGATGTTTTGAGCATATTCATTTAGATGGTGTTGGCCCACTGCCTCCATCTAATGGTTGCAGATACCTACTGATATTGATCGTTCGTTATACTCGGTGGCCCGAATACAAAAACTGTGATAGACTCCCTTGTACGAAACTATATTTCTAAATTCGGCGTATGGTTGAAAATAACAACGGATCAGGGTAGTCAATTTATATCATACATGTTTTCAGAATTAGCGAAATTTTTAGGTAGTCATATCATAACAACTTCGCCATATAATCCTCAACCGAATGGTATAGTTAAACGTTTTCATAGAGAGCTAAAGGCTACACTTATGGCCATAAACGATTCATCAAAATGGTATGGTGAGCTACCAATAGCTACACTTGCCTTGCGTTCCGTATATAAAGAGTAATTAAGAGCAATGGCTGCAAAAATGACGTACGGACAAAACATTCGTTTACCTAGGGAAACTATCGTTCAAGAGAATCAGTTTGACGCATATGCCATTTTATTTAAGTTAAAGGAGCATTTTAAGAACGTAAGATCAAACGTTGTTTATCATGTGGATTCTAAATCTAGTTTTTATATTTCTAAAAATTTACAGAGCTGTAAATTTTTATATCTTTGGATAATTAACAAAAGATCTTTGCAGCGGCCATATGAAGGGACATATAAACTAATAGAAAAAGATCCAAAATGTTTTAAAATTGAAAAAGATGGGTGAAATTGTTACAGTACCCATTGATTGCTTAAAACCAGCTATTATGGAACGACCCTTACCAGATACTTACACTTTACATTTACAACAATAATCCAACTCAAAAAATTAAACGTGTAACTTTTAACTTATTGAGTGTTAATAAATTTTCAAAGGGGGAGTAGTGTAGGAACTCCACATTTTCTAGAGTCATTATTAAAAAACTATTTTTATAATAGAGAATTCTGATCCTGAATAAATTTATTATTATTATTGAAATTATTGAAATCATAAATGACTTCCCATACATAGGACTTACCATCGAAACATCTAGATCTTTACAAATGCGCCATTTTCTAACATACCAGGGAACTTCTGTAGTAAAACTAAGAAATTTCTGTATGTTTGATGCTGCGGTAGTGCCCCATAACTTATTATAATATCCAGTTGTATGGAAGAAGTTTTTAATCTAGGCTTATAGCATAATTTCTCACAATTAGCCAATTAAGTCCAACTACTTTCAGTTCCATTCGGATAAGCTTTGTATCTATATGGATCTCTCATATTAGACGACGATCAATGCCTAGGTATTTAACATCAAATTGTTGCACTATGATTTGGTTATTGATATGAATAGGTGGACATGTTTTCCTATTGCAAATCTAATATGTATAAATTTTTGTTTTTGTTATTTTTATTCTCCATTGCCTTTTGGCATGTCGGAGGCATACACTTATCAAATAAAATAAAGGACCTACAATACTACCTTGCGGAGCAGGTGCTTCAATGCTCTGTGGTTTTTTTTTTTAGAAAATTACTTTCTTTAGTGACGAATTTTTGTCTAGTTTATGCAGAAATTTTTGCAGAGAAATGTTTTTTTTTTCGTGCTCTAATATTGTTATAAGCTGTTTGGTAAAGTCCTTCAGCCTAAGTTCTAAATGGGGACTGTAACGTTGCCATTCTCTTCGAGCTCTTCTTTTCTCAGATAAAAACCGTCCTACAGCTACAGAATTAATTTTATTATATCTCACCTAAAGATTTGTACAAGTAGCATATAGAGCAGCTTGCCGAAGGTTTGTCTTAAACAGTTTAATAGAGTCATCTATGTCAGCAGCCGTTTTAAATGGCATATCTTCTGTGCAATGATATATATTTATTTGTATTTCAAACAATCAATATGTTCGCCTGTCTTCGTTATTACTTAAAAGTGTGATGAAGTTTCATATAAGATAAATCCAAAATTTTTTCAACTTGGATCAAATTGCTGGGCATAACTTTCACTGCTCCATAATCAATAACATCAGGAATTTTGGTCGGCCTGTTGGCTGTCGACTTCTGAAATTATGTTTCGCAAAACTCGACCCAACCTTTGGTGTGATCAGACGAGATCCCAAGAACGTGTGCTTAGCATTGTAGTCGCCATCTGCCAGAAAACGTGGTCCTAATAATTTATAAAACGAACTTTATTGGCTTTGTGCAACTACAAACCTTGGAGGAGAATAAATATATAAAATCATCAGCTTTCGATGAAAATTTTCAACACAGATGTTTTTTGCTTGAAAATATTCTTCACAAAGTTCATCCAGTAAATAGAGTTTTAGTCCCGATTAAATTAGTATTGCCGAGCCACAAGCTCTATATCGGGGTCCCTCGGTGTCGCACGCCAAAAATCCAAAAATGTCATACTCCTACTGTACGTAATAATATTCGTCATACAAACAATGAAAACAATATTTAACAATGTTTATTGTAATTACACTCACTATCTTAGTATTATATAGGTTAAGAGCTTGTAGGCCCCTATTATGATTCATAACTAAATTGATAGTTGAGTCGTAGTTGTCAAATTCTTATTATGGAATACAACTTCATCAAAGCAGTTGCCTCAGTTGTGTTTTGGTTTTTATTTCCACTATTATGTTAATTTTATTTACTTTTAAAATGGTACTTTTAGGCGCCAATCTATCCCATTTGTCAACCCATATTGCTGCCATATCCATAAAACATAAAATCTCAAGAAAAAATAGTAAGGCCAAAACTAAAAATATTTAAAATATTGTGTGATGGCTACTGTGGTTTCAAAAAACAGAGAGTATAGATAAGAACATTTTTTCGAACATTTTTTCGAAGACAACTGAAATTAGTTGTCAATCATAATACAAAAAAAAAATGGTTGAGTTGGGTCGTAGCATTGACAACTCAACCTAGTTGAGTTGTGAATAATAATAGGGGCCGTAGTAAAAAAATTCTGTAATTCTGGATTAATCAGTCCATAAAAAAAAATCCTAGCATCCCTCCTACATATGTACATATTACTATGAGTTCGTTTTTGTCGCTTCCACATTAGTAGTAATAACATTAGTGATGTCCTTTTCATGATAATGACGTTTTATACGAGGCGATGATGTGTGGATCAAATGGTGGCTTAAGTGTTTTTGCAACCAGTACAAAAGTATGCATATAAAATGAGTCACTGTGACACCATAGTTGCTGCTGAAGAAATTCACTAGATTTGTAGCCGTACAATTAAAGTGGTGAATTATGTACACAATCGTGCAATAGTGTTGCTGACACTGCATGATTTGCGTAC
This sequence comes from Panzeria rudis, assembly GCA_956483635.1. Lineage (NCBI taxonomy): Eukaryota > Metazoa > Arthropoda > Insecta > Diptera > Tachinidae > Panzeria > Panzeria rudis. Next base: position 76,410,934 of record OY101451.1, on the reverse strand, counting down.
CTACGATGGCTTTTGTTTGCATTGAAATAAATTTAACTTTTCATAGTGAATGGTTGGTTGTGTGCTAGTTTTAGTCAAAACTGTGAAAATATTATTATCTCACACGTGTTTTATCGTTGCTGATGATGTGGCTGGCTTCTGTTGTTAAACTGTTGCAGTGGCCAGGTCAGACAGTTTTCTTTCTTAGTTACATATATACATATGTACTCAGTAAAAATATGTTCATGTTTTTTAAGCACTAAGGCAAAATTATAAAATAATGCGAATAATACTACGCTTTGAAAAAAATAGTTTAGGCCCCTATTCCGATTCACAACTCAACTATGTTAAGTTGTCAATGCTACGACCCAACTCAACAATTTTTTTTGTATTATAATTGACAATTAATTTCAGTTGTCTTCGAAAAAATTTTCGAAAAAAGGTTCTTATCTATACTCTCTGTTTTTTTTAAACCACAGTAGCCATCACAAAATATTTTAAATATTTTTAGTTTTGGCCTTACTATTTTTTCTTGATATTTTTTGTTTTATAGATATGGCAATAATATGGGTTGAGAAATTGGATAGATTGGCGCCAAAAAGTACCATTTTAAAATTAATTAAAAGTAACACAATAGTCGAAATAAAAACCAAAACACAACTGATAAAAAACTGAGGTAACTGCTTTCATGAAGTTGTATTCCATAATAAGAATTGGACAACTACGACTCAACTATCAATTTAGTTGTGAATCATAATAGGGGCCTTATTTTGGAGCAATGAACGTATATGAAACAAACTATTCAAAAAGTTGATTTCATAGTGCTGACCATAATGCGGGGTTTTAAGTGAAGACACAAAGACAATGAATAAAGATAGCAACCAGTGTGTGAATTGATTTTTTACTGGGTATATATGTTTGTATTGAATATTAGGTAGTTATGTGAGGTCCATAGTGTTTTTGCAATAAATATATGTATTTTATTTGAATTATTGCAGTGCTGATTTATTTATTTACTTTTTTTTTAAATCTTCTGTGTCTGCGGCTTTTTAAATAAATTACCTTCATTAAATAGATAAATGTTTAAACATAAATTTCAGTCCATCTTCGGACACATGACTTTATGTTTTGATAAAACAAACAAAATATGTATAATAAAATAAGCAAAATGTGTACAAACTAATGACAATGAATATATGTATGCTAAACCAGGTAAGCGGATTTCTACAACTAAAATATTTGCATTTCATAACTGTGAGACAAGCTCCATATATAAAAAAATTTATCTTTAGCTTAGTGATCATCTGTTGTATTAGGTTTACTTGGCTTAAGCGTATCCTGAAATTTGTTTAGTATGGCACGTCACTGTTTGCAATAATTTGTCATACAGAGAGAATTTGTTATGACAAATATTAGTTTATACATAAAATTATCATTACAAAACAATTGTTTTCGTTTTACATTACGAAAAATTTAGCAACGATGTTGGAAGTTTTCCAGCAATGATTTAGGAAAAATAGCAACGAAAGAATATTAATATATCTCTACTTATTTATTTCTTCATATTTTTTATCGTGTCCACAGGATTACAAAAAGTGGAGTACTAAATATAAATAAATTCAGTAAAGTGCGACTTTTTTCGTTTTATGATTATTTTTCGTTTTGCGATTTTTTTTTGTTTTAGTGCTTTTTTCATTTTGGAGATTTTTTTTCGTCTTGGCTATTTCCTAATTTTGGTTTTTGTTCATTTGGTGATTTTTTTAGATTTGGTGTTTTTCTTCGTTTGGTTGCTTTTTTCGGTTCAACGTTTTCTTCATTTTGGTGATTTTTTTTCATTTTTTTTTTTTGATTTTATTTAGCATTGGTGCATTTATTTTTGTTTTGACGATTTTTTTCATTATGGCGATATTTTTCGTTTTTGTGCTTTTTTCGTTTTATCGCTTTTTTCATTTTGACGATTTATATTCGTTTTTTTATTTATTTGGCGATTTTTTTAGTTATGGCAATTTTTTCGTGTTGGTGCTTTTCCGTTTCAGCTTTTTTTGCATTTTGATGATTTTTTTTTTCATTTTGGTTATTTTATTTATGGAATTTTTTGCGTTTTTTTTCGTTTTTGCGATAATTTTCGTTGTATTGCTTTTTCATTTTGACGATTTTTTTTTCGTTTTCCTAATTTAGTTTTCATCTTGTTCGTTGCATTACTTGATTGATAACCTTTAATTAATAACCGATTTTGTACCAGTGGTTCGACCACAAAAGTTTGCTGTTTTTCATTAAATAATTAAAAATATCACGTGATAGATTTAAATAATTTTGTTTAATTTGTAATTAAGTTTGGGGTACTAGCTTTCCGAACTGAACTTTTTTATCACCCCTCTTCTTTTTTTTAAGTTCCACCAGGGGAGCACAAAAATATAGTAAAAATAGCCTATTATTAAACTAGTTGTAACTAAGTGCATAATGAAGCAAAGAAAAAAAGTGTTATTGATTTAAATAGCCAATAGCTCAAATAAAGATTAATGTATACAAACTAGTTATTGCATCTTCTTCAGTTGATAGCTATACAGCCTTGAACATGGCTGGTCGAGATCTCGACCACTGGAATAATTAGAGCACTAAATTTATTTTTAATACTTATCTATTTTTTTTTAATTTTTTGATTATTAATTGAAAAATTGTGTATATATCTTAATAAATGTTATTTATATTTTTTGGAGTGAATTATGCGGTTGTTAATATCAAATACGATACTCTTTTTATTGCGAAAGTTAGTATTTAACCACTACTATAAATGTCAACACTGCTCGCATTTACTTTGTATATGTCATGGTGTAATAAGTATACAAATTGTCGTATAAGGGCAACAAATACAACAAAAAAATAATATTGCTTGTCAAAAAAATATACGTGCTAGCTGTAGCTTACTGGTGGTCTACATTAGCCATCAACTTGGTATGAACATCATGTCGGACATCACATTTGGCTAATGTCCATGTTTCTTCCATGCTCTGACACCGACGCCCCAACATATGGCTGAGCATCAATGTCCGCCATGAGATTCGCCGTCAAAGACCATTTCCAAGAGAATGAAAAGAGACAGAACCAAATTTGTGAATATTCCATCTCTATTGCATTACCACAAAATACTTTTATAAGGCAGAACATGGGCATCGCACGTATTCATCACAACAAAGAAGTTGATAAATTTTTTACAGCTGCTCTGCCGTCGTCCTGTTCATGTCATGTCCAAGTCGATGGCTCGTGAAGACGTAGGGTTAAGCATAAAAACCAGAGCAAAAAATAATCAGCTGACGTTATTCTGCTTATTACACGATGGTATATGTTTATAGTTCAAATTTTCAATTTCTAAAAAGGGGAATACCCTTATGTGTGAGGAAGCAAAAGAGATTGAGCTCTATGCTCAATTATTGCTTCATTCTTGTTGAACGATTGATATTGAAAAGCAGTGCTTTCATTCTACTCTTTTTATTCCTTATTCTAACAAATTGCTGTGAAAATTTTTTTGGCAATAATTGATAATTGCAGTGGTGATGACGATAGTGAAATGCAATTGCATAATTAATCCAACGTTGTGTGCTTACCTTTGCCTAACGTTAACACAGTTTCAGGTGAGAGTTTCTTGATGATGAAGAAATTACAATCAATGACCAAATAAGAGGGAATAAGTGGTGGTGGCCACTTTGGGTTACCTGCTTGGACAGCGCCAGTGTCAATGCATGGAAATTGCATTGCATGATTGCTAAAAAAAAACCAATCAGCAGCCCATGAGGCAAATTGATTTTAAGAACTTCATAACAAAAACTCTGTTATTGTCCGTCGAATCGGTAACAAACACCGAATTAACTTAGTCCGATGAAGAAAACGAAGGTGGCGACGACTTCATAGATCGCCGCCCAACATCATTGCCCAAAATAAAAGGCATGCACATGTCTGTGTGTGTCAAGGGCTGCTATCAGCGGTGCAAAATATCTAAGAAGCATACTGTTTATACTTTCGTTAAGTGTAATGTAAATTTACATGTGGGTAATTGCTTCAAGGCCTACCACAAAAATTTTAAATAATTTTTTTATCAATAAATAAATATAACAACTAAATTCCTTGATTTTTTTATTTATTTGTAGTTTTAGCTCCTATATTTATTTACCATTTATTTTATTATATTTCATATCACACAGAAATTTTTTTGCTCTCATTATACCAGCGGTCCAGATCTCGACCAGCAGTTTTCACAGATAATCACTGGCAGAAAAAAAAAGATTTTTTTTTCAAAAATGATTTTTGGCCGATTTCTAACTAGACCTGAAAATTTCATTAAGATATTAAAATATTTATGTAGCCTGGTACAAAATGGGTTAATTACGAGAATAAAAACGAACAAAGGAAATGGCCTACTTTCTTTTTTGTTTAAATTGGGATAACGACCAAATTATTTAACAGCAACAATTATTTACTTTCATGCCATCCACTTTTACTATTTTTATTTATTATTATTATTTTTTATTTTTATTTTGTAAGAAACTGCGTCAATCTAGCTGGCTGTGCTGCAAAAGATGTAATGAAATAATTGCAAGTAAATCCAACTTAATGCAACCAATTAGAAGCAGAATAAAGTGCAAAGAAATAGAAATCCAATTCCAATTGTTGGCGAAATGCATTTACTGCACTAAAATCTTAAAACTAAATGGGATAAATTATATGAAGTGATTCAATGTTGTACATGGATTGTTTTTTTAATTTTGAATGGCATTGTGGCGAGTAAATGATGAAACCCAGCAACAATTAGTGCTTGCTTGGAAGCATAATTTTTATTATTATTTTTTGTGCTTTATGCAATCCAAAGATAAAAGAACATTTAGGTGATATTTACTCAAAGATTGCCTTATAGTTTCAGTCATTCCCAACAAAAGAGAAGTTGTATTTCTACCACATCTAAACCCATACTGTGCATCAGTAAAAAAAGAGACATTTTCAATATGAGACATGAGCTGATCCTTCAGTAGAATTTCTACCATTTTCGAAATAACAGGTAGAACAGAAATCGGACGTAAGTTATCAATCTCATTAGATTCGCCAACTTTTTTTATGGGAACCACCTTACCAACTTTCCATCCTAAAGGAAAGGTAGATGTAGTAATAATACTATTAACAAGATGTAAAATATAAATCCCTATATATGGAAATACTAGTTTTAAAAAATTAAGCGAAAGTCCATCACACAACCAACAGCATTAGACTTTATTGATTGTAAAGCAATGTTAATATCATTAAGATTAACGGCACGAAAAGAAAATCCTCCATCATTTGAAAAATCAAATATATTTGCATTAAATGCAGAATTACCTTGGTTTGAAGAAAAATAGTCATTTAAAGCATTCACATCAACATCCTCAACGCATGACTTATTCTTGCTCAAACCATGTGACCTAAGCTTGTTCCAAAGTTGCTTTGAGTTATTGTTATTTAAAAACTCGGCATGTGCTTTTCGCTTCGCATTTCTAATAACAGGAATTTGAAGTTGGCCAGATACCAGTGTATTCATAGAGGGAGACAATAAAAAGTAATCAATTAATGATGTAGAACCATATCTAACACTCAGATGAGTAGGCAAAGAGTTATGGTAACACCTTATATTAAGTCTGGAACACATATCTCTGACAGAAGCTGATTTCATATTGTCAAACATATTGTTATTAAAATCGCCACATATTATAATGTCATTGTACCTAGTCGTAAGATCAGTAATACTATTCTCGAATGCTTCCAAGTCACCATGAGGGAGATAGACTACACCTATAAGAATTTTTCTGCCTGAGAGTTGTATTTCAATAAATAAGGATTCAAAAGCTACACAAGAACACAAATAACAATGATAGCAAAAGGAATGCGATTGTACCAAGTTTGTTTACTGAAGATTTTTGAGTGAATCAATTCGTTAATGTCGTTGCGTTTATTCTCTTTTATTCTTTTAGAGTCTTCAGATACACATTCAGACTTGAACACATTTAACAAAGTGAAATTTAATAAATGCTTAGTGGATGATGATGATGGTGATGACTCAGCCAAAAAAAATTTTGTTTGATATATTACAAAAATCCACTAGATATTTTTGTTTGATTAAGTAAACTATTTTGTTTAATATATGCTAGTGTTTTTAGACTAATTGTTTTATTAATTTAGACAAAAATATTTTTTGATTTTTATTAGAAAATCCGGTAAATCTTTCTGTTTTATTTAGTAAATTGTTTTGCTTACAATTTGTAAATATTTTTAGACAAATTGTTTTATAGATTTACACAATTTGTTCACGGAAAAAACAGTTTTTTTTTATTGAAATTGTTGAGATATTTTTGTCTATATTTACAAATTTGCTTGCAGGTCCGTTCCTAGACAAATAATTTACTATTTCATTGAATTCCTTTACAAAAAATGAAATTTATTTTTTTCTGTGTAGACAATGCTTAAACACCAACAAATAAATTTTATCTAAAATAAAATTGTGACAATATCCCTCTAACCGTTTTTTTAAATAACGCTTTGAAGTCGACCAAAATTTTATTCCCATATAAATTTGTGTCTTCTGATTAATATTTTGGACTTAGTTTCAGTTTACATTTAAAAATACACGTGCAGGACGTCAAAAATTTTTGACCGTCTGTAGACGGTCTTAACGGTTTTAGTCAAAAAAAATTAAGACATAAGATTTTTATGCTACACATAAGGTATGTTTTATTTTCTCCATATTAGTACATAAAAAAGTATAAAGTTTAACAAAAAGTGAAAAATAAAAGTAATTCGATTCAGCAAGCTTTCCATAAATTTATTTTGTATGAAAATCCAAAAAACAGCTTTTATTTGGCGTTAAACACAAATGTACTTGGCATTTGATGCAATACATTTGTGTGTCTGATAATTTGCAATGTTTGCATCTTTTCTTCCCCGATCTATCAAACATACCTGGAATGTGTCCAATATTGTCAAATTTCACTTCGTCTGGTGGTCTGAAACACTTTTTTCCTGCATTTATTGGTGGTTGATAGACTTCAGTTGATGGTCTTCCAACTTTTTTTTTAAGGGAGAAATTGCAAAGCCCAAATGCAACTTGCTCGCGGAATTCTGGCAATTTAATCTTTTGAGTTGGATTCATGCGATGGTACAGAACGTATGCATTTGTAACAGTCATATCAAGGAAATGGTAAAATATGCGATTCATTGGATTGCGCGTTTTTAGACGAATATGATATCTTCCCATTAATCCATCCATCATATCCACTCCACCCATATGACTATTGTATTCCTTTATAACTTGGGGACAATCTACTTCGAGATATTCTTTTTGCTTTCGATCATACCGAGCTATTTTGCATGGAAGTTCTGAAGGGATATTCTTTAGAAACGGTAAAATCCCAACATATGTCGATGCAAGTCGAACTGCTCGGTTGTCTTTCCATAACACAGTTGATATGTCCACACCATATGCAGTACCAACAAACTCAACTGCATATCCTCTGTTGGCTTTTTTAAGTTCTTCATCTTTTTCATTGGGCAACTTTGAATTTGGAATCCGATTAGAACGAATAGTGCCCAAACTAAAAATCCCTTTTGCACGTAGATAGATAAGAAGAGGTAGGGAGGTGTAAAAATTGTCAAATTAACAACATGGTTTTGGTATTCAGGAACTGTTTCGGTGAGACGAACAACCACGTTTGATGTTGGACCAAGATCTGGTGCACCTGATAGAACTGAGTTGTCGCCAGCTCCATAAAAAATTTCAAACCTGTACGAATACCCGAAGGAATCGCACAAAACAAATAATTTGAATCCCCACTTTTGTGGTTTGTTTGGCATATACTGCCGCAAATGGTGATTAATTTTTGTTGCACACATTTGTTCGTCGACACAAAGGCGTGCTGTTTTTGGTACAGAATCAAACTGTTTGTTAAACAGTTCAGAAATGTGTCGAACACGATATAAAGGATCATAACCGTCTGCTCCTCTCTTAACACGTTTTTCTTCGTCAGCAAAAGACAAATACCGTTTGATATTTTCGAATTGTCTGCATGACATCGTGCTTCGTATTGACTCAAATGCATTTTTACTCCAATAGCTTTCCATGCTTGGGTATTTATACAGCGACATATCCTGATGAGCAGCGCGGTTTGTTTCCTCTATCATAAGGTTCAAAATTTCAGGTGTTATGAAGTATTTGAAAATATCAAATGGTGTTTTTAAACTGCTTATAGTTTGTGGCAAAGAACTATTGCCACGAAATACCACTTCATTAACATACAGTTGCATAGACTTGCTTTTCCACAAGATTTTTTGAAATTCTTTTGATCTAATTTCAATTTCAGAAACATGTTTACCGCTAAATCCACCAGAGCAAGGAGTTGAGGTAGGACCATCATTTTCAATTTCTGGTAGTGGAGATCGAGCTCGTTTGGATGGTTTGAGAGATTTCGCCGCTGATGTAGTAGGAACTGGTTCTTCTAAGAATAAAAATTAAAACTCAATATAAAAGTTAAAATGACTTTTTGGAAAATTACCTTGGTCTATAGAGCTAACATTCAAGGAAAAGTTATCACCACTCCAGAATGCAGAACTTGTGTTACAGTCTTGCATTTCATGTAGGCACTGCGATATTTCATGGCCTGTAGTCTCTCCACATGCTACATAATCTTCAGGTTGAAAATATAGGGTCGGAAAGTTCGTCGTCACTATCAAAATCGTTATCGTTTTGTTCGTCACCAATAGCCGACATAAATGCTACTATATCTTCATCAGACATTCTAGAAACCTTAGTTCTTCGACGATTATCTTCTGGAGATTTTACTTTATCCATTTTTGTTATTTTTTCTATACAGTCCTTTTACAAAAAAGTCAAAAAGTAGATATATAAATCAAAGAAAAGTCTCCACCTATGGTACACACTTTATAAGGTAAACTTTGGCGGTAACCGTTATGACCGTCTGCAGACGGTCATTGGGAAACACACCAAATATGCATATATACTTTTGTTTTATATATATATAGAGACATACAATATGAAAAAATATAACATTTATCACTTACCATAAATTTGTGAACTCCTTAGGAAAATTAGAAATAAATAAAATCTTTTATTCAAAAATCACTTTTTTTCACAATAATTTATTTTAGCTTTTGCACTGATCAATGTGATCACTTTATACAGTTATAATGTTTTTTGTTGGTGTCTTCATATTAGAATTGTAAACAAAAGGCAAAAAAGCAATGACCGTCTACAGACGGTCATAACGGTTAGAGGGATATGTCCAATAATAAATTTTTTAAAGGTTAACCCCCATATTAGTAAATGATTAGTAAAGTTAATGTGTGCAATAAACCCGATTTTCCCATACAAAATTCGTACAATAAACCAACTTTAACTTTAATAAATTATTATGAATATGTGGGTTATTGTTTTGAATAAAGCACATCTTATACCTAAAATTCAAGAATAAGATGATTTCCTTTGACGTTTTAATAACACCGTGTAAAAATGACGGAACCTTACTTCACTCCTTCCAACATAGAGGCCAGATGTAAACTTTTTAAAACGCCTTTGATGGTTTTACACATATCCAGCCTTTGCAGATTTTTCGTCATGTCGTTCTTCATAATGCACAGTGGGGACTTTTGCAAAATAAATGATAATAAATCTGGAACTTTTAAGCTGCTAATTGGATTTGCCAGAAACTTCAAACATCTTTAGAGAAAGAAATAGGGCTTACAACGTGTATATCAGAGGCCTTCTGGCTTAAGCCAGAAAGGAGTTATAGTGGACCAAAATTGTTTACCTGAGTAATAAAAACAATTATGAGCCTCATAACTTTAACAAATGTGATACGATCTAAAAATTTTAAAGCGCGCTGAGTTCAGCTTAAGAAAACAAAGAAAATAATGTTTAGCATATGTTTCCATATCTCTCACGGCTTAGAAGATATTTGACTTTAAAGAGAAACATTTTTTGTCTTGGCTTTTTTTACTATTTCGCTTATAACTTTTTATTTTATAGTTAAATTTTAAATTAAAAGTCAGCATTCGATTTTTGACGAAATTCTAGGTAAAACTAGAGAAAAATTTTTTTAAGGTCTGCATTCTTGAAGGCGGAAAAAGGCTGAAGATTAAAAATTTTTAAATTGACCTAAAAAAATCACGTTTTTTTACAAAAAAGTATCAAAATTATTTTCAATTTTGTAAAAAGCTTTGTTTAACATATTCACTTTTTAATCAACTATCGCAAAAGGCAATCCATTAGCAATGTGCTTACCGCCAAATATTTTGTAATTTGGACATGTACCCTACATTCAACAATGACCGAAAATCGTCCATTTTAAAAATATTTTTTGTGTTTCAGGACCTTTAAAAAACTGTGAAACAAGATCTTGAAAATTCTAACAACAGCATTTTATATTGTAGATAGTTTTAAGGATTTTGGCAACAATTAAGGACAGCCCTTTCATAATTTTGGGTAAATGTGCAGTTTGTTTTTTTTTTCAAAAAAATGTCAAAATTTAGGAAAATAAATTTTTGATACCATAAAAAATATGTAGTAAAATAATTTGACTTCTATATTTGCTACCACTAATAAAAATTATACGAATATCTTTTACTGATTTCAAGATATGCCGATTGTAGGGTATGCAATTCTAAGAATATAAAGAATTCTGTTAACTATTCACACAAGTGTTATAATTTCTAAAATTCTACCTAAACCTCATAAAAACAACAAAACATTTATAATGTTATATAATACGTTTATGTACGCTTTTCATAAAAAGAAAAGTATTCATCATAATTATACAATCTGTTTTTCATGTAAAAGTACTTAGTACTAATAACACTGACCGGTCATGCTATATCTCGAATCACATAATTTTTTCCTTGTCTTTCATACACACTACCAAAATTAAATATTTTTTTCTCGGTTATATTTACCCAGTAAAAAAAATTGCAAGTCCTTTTTGGAGGAACTACATTTTCATTGCTTTCCAAAGAATCGATATTCAAAAATGCAGACAATTACCCGACTAGAAATTTTCCCAATGCTCATATTGGGGCCCGATTGGGAATGCATGTGGCACATCCAAAACGGTTATGCCGTCTGCGATTTGATCGGGAGCTTGTTGGGATAGCCCATCTACAAATTAGTGACTTAACATAAGTTCTTCCCAAACGCGAAACTATTGGGAGCCTGTTGGGAAAATCTAACACAGATTTCTAGTCGTATATTTTGCTCATCTTCAACACAGGTGATTGTTACATACTTTCGTCCCTTGGATAGCTTCAGCAATTTTAATTCAATATTAGCGTTTGATATTTTCCCGATTTTAGCAAATTTTTGCAAGATTGAAATATCTCCCCGCAGGAAACCAATCGGGTCCCAAATACGTTTCTGCGTTACATCGGAATTGGGATCACAGTCATGTCCCAAATGTGTTTGAATGAAAATTTCTAGTCGGGTAGTAGAAAAGAAAGTCAAAATTTATTAATGATAGTAACACAAAAATTTGTAATTCCTTTATAGTTTTAAAGAATACCCACCATGCTTTTTAAAAATTCAATTTTTTTTAAAGAAATTTATGAACTAATGTTTGTCTAAAAATTAACAGTTATTTACTAAAATTTACATAAAACACCGTTTTGTGTTTAAATTCGTATAAAAAGAAACAAGTTGCGAATATGTGTAACTTTGTACTGTTTTTTCTACAGAAAAATATTAATATAGAACGCCAAAAAGGAAATTTTTCTTAGCTTCGCTTCCAATTTGGTAATTAGGAATCAAAAAAGAGAACTTCTTGCAATGACAACCCTATGTAAAAATCATTAGAAATGGTCCAAATTTGCACTACTTCCGGATCGCAAACTCTACATTTTCATGACTTCTTTGGAGTATCTTTTTTTACTGGCTATTTATTGTATCTTCAATAAAATTGAACTAACAATAAGTAATCAAATCTTAACTCTAAAATTTTAATTTTTTAATCCAGCCAATGCCAGACAAAAATATTTGTTTCAGCGGTTGGTACTTTCGTTGTTTACGTCTCATGTGTTCGGCTGAGAGTAAGAGTGTCTGTTCTTCTCAGTCGAGTGTGGCCTCTAAAGTTAATGATGTTTCGGGCTAGGGGATTTGGGTGCAACGCAAGTTTTTTTTATGTATCTTGTCACGTGTTTAGAAAACACTGTCTTTACCAGCGGCACATCTAGGTCTTTATGAATTCGCTTGTTTCTGACATACCATGGGGCTACTGTAATACCGACTAGAAATTTTCATGAGCACACAATTGGGACCCAATAGGGTTGTCCAATTGGTTCCCGAATTGGGATGTAACGCAGAAACGTATTTGGGACCTGATGGAGCAAACCTTATAAGCTCCCCATCGGGAAATCCCCACAAGATCCCATCGGGAACTTCCCAGAGAATCCAAATCGGGGTGTATTTACTGTTTTTTCATTAGTCTCCACCTCAATAATTTCATTTATGTAAAAATTCAGGAAATTTTTTATATAATTTGTTTATTTTTTATTATAAACATATATACTCGTATTTCAAGTTCTTAACATACATACTTATGTAAATAAAAACAGATAACATAAATTATTTGAAAAAATTGTCCCCTTGCACTCGTATTCTAAATGACGAGTAATATTTAACAGCCTCTTTGAATTTTCTAGAACTTGGAAGATAGAAAGAAAAAAATGCTTTTAGAATGAGGGGTATTAATTTCTTTAACATTAAGGTCAACTATCAATATTAAAATTAAAAAATAGTTATTTTAAAATTAATTCACCTTGAATTAGATTTTTGAAATTCATATGCATTTTTGGTACACATCAGTCCTATTACAATGAGTTCTTGGTCCAATTCAATCTGAAATTAAAACATTTTAAATGATTTTTATAAAAAATTAAGATAAATTATAAATAAATTAATTAGCTGGCCAAAATATTGGCTATAATAGGTGTCTTCCTTTACGTGTACGATGATATCTAAAAGTTTTCTTTATAAAAATATTGTATTGAATAAAGCTTTTGGGACTGCGAGTACGATTTTCGCACATTGTAAAAGTTCAAAAAATTACCTTTCAATTGTGCTTTCTAGTATGCACCTAATGAAACAAGTCACATGATGGATTTTCCATCAAGCGCCGTCCGTGTCACACATACTAAAAAGTTTTCACTCATACTATAAACATGTCTATTAAGCATTTTGACCGTGTCTAGACGCCTTTAAGGACGCCTTCAAGATGTCTTATGAATGCATATGTATGTGTGTCCATGCTTACCTTTTAAATTAAGCATACACTTTTTGATCCTTCTTTAGAATTTGCAATACTTGTATCATGCACCTCTTTTCTTTGTTTCTGAAAAATTAAATGATTGATTATATAAATATATATGCATTTACCAATTTCATTTTTTCCCCTTTAGGAAATAATTATTTTTAATTTTATTTGATTTTATTATTTTTTGACAACAGACTTACATATTGAAATATTTTGACAAGGTATTCTAAAACTTCATAATATTGTATTTTTCAATATTCTATTTGTGTATAAAAAATTGGTAATTGAAACAAAATTTTATAAACTAATGTGTGATGTCAAGTATTTAATTTTGCGACAAAACAAAAATACCTGATCTTACTGACTATACAGAAGATCTTTATGTTATGATAATTTAATTATTGAAGAATATACATACGTAAAATGTTCAATAATAAATTTTAATGTAAGACGACAAAATTGTCTCTTAATTTATTTAGCAAGTTACTAAAAAAAATGGTCTAGGTTCGCCAAAAATCTTTGATATAATTATTATAACGAAATTGACGAAAACTCGCGAGAAATTGCAAATATGGGAATCAGGCTCTAAAATGGTTTAAAATTCACTAAAACTGAATCAATTGCCAAAAACGCGAAAATTCTTGAATATATCGAAAACTCGCAAAAACTTATATTGAAAAAATAGCACTTTAATTTGGATTAAAAACCTCTAAATTTGTCAAAGGTCCAAAAGTAAGTAAAAAGCCACCTCTATCGAATATATGCAAAAAATACGATTAAAAATGTCTGTTAGATTTTCCCCCCAACGAGTTCCCAATAGATCCCCAATTGGGAATAACTGATGTTAAGTCAATAATTTATAAGTGGGCTATCCAAACTAATTCCCAGCCAGATCCCGAAAGGGAAAAGTCCTTTGGGTTTGCCACATATGTACATTCCAAACTGAGCCCCAATGTGTGTATTGGGACAATTTCTAGTCGGAGTTGGGACAATTTCTATAGTACGGAGTGTTTTATTTTGTTGTCTTTGAAGTTTTTCTACATTTGAAGCCGAGGCAGTGCCCTATAACTGGATTCCGTAGGACCATATTGGTTTTCGAATGGAGTTGTATAGAAGAAGTTTACAATGTAGGATTAGAGTAGAGTTCCTTCCAATGAGCCAATTCATTTGCGCTGCGTTTGATTTCATTTGGGTCACCTTTGCATTTATGTGTGACTTCTATGTTAGACGACGATCAAGATGAACACCGATATATTTTACTTCAGTGTGTTGAGGTATAGTTTTATTATTTATTTGTATAGGTGGGCAGGTTTCTCTGCACGATGTAAAAGTAATTTTTATCCGTCATTGTCTTAGCCATTGTTCCAACTGGGGTATATACTCTTGCAGTTTGCGCAAAGTTTCTAGATGGCTTTTGTGAACACTTAGAAAAGCTGTATCATCAGCAAATGTTGATATTTGTAAGTTACTGCTTACCAAAGTTAAATAATTATAAAATAATGACCATGTTAGAAGAAGATTCAGATATTGGAGATCTAATTGAAGATGCAGAAGATATGATATTCGAAGTTCCATAATTTTAATTAATGGATGTTGGTACAATCAACTACGAGTTGGGTCGGCGTAAAATATTGACGGTATTGAATATATAGAGCATGTTAGTAAATCTCTGCTGTTAATAATGAGCATAGACCCAGCGGCGGATGGACAAAGGATACTTCACTTAAATGTACGAAGACAATCCGATTCAGACGATGTCAACGTAACGGTCGTCGAGAATATCGACGCAAAGCCAACATCCATCCCTTCAGTATGCTTATATTTTCAAAATTACTCTAATATTTTGAATTTCTGGGGGAGAGGCCTAGAGCGAAGCGGGAGAGGGCTTAGCCTCACAGAAGCGCCTATATTGGCCAACGTCTAGTACCTATGAACTCATAAGGGCAAAATGTTTGGCCTCAATGACAGAGGCTCCAAATTATTGTATGGAAATGAAAGGCTAAAAGTCGCCTGAGAGAGTAGCTTCATTACAAACTGGCTCTTCTCATGATTTCTGGCGCATGTCCATACGAATCCCCCACCTAACGATTTCGATCTGCAAGTCATTAGACGAGCGAATGCAAATTCTCGGATATATCCATCGGACGACTTTACGAAAACATTGTTATGAATGTACAAGTGAACTCAAAACTGTGTTGTTCAGATAATACGCGGTAGACAAATTACAGATGTCCTAAATATATCCTGAGTGGAGTTTTTTCACAACTCAGCAATAGAAATAAATTTCTTCACAATATGACGTGGAAATGGTTCTTTGCCATTCGTAATAATTTCAATCTGGTGGAAATATGTAAATATAAGGGAATCGCTCTAGCCATCCTCCCTCACCAGAAATTCTAAATATTAGAGTAATTTTTTTAAATCTTGGCTGAGTCAAACCGCTGGTTTTGGAAAGAAAAAAAAACGTTTAAAAAACATCCGTTCCTCCATGATCATACATAAGAGTATATAATAAGAGTAGGTTGCTTTCAATGTCAATATCGACTATAATCGACATTCTCCAAAAGCCAGGGGAGCTTCCCTAGAAGAAAACTAGTATTTTCCCAGCTTCAGCACCATCATATTAGCTGAAATACAAGTTTCTAGATTTTTATCTCGCACTAATTTTGTTTGACTCTGAAAGAGTTAATATAAGGAGTACATAGCTTTTATTTTTTAGGGCTCCCTACACCAAAGGTGAAAAGGAACACTATTGATATTGCTATGCTGTCCGTATATCTGTTTGTCTGTCTGCCTGTCTGTCTATCTGTCCGTCTGTTGCAGGGTTCTATCTCGAGACCCCTAAGAGGTATGGACCTGAAATTTTATGTGTAGCGCTGGCAGCTACAACAACAAATACTAAAAATTAATAAAAATAAAAAATTAAAGGGTGTTCTAACCCGAGCAACGACACATAATGAAATCCTAAGTAACACACAAACACTTGATATATAGACACTTTACATTTTCAGTGTAAGTGTATTATACAGACAACACCAATAAACAGGTCTCGGACTTTCATGCATGTGCATGTTTTTTGTGGTGATAGATAAAGAGGTATTTGCTAATTATCTATAGGAATCATGAAATTTTAAGTAGTTTGGCATCGATTTGTAGTTGCATATTTTGGTTGTAAGTGCATATTATTGCATATTTTGGCAATAAATGCATATTTTTGGAGTTAAACAATTTTTTTAAATGCATATTTCTCAATTTTTAAAAATAAAATATTAATAAGCTGATTATGGATGGCATTCGAGCTTCAGTTGGGTTGTGCTATGAACACATGTAAAATTTTGTTTCGATCTGGCAACTCCTTCATATAGAAACAGGTGTTCACAAAAGACACATCCGCGATTTTTTAACAATGGAAAAATTAGAAATGCGTGGTGTCATTAAATATTTACATAAAAAAGGTTTATCGGGACAAGAAATTCATAATGATATGGTGAATGTGTTAGGTGAAAGTGCTACTTCATATGCAACAGTAAAAAATTGGGTTGCTGAATTTAAACGTGGTCGTACAAGCATTGAAGATGAACCACGTAGTGGACGTCCAAAAACAGCAACAACAACAGAAATTGTAGCCCAAGTACATGATATGGTATTAAATGATCGACGAATAAAAGTGCGTGAAATAGCTAATATCATGGGCATCTCAAATGATCGAGTCCATTTAATTTTGCATGAAGAACTACAGATGAAAAAGCTTTCTGCAAGATGGGTGCCGCATTTGTTAACAGTCGACCAAAAACGCATAAGAATGAACATTTCTCAAGCTTGTTTGGATCTTTTTAAGCGAAATAAAATGGATTTTAAGCGTCGTTTCATAACTGTTGATGAGACATGGATCCACCACTATACTCCAGAGACAAAAGAACAATCCAAACAATGGACTGAAGCTGGAGGAAGTGCCCCAAAGAAGGCAAAAACAATTCAATCGGCTGGTAAGGTTATGGCAACGTTTTTTTGGGACTTCAAAGGTATTTTATTGATTGACTATCTGCAAAAGGGTAAAACAATAAATTCAGAGTACTATTGCAACCTTTTGGATCAATTAAATGTACAAATTCGAGAAAAACGTCCTGGCTTACAAAAAAAAAATAATAATTTTTCATCAAGACAACGCACCAGCGCACAAGAGTGTTTTAACAATGGCTAAAATCAACGAATTAAAGTACGAGTTGCTTGACCACCCACCTTATTCTCCTGATTTGGCTCCCAGTGACTTTTACCTGTTCCCAAATCTAAAAAAATTCCTTGCTGGCAAGCGTTTTACCTCAAATGAAGATGCAATTACAGTTGTAAACCACTATTTTGAAGACCTTGAGGAAAACTATTTTAATCAAGGGATAGAATTGCTAGAAAAGCGTTGGACTAAGTGTATTGAAGTTTCAGGAGATTATATTGAAAAATAAAAATATTTTTGAAACACTAACTATTCTCTTTCATTGATAGGCTAAGAAGTTTCCGAACCGCCCTCGTACTTTGTTCGTAAGTAAATTTTTGCGCATATTTTTCATTTTTAGGTGCATTTGTTAAGCGCTTAATATCAATTTTTAGCTGCATGAAAGTTCGAGCCTGCCAATAAATATTAAAACTTAAATAAAATAAAAATTAAAGGGTATTCTAATACTTAAAGTACTGCTGACCATGTAATTTTGATAACTAGCTGTATCTTGCAAACCGCTAGAGGCAAACTTGGAATTTTCACAGCTAGTGCAGCACTTTAAAGGCAACATTAACAAGTGATAAAAACAAAGAAACTAAAAATTAAGGAGTATTCTATCAGGTTATGTGATTTTGAAATTAAACTATATCTTATGTACCGTAATTATTAGACACTTAACCCATTTTGTACCAGGCTACATAAATGTTTTAATATCTTAATGAAATTTTCAGGGCCAAAAATCATTTCTGAAAAAAAAAATTTTTTTCTGCCAGTGATTATCTGTGAAAACTGCTGGTCGAGATCTCGACCGCTGGGATAATTAGAGCAAAAAATTTTCTGTGTGATATGAAATATAATAAAATAAATGGTAAGTAAATATAGGAGCTAAAGCTACAAATAAATAAAAAAATCAAGGAATTTAGTTGTTATATTTATTTATTGATAAGAAAGTTATTTAAAATTTTTGTGGTAGGCCTTGAAGCAATTACCCACATGTAAATTTACATTACACTTGGCGCAAGTATAAACAGTATGCTTCTTACATATTTTGCACCGCCGATAGCCGCCCTTGACACACACAGACATGTGCATGCCTTTTATTTTGGGCAATGATGTTGGGCGGCGATCTATGAAGTCGTCGCCACCTTCGTTTTCTTCATCGGACTAAGTTAATTCGGTGTTTGTTACCGATTCGACGGACAATAACAGAGTTTTTGTTATGAAGTTCTTAAAATCAATTTGCCTCATGGGCTGCTGATTGGTTTTTTTTAGCAATCATGCAATGCAATTTCCATGCATTGACACTGGCGCTGTCCAAGCAGGTAACACAAAGTGGCCACCACCACTTATTCCCTCTGATTTGGTCATTGATTGTAATTTCTTCATCATCAAGAAACTCTCATCTGAAACTTCGTTAACGTTAGGCGGAGGTAAGCACACAACGTTGGATTAATTATGCAATTGCATTTCACTATCGTCATCATCACTGCAATTATCAATTATTGCCAAAAATTTTTTTAGAATAAGGAATAAAAAGAGTAGAATGAAAGCATAACTTGTCAATATGAATCGTTCAACAAGAATGAAGCAAAAATTGAGCATAGAGCTCAATCTCTTTTTCTTCCTCACACATACGGGTATTCTTCCCCTTTTTAGAAATTGAAAATTGGAATTATAAACATATACCATCGTGTAATAAGTGTACAGGTGGCAGAATAACGTCAGCTGATTATTTTTTGCTCTAGTTTTTATGCTTAACCCTACGTCTTCACGAGCCATCGACTTGGACATGACATGAACAGGACAACGGCAGAGAAGCTGTAAAAAATTCATCAACTTCTTTGTTGTGGTGAATACGTGCAATGTCCATGTTCTGCCTTATCAAAGTATTTTGTGGTAATGCAATAGAGATGGAATATTCACAAATTTTGTTCGGTCTCTTTTCTTTCTCTTGGAAATGGTCTTTGACGGCGAATTTCATGGCGGACATTGATGGTCAGTCATATGTTCGGGCGTCGGTGTCAGAGCATGGAAGAAACATGGACATTAGCCAAATGTGATGTCCGACATGATGTTCATTTTAAGTTGATGGCTAATGTATACCACCATTAAGGTACGCCTAGCACGTATATTTTTTTGACAAGCATTATTAAATTTTTGTTGTATTTGTTGCCCTTATACGACAATTTGTATACTTATTACACCATGACATATACAAATTAAATGCGAGCAGTGTTGATATTTATAGTAGTTGTTTAATTCTCAATTAAAAAAAAGTATCGTATTTGATATTAACAACCGAATAATTCACTCCAAAGGATATAAATAACATTTATTAAGATATATACAAAATTTTTCAATTGATAATCAAAAAATTAAAAAAAAATAGATAAGTATTAAAAATAAATTTAGTGCGCTAATTATCCCAGTGGTCGAGATCTCGACCGGCCATGTTCAAGGCTGTGTAGCTA
This sequence comes from Panzeria rudis, assembly GCA_956483635.1. NCBI lineage: Eukaryota > Metazoa > Arthropoda > Insecta > Diptera > Tachinidae > Panzeria > Panzeria rudis. Next base: position 76,390,949 of record OY101451.1, on the reverse strand, counting down.
TTAACTGAAGAAGATGCAATAACTAGTTTGTATACATTAATCTTTATTTGAAATGTTGGCTATTTAAATCAATAACTCTTTTTTTCTTTTCTTCATTATGCACTTACTTTTGTGCCCTCCCCTGGTGGAACTTCAAAAAGGAGAGAGGAGTGATAAAAAAGTCCAGTTCAAAAAGCTAATACCCCAAACTTGATTAAAAATTAAACAAAATTATTTAAATTTACTATGTAATATTTTTAATTATATAATGAAACACAGCAAAATATTGTGGTCGAGATTTCGACCACTGGTACAAAATGGCTTAAGAAGAATTTTCTTAGCAAAACTAGCAATTCAAACTTAAGAAGTAAAAATATAAAAAAAACTATAATATGTGTCTAGTGTAATAAAAAAATCGTTTAAATAACAAATTTTTTTTTTTCATTTTACAAATAACACTGACTGCAGTCAAACTTTCACTGGCTTAAGCGTATGTAATTATGATTCCCCAAATTTAAGATAACCAGCCTGTTCATAGAATCCAGTACGGATTGGTTTGGCATAATTTTCTCTACAAAGCCGACTGATTGCGTTCATAAAAACCGATTGTGCTTGAATTTAGGAAATTTTCGTTCAGAAACGGAATTCATTGTGTATGAAATGGAGCTCAGGAGCCCTTTAATTTATGTATTTAATAGCTAGAACATATTTTTCCCATCTTCTAATTACTAAAAATACAACGTTGTAAACGATATTTTGAATTTTGAACAATAATAACCACTTTTTGTACAAACTAATTTCTTAACGTTTTCATGAACCGATTCACAATTGGAATTGGATTGGAATTCCATTTCCAATCCAATTCCGTATCGGATTCTGTGAACAGATTGAACATTTATTGTGTAACCTGTTTATAGATGTAGAAGGAGTTCTTTCTTTCTTTCTTACAATTTCATTTAAAGCACTAAGAAATTCTAAAATTTTGTTTTGGGAAGTCCGTTACTACCCCAACTAGCAGACCTTGGGAAATGCCACATAAGGGGAGTAAATTCATTCATACCATACTCGGGTTGGTTCAACACAGACCCAACCTCTGGAATAGGCAGTGAGTCTTCTTAAATCTCCGCCTATCTATCTCGGGCATCACAAAGGGACCAAACGACCCAAGTGAGCCGGTTGTTAGTAATCGGCAGCCTGTACAACCTAACCTCACCTAAATGTAATTGTACCAAAGAATGAACTCCTTCGACATCGATACACAAGCAGTTCAATTTCAGTAAAAAAAAAATAAAAAGGTTTTGTCAATTAACTTGAGAAAAACAGATGATTTTCAGCTAAAAAATATGTTATCAACAAAAAAAATCCAGTAAATTATTTAACTAATAATGTCTTTACTCATAATTTTTGCCATCTATGTATAAAAAAACTTTTTATTTGCTGCTAAAAGTTTTCATAAGTGTGTACAGAAGCAGATCAGAATTGAGCTGGTCATTCATAACATCCGATTAAGCAAAAATATAAAAATAACAGCAAGATGTTTTACACAATTACTAATATAAAATGATATGTATTTAAGATTTTTGAAAATTTTTTAATGCATACAATGCATGCTCACTTAGGTGAACACCGACTATGGCAAATGTGCGTATTGTGAATATATACAAATAAAAATTAGGGTGGTAATGAAAAGTCAATTTTGAATTTTTGTCAAAATTACATGTTATAGATTCTATACAAATAGGATAAGGCATACACTTTCAAACTTATGATTTATACTGTGTGGCGCAATATAATAGATGGGGTTTCACCAGTCTACTCTGAAAGAACATCGCTTTGGATAATAATTTTTTTTTTGATAATGTAACATTGCCCCACAGCCAAAATGATTAAAGCTTGTATTGCATTGTTTGATGGAATTATGATGTGTTGAACACGAAAAATCTATTAAAAAAATTCATTGTCCAGATAAAGGTTCATTTGTGTTTTTCGTTGCAGGTATAATATTTTTTTTAAAGAGAAGTAACATTCAGGCAATGCCTACTATTTAAATACTTACTGTCAAAAGATCTTAAAGAAAATCTTCTCATTACATTTTGTTACTAGCTGTAACAAGTGAATGGAATGAAAAATAAAAATATTGTTATTTCAGTTTTATTTTTTATTTCCAGTTAGAAATAATAACAATTCAAATAATTATTTATGATATGAAAATTCAACAGAGTTTATTGATATTAAAACGATTGTAATTTTTTATAAATTTATACATTACTCAAACAAATTTTTGAAATATGAAATCAATTTACCATATTCTAATTGAAATTTTTTACATATTTTTAAAACAAAAGAAATTTTAATGTATTTAAGTATCCAAAATTTGAATAAAATTCATTTCAATATTATTCAAATAAAAAACAATTAAATAGTTTTCCCAGAATTTTATTTAAAAAAAATTTCAAAAGTGAATTCAATTAAACTGTTATTTCTTGAATAGAAATTTGTTCCAAAAAATAACAGAAATATTTTCAGGAAGAGTAAGGGAGCTTTATAGTTTTTTATAGTTTTGATGTTAACAATTTTTTGCGATTTTTTTGCTATTTTTGCGATGTTTCCAAGTCTTTAGCATTCCTTACAATTGTAGCAATTTTTAAGCATTATTATTGCTTGTTTGCAATTTTGCAATTTTTCGTAATTTTTCGCTATTTTCGCGATAATAATGATTTTTTCTTCTGCTCTTGGCTTTTTTAAAGTTCTGCTGAGCTATAATCAATATTAGCCTTTGATATATTTTTGATGTTAGCAAGTTTTTGCGAATCTTCGTAATTTTTGCGAGTATTTCTGGGATTTTGGCATTCCTTACAATATTAGATATTTTTAAGCAATTTTGAGGCTTGTTTGCAATTTCGCAATTTTTCGCGAATTTTTGATATTTTTATGATTAAAGCTATTATTTTAGCGGCGCTATTTTATTTATTTTCGATATTGTTTCCAATTTTGCAATTATTGGCGTGCTTTTACCATATTCGCGATGTAAATATTTTTTCTAGATTTTATCCTCTTTTTATACGTATTTAATATTTTCCTTCAAATTTAATATATTTTAAATCGTTTTTATGAATTTAAAATATTCAAACCGGTTTTTGTGAATAATAACAATTTGAGCTGTAAAAACCAAATATTTTTGAATTCTAAGAACTTAAATGAAATAAGTAAAATTTTATTCAAACTATAGGAATACAATTTAAAAGCATTTATATCGTTCGTTTTATTTGAGTAGCGCATTAATTTATGATGTTATCATTTGAATTTCTGAAAGTATAAATTTCTTTAAATTTTCTGACATAAAATAAATTTACATTTGAAAAATTTTATTTCAAATCAATAACAACAAATTCTAATTCTTATCATGAGGAATGTGAATAATTTCAATAAAATTCTATTTCTTAAACAGAAATAAAATTTAAGTTTAATTAAATTTTATAGAAAAATTCAAATAAAAAAATTAATATTGAACAGCTAACTACACTATCACATTTTAAATAAAATGTAATAGCGGAAATCACTCTTGGTAGCATATTTGCACCTATATGATATAAACTATCATTTTCTGCTACAAAGAATGAGTGTCTTCTTCCAAAATGTAGGCTATACATATATTATGTATAGCTATGTATTTTTCAAATGTACCATAAAGAAAGAATTACTCTTACTTATTTCTTAATTTATTATTTGTAGTATTGAAAAAGTAAGCAAACGGGCCTACTATTAGCTTGTATTTTCTTTTGTATTTTTCTATTAGTCTCTCTGAGTAATTTTGTTAATTGCATATATGCTAGACAAGTTTCCTACAGTTTTTAGTATTGCATATCTGCTACTGTGTAGGTAATGTAAGTTTCTTATATTTTGTTCTTGTTGTGTTGCATATTGTAGCATATATCCTAGACCTGCAAGAGCTGCAAAGTCTGCAATAGCAGTTTCCCCTGATATAAATAGTGATTTCCCCTAATATAAATAATTTGCAATAGCGCAAATTTTTTCGTTCTTTTTTTCTTTATTTTCTGGCAAACAAATACACAAAAAATTAGCACACAGAAAAAATGATTGTCGAATTTTTTCCAATTAACAGCTTGCTCAGTAAAAAATTAGTTTTTAAATAATTTTTTCGTTATATCAATATTTTCTTTTGTTGATTTTGCTGTTATTTGATAACAGTACTGCCAACACAATTGAAAACCAAAGACTAACAATTTTTTTTTTATATTAAATGCGTGTAAAAAATGTAAGATTTTATTTTATGACTAAAAACCTAAAATTTTTTTAGAGTAAGCAGCACTTGTATGAGAAAAATTATTTTAAAAAAAGAGAACTTGCTGCTTTTATTCGAAAGAGGATATCCCCGCCAAAACGCGTAAATGTCTATAGAGTTTCTAAAATAAGTTTGGAAAAATAGTATATTTTACTTAATTATATTCAAACATAATTTATATTCAAACATAAAATAAACTACCCTGGAAAAATTTTGATGGCAAAGTAATGAGTTAAAATGCTAAAAAAAACATACCCTTCACTACTTCTAATTTGGCATTTTAACCGATTACTTTAACATGGCGATGTCATTGGAGGCAAGTACTACCTCAACTGATTACAAATAACAAGTTATAAATTTCAATATTTAGAAGGCATTGAATACACAAAACACAATAAAAATTAAATGCCTCTGCTAAGCAATGAACTCATTCCGTTTTCAGTTATTCTATTATTTTATGCCAAGTGTTTTACTCACTAGGCTTCTATTTTATTAGGGGCTTAAAACTTGTTTTCACAAACATGAACACAATTAAAAAAAAACTATTATTCTTCGCCAGGGGTTGAACTTCTTATCGTCTGTATGGTAAGCAGATATACTAGTACGCTGCCAATAAGAGAATAGATTGCTTGTTTAATTACTAGTAAGTAATTGTTCAACTACTGTAAAGAAATTCAAACGGTATGTAGTTTGTGGTTGAAAAGTATGTTGTTCAGTAATGATAACTCATTACCAAGTTTTTGCTGGGTAGCTAAAAATTTCCTAACATTCCTAAATTTTTATAGTTTCAATTCATAATTTTGTTCGTTTTTTTTTAATTTTCAAGTACATTTTTTGTTAATATCCTATTATATTAATTGAAAATTTTAAAAAATTTCAACTAATTTCATAAATTTTTTACTCAATTCTGCAGATTTTTTGATCAAATCGCATATTTGTTTCTGTGTATTAATACTAAATCTAATAGTTTGTAGGGCGCTTTAATGCATTACATTTTTTGGGAAATGAACAATGTAGAGAAGATAGTTGGTGTAAATTATTTTATTAATATATTTTATTATTTTATTATTGCGCATTTTGTTAATTTTTCTTAAGATATATGAGTTGTCATTTTATTTATTGTTTTACTTCGCCGACGATTTTACTAACATAACCGACGAAGGAGAAGTCATGTACATTACCATAGAACACTATCAATCGCTGCCGGTACTGCTTAGTGGCCAGTGATATACCCAGCAAATAAATATCATGTTTCTGGATGCAGTAAAAAACGTTCATGCCTTCCACATGCGATCTTTTGAAGAGCTTCCGAGGATGCTCAAAAAGAAGTGTGTTCATAATGTGTAAATTACGAAGTTAGTCAGCATTTTACATTTCTTCAACACGAACTCCCAAATAAACAAAATCATATTCGGTAGCATTGTAGCTTTCAACAGTATAGGTTCTAATGAATTGTCGCATGCATTGTTTGAAATAAACACTAACACATTTGAAAACTCAAAATCCATTTAAAGTATGCTCTCTTTCTATTTTTCCACCTAGTGCATGGAAGAGAGAAATTTATAATAAAACACGATTTGTAGTTTAACGATGATAAAATGAGATATGATTTTAAAGCATTTTCGATGCTTCGAAGGAAGCGCTGTTTTATGTCAAAAACAAGAGCTCCAAAGTGGGACATCGCGAACAAAAATCATGCATGTTCGAAGCGCTTTTCGAAGCAGTAGAAGCAACAAAATAAGCTTCTCTTGCTTATAAACCTGCTTCGGCCGAAGCAGTAGTTTTTGCTGGGATACCCTTATAGCTTAAACAGTCCAACAACAATAAATAGAACACCATAGTAATTAATATACATCAGAAAAATTCATGTTGTTCATGACTTGCCCTGAGCAGGGATCGAATTCACGTTGTTAGCCACAATCCATAGTCAAAGGTTAGTCAAAGGTTAAAATAAATTATATCTTGTTTGAAAGGCTATTAAATTACTCGCCGAAATGTGGCTATATTGCTATAATCAAGTAAAAAAATTATATAGTTGAGTGGACTGAAATTAAAATTTAATATAATTTTTAAAGATATTTACTAATGGTTGTCATTTTAGAAGGTGTTTTGTACAACAAAACATACAAAATCATTAACTTTTATAATTTTATTGAATTGAATTCGATTTAAAAAATATTAATTTATAATGAGCCGAAAACTGGCAATAACTAAAATTCTAGGGAGCGTAACTGTTAAATATTGAAATATTGATAGTGAAATATTAATAGTTATTTTTTGACCAATATGTTTTCGGTTATTTTTTAGGCCAAAAATAAAAGCTAAAATGTGACTGTTATTTTTTTGGTCAAAAATAAAAGTTAAAATTTGACCGATATTTTTTCGGTCAAAAATAAAAGTTAAAATTTCAAAAAGAGGAAGTAATATTTGGAGCTAGTAGGCGCATATGGTGAATATCATACTAATCAACATCGATTTAACTTGTAAGTGAATATAAGGAGCATCTATAGCTCCTTATACAATTTCGTTAAATAAATTGGTTCAATAGTTGATGCTCCTGCTCACTAATATCAAGCCTAACAAGTGGTTAAAATAAACACAGAATGCTGGGGTAGCGACTTCTAAATCCGTTTAAATTTTAACTTTTATTTTTTACCAAAAAATATCGGTCAAATGTTAACTTTTATTTTTGACTTTACACTTTAACTTGTATTTTTGACCAAAAAATTATCGGTCAATATTTAACTTTTATTTTTGACCAAAAAAATATCGGTCAAATTTTAACTTCTATTTTTGACCGAAAAAGTATGAGTAAAAAAATTGCAGTTATAAAAAAATAACAAAATAAAAGTATTTTCAGATTTTTATTCCTTAGCTATACTCAAATATCGTATAGACAAATTATTTCTGTCTGACTTTTTGAACTAAAACTTTGATAATAACTGTTCCTTTCGTGTCCCTGAAAAATTCTCTAATTGAACAACGAAATCACTAGCATTAGAGTTTAGTTGTTGTCACACAAGTATTAAACTTGTCCCTATGTATTACTTGTTTCCATATATTTCCAACACTGATCCTTAACTTTACCAAAAACATGTATAATGTGTTCAACAGTTTTACGTAAAACTCCACGAAGAACATTTTTGTGAAACATTTAAGCCTGCTAGTATGCCTCTAAAGGGAGGTTTTTTACTCCTTATATATTTATGGGCCAAAAAGACCCATACACCGAAGAGCTATAGGGTTAAAATGTTCTACAAAAATGTTAACCATGTTATTTTATATAGAACTACTAAGCACATCTTTTACCTTAAAAGTAGGGCCTACAACATATATTACGACGAATCAGTATAACTATGTGCAAAAGCGGGAGGGAATTTAGCTCCACCTATAATAAGTCCCAGATGTACATTTTCAAAACTCCGATACAATTATGTTCTATTTTGGTGATTTCTACTAGAATCAGTTATAAAAAACTTGTTATTTCAAAAAAAGTTGCTTATGTTGTATAGTGTAAATATTCGAAATTTTAGCAAAAATCAGTTGATTTCACTTTATTATGAGCTAGCTATACCCGGCGTGCTTCGCTACCTCATTGTTGTGCAGATATAGAAAAATTAAATAACTCATTTTAAAATTGGTTAGTTTTTTTGAGATCTTTTTAGTTTTGGCGAATTTGTGCGTTTTAGCGATTTTTTCATTGTGGCGAATTTTTTGTTTTAACTTTTTTATTCTGGAATTTTTTAGTTTTAGAGTTTTTTAATATTTCAAAAGCTTGCCTCTTACGCATTTCCAAGATACAGCAAACTGTTTAAACTACATAGTCAAAATTACATTAACTTTCAGAACACCCTTTAATTTTTGTTCTGTTAAATATTCTACAGACTACACCAATTAACACTAACTTTGAAAATTTCGAGAGTCTATATAAAAGTGTCTGTATATTACATTAGTATTTCAACATATTTCGTTGCTCGCTTTAGAACATCCTTTAATCTTTAGCTCGTAGTTCTTATGGCTCTTGAGAAAACAGCCTGTGACAGACAGAAAGACAGACGGATTGACGGACAGCGTATGGAAACAATATCTTATTGTAATATACACTTTTGGTGTACAGAGTCCTAAAAAGAACCTTTTTTCAAAAAGTAACCATTTTCAAAAGAGTACCATTTTCAAAAAGTACCCTTTCCAAAAAATATTTTACAAAAGGTACTATTTCTTAAAACTACATTTTCAAAAAAGTAGGTTTTCGAAAAAGTACCATTACTTTAAAATATAAACTGTTAACAAATAGAGTATCAAAATTATATGTTTACCCTTTTTCGGCCACTAAATGTACAAATTTCAAAAAAAAAAGTACAAAACACCTATCCACTAATTTTTCTATCTTATTATGACGCTTTTGCAATTTTATGTCTACCTTACTTAGATTCGAAGATATAAGAACACCGAGTTTACCCGGTAAAATCCCGTTAGAATTAAAGTTTTCGAAAATTCGTTCTTAGAGAATATATACAAACATATGCATTCAGTATGTGTATCAATGTGCATAAAAAATTGTTGTATGGAAAAAAGTACCAAAAAGGGCTACCAATTTTGACCATTATATATATACAAAATTGAAAAAATACAAAACTGTTTTCGAAGGCGTTTTAAGGTGAGAAGAGTGAATTTCAAGTCTAGTTTTTAACTTTATTACTTTAGGAGATAAACTGTTAACAAAAAAAAAAGTATCAAAATTATATTTGCACCCTTTTTCGGCCCCTAAGTGTACAGATATTAAAAAAGTTTCAGACACCTGTTCGCTCATTTTGCTATCTTGTTATGATGCTTTTAGAATTTTATGTCTACCTTACTTAGATTCAAAGATATATGGTTACCGATTTTATCCGTTTTTACTCCTTTTAAAAATAGTTGCATGGAAAAAAGTATCAAAAAGAGCAACCAATTTTACCCTTTATATATTCGAATTACAAAAAGGTACCAAAACATGTTTGAGGGCTTTGTAAGGATAGAAGAATGCATTTTAAATTTAATTTCTATCTTCATTACTTTAGGAGATAAACGGTTAACAAAAAAGTACCAATATTATAATTTTACCCTTTTTCGGCCCCTAAATGTAAAAATTTCAACAAAGTACCAAACACCCGTCCGCTTATTTTTTGATCTTATTACGCTGTTTTTGGAATTTTATGTCTACCTTAGTTACATCTGGAGATATAAGATTACCGAATTCGCTCGTTTTTACCCGTTTTTACCCCCCTAGCGCTTGAATTTCCCACCATTCCGTCTTAGTGGATCTATACATCCTGAGTGGAGCCCACATACGAAATTTCAACTTTCTAGCTTTAGTGGTTTGGGCTGGGCGATGATGAATCACTCAGTCAGTCAGTCACTCAATAACGTTACTCTTTTATTTATATAGATAAAGTCAATATTTATCCATCGATTTTCATGAAATAAGGCTTATTTTATTTGCAATATACATATGTAGCTTTATGATCAGTTAATAAAATTGGTAAGTTTTTGCTTCTTTTGAATTTTTATAAATTAAATATATTTTGCATCATTGCGGTTTGCATAATTCCGAAACCATTTAGTATGTAAAACCGTTATGTTAGAACGGCCTAAAGGCAATTTTATTTTAAGTTTTTTCGTGTTTATTGTAAGGACATTGGATAGATAACCCGTTTCGAACGTACGATAAAATCAGTGGAGCAACGTCTCCAAAACTCGATTTTTTGCAAAAATTGGGTAATTTTACATTATTGTGAAATAAAATCAATATTTATCCATATATTTTCATGACGTAAAGCTTATTTTATTTATGGTATATGTGGCTTTACGTTGAGTGAGTAAAAATGGTAGTATTTTGCAATTTTCGATTTTTTATACATTTTTAATAAATATATTTTTCATCATTGCGTTCTGAATAATTGTGAAACTATAGAGTATATAAAAAATAATGTTAGAATGATTTAAAGGGAATTTTATTTAAAGTTTTTTAATGGTTTTTATAATAAAATTGGACAACCCTTTCATGAGTTATGATAAAATCATTGGAGCAGCTTCTTCAAAAATTCCAAATTAAAAAAAAAATTTTAAAATGTATCCATAGAATTTAAAATTTTGAATGTTTTTGTAGTTAGGAGACTATAATAACACATTAAAAAAAATATATATATATAGTTGTACTCCACGGCATTTTTCTTGTTGCATAGTGTAATTAGTGCTGAAGGTAAACAAAAGTTATATATAAAGTAGCATTGCCTAAACGATTGTATTTAGATGTTGGTAGTGTGTATTTGTGTGTCAGTGTGCACCCATTGTAGACCCCAAAAGTAGTTAGAAGTGTATAGTCTGTATCTGTCTGTCTGTCTGCACCATCGTAGAGCCCAAATGGCTAGATCGATTTATTTGAAAGGTGACTTTATCGAGAGAGTTTTTAACTATGGCTGACGAAAATCATTCCAGGCGCTTAGAAGTTATCATCTCTTTTCAGCTAGTGTCCTCTAAAATCTGTGTATCTGTGACAACGTAGCACCCAGACCGCTTGATCGATTTTGGAAGACAAAAGTACATACATACAGTATGCTGAGAACTGACCCTACCAACAAACTAATATAAACGAACAATAATTATTTATTATGAATTATACAAACAAGGTTTTATAGATAACTATCTTAAGAGTATTCTCACTTGCTCCGCTGCTATGGCACCTAAAATCTATGAATTGCCGAAAATTCATAAAAAAAATATATTGCTTTGCGACCTAGTGTCATCATTTCAAGTTCCGTGCGTGCTATCAATTAAGCAAATATTTAGGAAAAATACTCAAGAACATTATATCAAACAAATACAATGTGAAAAATTCTTTAGATTTAAAGTAAAAAATTTTACTAACATTAAAAATAGAGAGCGAGTTCCTCAACCACTATTTCGTGTGGAAATGGAACCAGGTGATATGAAATTAAAAAGGAATGAAGTACACCCCATTTACAGCTTAAGATATTTGCTGCACCGACGAGTTACCTTAGAGGAACCACACAAGCGAGCAGGGCCCATTCAATGTCTAAATTGCCAAGAATATGGCCACACCAAAACATATTGCAAGTTGCGCACCGTTTGTGTCGTCTGTGGTGAACTACACAGCACTGCCAATTGTGATAAGCAAAAAGATGATTCCAAAATGAAAAAGTGTAGCAATTGTCATCAAAATCACAATGCAAACTACAGGGGCTGCCCTGTCTATGTACATGTTAAGCAGTCTTTGTCTAACAGACGTAATCAAACCTATGCTCAACCTAATACTTTCGACAATACAAATTATCCCCAGTTGCGCCAACCAGCTACCAGCCGGCCTTCATACGCCAACATTTTTAAGGCTAACCAGCCCATAGCGCAAAACATACCAAACAGCCAGTTCTCGTACGCTAATGCTTTGAAGTCTAACCAGCCCACATCTCAAAAACGGCCTCTTGCCAACGAAAACAGTGGTTTCAATTTTGATCGACTTGAGGCTTCAATAGAAAATTTAATACAAACAAATACAAATTTTTTTACAACCAACATGACCTGCATGATGCAGGAAGTGTTGAAAATGCAGTCTACATTATTGTAGGCTGTATTAAACAAACCATGAACTTAAAAATCTGTTTCTGAAACGCAAACGGCATCCGCCAACATAAAAACGAACTAGAATACTTCATGATGGATAAACAAATTGATGTTATGCTTATCTCTGAGACGCACTTGACTGCTAGAAGTTTTTTTAAAATCAACGGATATACTCTCTACGACACAAAGGACCCCAAAGATAGAGCTTGTGGTGGCTCGGGTATACTAATAAAATCGCGATTAAAACATTACTTAATGAGTGATCATTGTGAAGACTATATTCAAGCAACTAACATCTGCATTGAAGCTTTTCATCAAAACCTGGTGATTTCATCAATTTACTCTCCTCCCAGGTACTCTATTACAGAAAATCAATATAGAAGATTTTTTAATTCACTAGGCCCACGCTTTTGGCCGCCGGTGATTACAACGCTAAGCACACGTTCTGCGGATCTCGCCTCATCACGCCAAAGGGTCGCGTTTTGTTTGACACAATTTCAAAAATGCGGTTAAATGTTATATCAAGTGGGCAGCCAACTTACTGGCCAACAGATCGCCAAAAAATACCCGATGTTATTGATTTTGGAGTAGTAAAGGGTGTGCCCAGCGAAATGATCCAAGTTGAAGCATCTTTAGATTTGTCTTCAGATCACTCACCAACTATTGTCACTATATATTCACATACAACATATTCACCCACTTGTGATTTAACGATGACAACCACACGTATAAATTGGTTGAAATAAAACAAATATTTGAGCGCTCATTGCCCAGAAAATATCCCATTAGAATGTTTGAGGCAAACCTTAAGCAAGCTGCTCTAGAACGGCTTTTATCTGAAAAAAAGAAGAGTTCGTAGAAAATGGCAACGCTACAGATCCCCTCAGCTAAAATCTAGGCTGAAGGAATTTACTAAACAGCTGAAAACTCTACTAGAATATCAAAAAACCGCTTCTCTTCAAAACTTTCTAAATGGGCTCGACGCAACACCTCAAACAGACTATTCGCTATGGAGAGCAGCCCGAGGCCTCAAAAGACCAGTGATATATAAGCCTCCATTGCGAGCTTCGAATGGAGACTGGGCAAGAACTGACGCTGAAAAAGGTACTCTGTTTGTAAACCACTTGCAGAAAGTATTTACTCCAAATACGTTTGATACTATAGTTGAGCTGACACCAGTCCTCGCTATACCAGATGTTACTTTGAGGTTCAACATTCGTGAGATTGAACATTATATTGCGGGCTTAAACTCGAAAAAAGCCCCAGGCGCTGATAAAATAAGCAATAAAATGCTCTTAGAGCTACCCTATACTGCCAAACGGATAATTCTATTTATTTTTAACAGTATTTAGCGCCTCAAATGCTATCCCGCAGAATGGAAGGTTTCGCTGATTACCATGGTACATAAACCAGGCAAAGATCATACGAAGGTGGAGTCCTATAGGCCTATAAGCCTGTTGTCTAACAAGTCAAAACTATTTGAAAAGCAACTTATGAGTAAGCTAACACCCATACTGAATCGTACTGGATGCATTCCAGACCACCAATTCGGTTTTAGGAGACAACATAGTACGATTGAACAAACACATAGACTCGTGGACGTGGTTAGAAAAACCTTCGAAGAAAAGAAATATTGTTCTGCGCTCTTCATCGATGTTTCTCAGGCATTTGATAAAGTATGGCACGCTGAAGTAAAATATCTCGGTGGTCATCTTGATCGTCGTCTAACATGGAAGTCACACATAAATGCTAAGGTGACCCAAATGAAATTAAAAGCAGCTCAAATGAATTGGCTCATTGGAAGGAACTCTACTCTAAGCCTAAATTGTAAATTTCTTTTATACAACTCCATTATAAAACCAATACGGTCCTACGGAATCCAGTTATGGGGCACTGCCTCGGCATCAAATGTAGAAAAAATTCAAAGGCAACAAAATAAAATACTCCGTACAATTACAGCAGCCCCATGGTATGTCAGAAACAAGCGAATTCATAAGGAACTAGATGTGCCGCCGGTTAAGACAGTGTTTTCTAAACACGTGACAAGCTACATAAAAAGAATTGAGTTGCACCCAAATCCCCTAGCCCGAAACATCATTAAATTTAGAGGCCACACTCGGCTGAGAAGGAGGGACACTCTTGCTCTCAGCCGAACACGAGAGACGTAAACAACCAAACAACCAACCGCTGAGACAAATATTTTTGTCTGGCACTGGCTGGACTTAAAAATTAAAATTTTAGAGTTAAGATTTGATTACTTATTGCTAGTTCAATTTTATTGAAGATACAATAAATAAATACATATAACCGAAAAAAAACTTACTATTGAAGTAGAGGAAGACAGAAAAATATCATACCACGTTACCAAACTATTTAGAGGGGAAGAAAAAACAGTTTCTAACACAGACTAAAACTTCATACATAGGGCCCTAGAGATAAGCGATAAACAATTTCACACACAAAACATACAAAAAATAGCGAACATATTAACGAATAACAGCTTCCCATTAGAACTTATTAAATCCCTCATCGCGGAATATAAATGATCACTAAACAACTAACGCGGCAACACTGATAAAGAAGAGAAATGTAAAATTTGTTCGTGATGGATAATAAAAACATAAAAGCTGCAATTGATAAAAATGACATAAGCTTTGCTTAATCCATGTTCACATGAGTGAACTTTTGCTTTTGAAATTTTCTTAAATTATCTTTTGAAGTTGCATTCGTGTCCATACAATGAAATTCTTGCTCTGCAGCTTTTGATTTTTTACATAGAATTTCTTGTTGCTTAATATTACGAAGAAGAAAACAAAAGAGAGATGCATGTACATGAAGCAGTGCACCCCTTGCCAATCTACTCACCTCTCTTTCCTATAAGCTCAAAAGTTGCGCAGCAAAAGCTGACTCGTATGGACATAGACCAGTGGTGGCCATTCTCTCAATTTCCTATACTTGCGACATACAGCTTATTTATTTAGCCGCGAAGCACATACACAAACAAAAAATAAGATAGTGTATGTATGGCCACCACTGCTCTAGATGTTGTTAAAAATGTCTTTTTTATCAGGATATTTTTTCACACTGTGCAATATATTGAGGCAAATCCCGCACTAATTTCACGGAAAATCGGGATTGAAGAGTTAGCGGAATTCTCGGGAATTCCCGGGACGTGAAAAACTCTAGTAATAATATTACATTCAACTCCACCAAATACAATTTTGTTGTAAATTGTACAATAACTTTTTATAGACAAAAACATCTTGAAAATTAAGCAATTCGTCTCTTAAAAGCGTAATAACTCTATTTTTTTATTTAAGCGACAAATTTGTTTGCGGTTTTTTATTTCGGCCGTTAAAAGTACTGAAATCAAGATGAGAGCCAAGTTCTTGATAGGCACAATACCATCTCATTTCTTGGCAACCTGCTAGCTTGCCAATATTTTTTTATGTGGACAATTTTGCAAAGTTAGAAGGTTGGCTAGAAATGAGATGGTATCGTACCTATCAAGAAATTAATCTACATTTGAATCCGTACTTTGAACGGCCGAAATAGATAATTTGCCTTATTTACGCAGTTATGCTTTTGTGCGGATAGTAGCCAGTAAAAAAAGAGCTTCCATGGAAGTCAATAAGATCCTAAACTTGTGATCCGGATGTTGTGCAAATCCACATCATTTCTAATGATTTTTACATATTCTAGTCATTGCAAGAAGTTCTCTTTTTTGCTGCCTATTCATTGGATCCGAAGTAATGCTCGTGATGTGAAGAAAATTTAATTTTTGTCTGTTCTTTTTAGTAAGTGCAAAGGAACTAGTTTTTAATTGCTTCTATATAGTTATGACAATTCATAACATTTATTTGATTTGCCAAAATCGAAAAATTCGCAAGCATTTTCGAATATTCAAATTTTGTATAAGTAAAATAACCTTTAAAATAATTATTTGGATGTCGAAAATACACACTTGTTGATACTTTAGAAGTAGAGAAAAGGAAGTTCCGCAAAAATCACTTCCAATTCTTTTCACTGGGGTATTTACATGAACTGATGATACCTTTTTTATTTCTATTTTTAAGATCTGTATCCGTCCATTTAAAATTACTGGTGTATTGTTGTTGCTCGATATTGTCATAATTTTTACGGAAATTAATTTTTAGTCTACCATTAAGACTTTACATGAAGATTAAATTAAATTAATCTTAAACTGGAAGGCTTTTTTTTACAGTTTTAAACTATGGCCTCAAATGGTCATTTCTTAGAGTTACCCCGATTTGGTTTACTTTTCAACCATGTAAATGTTATACCAAGTTGCAGATTAATAAGAGGTTTTTGTTTAAATTAAAAAAGAAAATTCCATTTATCTTATAGCCACCCTAATGAGCATACTGTAAATATTACACCTTAAATGGTTATAAAATGCACAATTGTATGTATAGACATTAGGGTATTCACTCGAATAATGTTTGCTCGATTTATCGAATAATTGAAGTCAAAATATTAAAAAAAAAATCAATTTCGGGTAAAAATTTATTCGAGTAATTTAGGTCGATTAATCGAATAAGTGGATCAAAAAATTGTATGTAAATTTTCCTTTTAATTGAAGTTCTTCTAGATTTCTTAACACGTTCACTGTCCCAAACAAAAAAGCTAAACTACCCCGTACGTCCAATTGGTTTTTTTTTTTTGAAAATTGTACTGCTATGGTCGTATGAATATCCCTAACACAGATTAATAAGTGGAAGTAAGTAATATTTCCATGTCTGTATAAAATCATAATATTTTTTATTCTGGTAACTGCTGTCTGTATAAAATTATTTATATTTTTACGCATAGACACGGTGTGTTAGCAATGCAAAAAATGATATTTTTGCATTATTTCGAAAAGAGCTTAGTATGTAAGTAAAAGATTGGTAAGTAAGTTTTATAAAAGTTGTCAATAAAAACACAAATAATTTCGGAAGTCCCGTTTTTTCTACTATAGGATTGTCCCAGCACGTCCCTATAAAAAAACCATAGCCCAAGCATATTTCGAGAAATTATTGCCATACAAGTTGTACTGTTCTCCTAAGCCACATGTGACTCATAAACGTTGTGGTGTAATCCAAAGGCATGTTTTTTGAGCCCAAATTTTTTAAATTATGTGAAATTTGCCATTCAGTTCAAACGTTATTTCACAGAATGATCAAAGAATTAAGTAAATTATGCAGTAGCAATAAATATCTTGTACAAAAATTCGGAAACATAAAGCAAAAATTATTTTAGATAAAGCAGAGATTTCAAGAGCAACTAGTTAACTAGATGTTTCGTATTAAAGTATCGAATGCAATCTAACGACGGAATTTAGTAAGAAATAAAAGCATTCACAAAATCATAGAGCAAAAAATTACATTTGTCATATAAAATATTACTTATGCATCTAAAAAAAAAACAAAAGAATTGAGCGGATGAATTGGAAATGCTTTTTAGTTCACTTTTCTTAAATTCTCTACCTCTACGATTAGTGAAAGATCATTCTTAAGATCATTCTTAGATATGTTCAATCGAAAAAAATATATATGAAATAGAGAAAAAGCATTATATTTTTAGATCTTATTTGATTTCTTGAATTTGTTCGATTATTTAATGAATTATCCTGTTCTGCTCTCCATGCAAAATAGAAATGTGCGGAATTGTAAAAGCTTTGCTGTTACAGTTCTGAATATTATTAAATATTTCCTGATGCAAATTTTTCTCAAAACGAAACATTTAAATAGTGAAATTTATGTAGAAATATTTTAATTTTGTTTTTCTTATTAAAATATATACACCGCGAAAAAATTTGATTTGTTTTATATTTTGTTCACAAAAATGTGTTCAAACCGAGTAAATTCAAAAACTGTCCGATTAACTTGAATATTTGTTAGCAGTAAAACTTACTCGAATAACTTGAACGAAATAAAAGTGTTAGTCGATTGTTCAATTAATTTAAATACCTCAATTTCGATTAATTGATTAATCGAACAATGGAAAAGTCGACTAAAATGAATCCCCTAATAGACGTACATACATTCTGAGTTGAGCTTATATGTACATATCTGGTTCTTCCCTTAGAATATAATAATCATCTATAAAAGAACAGTAGACTTCCGTCAATAATGAAAACTCAAGCTCACATATACAACCAGTATTGCCAGTCGATGGAAAAAAAGAAGCCAAATGGGCTTTTAAAAAAGCCTAAAACAAGGAGAATCGTCCGAAAAATGTTTAATAAAAAAATGTATTTTGATATTGCTTGATTTTGATTTGATTGATTTGATTTTGTTTTAAATTAATAAATAAAAAAAATAGTTGGAGGATAAAATTTAATCAAATACAAATTGTAATATCTTTACAATACCAGGTGTTATTCCTGAAGCGTACACGAAAATTATATTTTGAAAATAAACTCTCTTAAACTTTTGTGATTTTAAGGTTCAGTCCCTGAGAATCGGGCGGAAAAGAAAATACACATTTAAGCAATTACAAAACAAATAAAAAATTAGAATTTTTCAGGCTAACGTAGAAAGGAGAAAACGATAAATTGACAACACTGTATACAACGGATGACATCATGCGTGCATAATAGTAAAAGTATTGAATTTAATTTGTTCAGTCTACTTGCAGAACAGTGTTGATACAATTTTTATATTCTATTAACTGAAATCACCAATTGGCTATAAATTCATGACCCATTTGCCATAACACACTGCATGAGTGATTTTTCTATTTTCTTTTTTAATCTGCAACATCATGCAATACCTTTATGCAATCGAAGTATGTGTACGGTGACCAATATTTTTTAAATCAAAATACTGAACATTTAAAAAATATATAAGCAATTAATTTAAAAAAAAACGTGAAGAAAATGCGATTTTCCCATTTTTTTGGACGACGCACAGTTGCGCCTGCAGAACAAGTGAGGTAGCAAAATCAAAAATTTTATGTGCCCCTAAAAAATATTAAATAAACTTATTTTACAGGAAATTTTCCAACGATTTCAAATATGCTACTCATATTACAGTCAGATTTTTGGTTCAGAAGATATAGCCCCTGGTTCAGAAGATATAGCCCACTGATTTTCACTGTTCAAAAAATCAGGTAATTTTTAGGTAATTTGGTCCGCTTTCAGATACAGTATCTCAAAAAGTAGGTAACGTATCGGCATTGTTTTTGATTCTATTGATATATCTATTTACTAAGAAAATAATAAAAAAAATTGTCCTATTTGCTTTATGTTTGTGCAGGTAAATCGATATTTACCAACTATCCATTTTTTCAATTTTCTTAACTTTGATGAAAAAAAACTATATTTTTTCCATATTTTCAAAATAAGTTCATTGATTATTCCTTTACCTAATGCAAAAATTCCCAGCTGCCCGTCCATGCCCCGTTTTTTGCTAAAGGTAAAATTAAAAAAAAAGACATCGTTCCAAAAATGTGTTGCATGCATATTTCAGGTGCAGATACAGGATGTACAAATAAAGGCACGCAGCTAATATAGAAATTGCGTCGGCGTACACATAGTCAAACATTCAATACAGGTGGGCACAAATCTTATTAGGCTGCAGGTAATATGTAGATTAGACTATATATTTGAAAACAATTATAATCCCGGGACTATTCTGCGACTGAAAGTTGGCGAGACAAGTAATTTTAAGACACTTCAAACATGAAGTTGAACAGCTCTAAATTATTTTACCTGCTTAAAAAGTTAACCACAGCAACAAATTTCGAGGAAGCTACCTTCGAGGAACTTAATAGTTTAATACGGCAATATACAGGGAAGCAAAAAAAAATAAACTTTTCATTGCATGCGAGTCTAAACTTAAAGTGGATAATAGCAAACCGTACGACTGAGAGATTCAACTGCAAACACAAGGACTGGCCTAATAATGATACCATCCTGGATTCATTGACAGAAGATGAACCCAGCACATCAACCGTACGTGCAAGAGGAAGGCCAAGAAAAAACATGGAGGAGTGTTAAAATTTAACAAGAAAGAGGAAACTGGCTGATTCCACCAATGATTTGGCCACGGAACATTTATCGGAAGCCCTGTCTATTAGATATACAAAGGATGATGAAAAAGTGTTGCTTGTGCAAGCCCACTGCGACTAAAAAGCGATTAAGGAAAGCATTCTCACGCCCCCAAACGAAACCCTTAAAAAGTATAGTTCCGAAGAAACTTTGGCTTTATTTATGGACTTAGAACTTTCTAAAGAGAAATATGAGATACTACAGGCATCTTTAAGGCAACATGGAGCTAACATTTTACCCGGATACAAGCACGTTTTGAAATCCAAAATAGATTCAAGACCACTGCATACGGAGTTTACTGAAGTCTCTGCGAAAGGAAATATGTAGGATCTTATGGACCATACAGCAAAACGACTGTTGGAGACCCTTCCTGAAAATGTGATAGAAATTCTTCCTGAGAAACTGGCATGGATCAGCCGGACAAACTGTTTAAAAGCAAAATATATCTTTCGATGACGCTACAATATCGGATGGAAATATGTTTATGGCATCTGTTGTTCCTTTGCGGCTGAAATCTGATGTTTCCTTACACTGGAAAAATCGACGACCGTCATCAATACATTATTGTCTACCAATAATGTTTCAGTTTGCAATGAAATCGCCGGAACTCATAAGGACCACAGTGAAGGACATTCAAGAACAAATAAACAAAATTAAACCCACAAAGTTTGAAATCAGTGAAGGAAAATACATTGAATGTAGTTATGAGTTTCACCTGATCATGATTGACGGAAAAGTCGTTAACGAACTGACAAATACAACCTCAACAGAAAGGCGCAAAAGAACTTAAAAAAATTAATCGGTTCTACAAACAAAGAGAATTATGATTATGGAGTCTCACCATTGAACGCAAGAATAAGGTGGATGGAGTTCTTGTTAAAGTTAGCGTATACGCTTCCACAAGAGGTGGAACATTTTGATGAAAATACATCAAACAAAGATAAGGAAAGGATCAGAAAGAATCGAGTTCAGAATGGGTTTTTCAAATAAGTTGGACTAAAAGTAGACTACACCAAGTACGGTTACGGAAACTCAAACGATGGAAACATTTCGAGGAAATTTTCAGAAAACGATGAGGCTGTAACTGGAATCACTGGAATAAACAATAAAATCGTTAAGAGATTGGGCACGATCTTGAATGTTTTAAACTGCAAGGAAAAACTTGATTCTGAAAAATATGGAGAATATGCTTCGAAAACTGCATCACTTTTAGCAGAACTATATTCACAGAAAAAGTTGACACCGACAGTTCATAAAATATTTTTGCATGGCAAAGATATCATTGAATATCAAGCTTTGCCAATTGCAGAGCTTTATGAAGAAGCACAGGAGTACTTAAACAAATTTTATAAAAAAATATATATTGCTAAACACTTGCAAATCATCAAGACTGAGACAAAATGAGGACCTCTTCAACATGTTAGCAGCATCTTACGATCCACTTATTTCATCACTGCGGCAAGTAAAGTCACGAAAAGAGTTACAAAATAATTATAGCTCAGAAATGATTAGTCTTTTAGATATACTTTCTTTTACGGATTGTGAGAAATATTTTACAAAAAATTTTAAAAATAAATATAAAAAAAAAATTTTTTTAATATATTTTAAAATAATTTTAAATCATAGAAGCCTTTAAAAAGAATCATAAAAAATTAAACATTTTAAGAAATATTTAATTTTACTTTCGATAAAATTGATTTTTCCACAAATTTCAAGTTTGCCAACCCATAAGTAAGCACCGAAAAGGCGTAGAACCCTTTTCAAATACTCATTTCATAGGTTGATCAATTATCTATGATATGCTTTTTAAATGTTTTGATTATCTCATTTGGTTCGAAAGTTATGATTTTTGAAATGAAAAACTCAAATGGTGCAACTGTGCGACGTATGAGTAATATGATGGATGGTATGTGCTATCATATTACTCATACGTCTACAGCTTCGCGCTAAAAATGGGAAATTTTTTTAATAAACAGTAAAGAAACCACGGCTACATGAAATGAGATAACTTAAAAATTTCTTCCGCATATTATCAAGGATATTATCAAGGATTAAAATCATAAAATTTTTTTGTTGGAAATTTTGGGTATGCTATTAACGGAGATATCTACGAAATCAGGAAAAAAGTAATGGCCAAAAAAATATCTCTAAAAATATTATGGATATTAATGAAACAAAGTCTCTTAGTAAGCTTTACAACATGTCCAAATTTATTCAAATCGGGTAATATTTGATTAAAAACAAACACACAAACATCTTTGATTGTTGGCATTGATGAATTGCCCATCAAAAGCGAAAACAAAACATAATAAGAGCTTTAAGTCACCCATAAATATTTTTTTGTATTTGAAACTGTTTCGGAGTTATTCAGAAAGTTAAAATATTGCTTACATGTAAAATTAAACTTTTTGTTTCTTTTTCAAAAAACAAATTAAGACAGAAAAAATTTTACATTTTTATTACTATTAGAAAGCTCGGTATATTAAAAATAAAATAAGCCACAAATAATTCAAATCGTTCCACAAATGTCGATATTCGATCTAATATTTCATACAACACACATACAGACACAAATTGAAATTTTGCTGTTGTAATGAAATTTGGATTTTTATCAGTTGGGTTCCATCACTTAATTATGAATAAAATGCTCACTTCTCCTTCGATTATAATGATTTACGACTTATTTTACTCCTAATATGCATTCCTTGATGATATATATAAAATTTTTGCTTTCTTAATTTTAACTTAACTTCAAAATATCTCCGAAACCGTTACAAAAATATTATTCATGCTCAAAAACAAAGAACTCTGTACATGATAGAAAAAAACTGAAAGCGGAATTGAATTTAGTGCATTGTATTGTTTTCAGAACAGTGTTTTCAAAGTTATCGGGTTATCGCAGTACTGTTCAGTATAATACAGAATATGAGGTCATCGTAAACTGATACTGAATACCCAGCCAACATTTTTTCCGTTTTGACTTCGAGATCGGTTAAAAAGTCTGCACAACACGCCGAATTGGAATCTGAAATAGGTCAGAAAACGTACCGAAAATCATATGAGTGCTTGACAAGAAACCGGACCTCTTGGTCTGAGGAAATTTTAAAAACTATACCCAAACTATATCTAAGAGAATTCTGTGCGAGTTCTGACGATTTTTCTACGGAAATTATATATGATTATTCGATATATCTGAATAATATCGAAAAAATGTCTGAATGAATGAATCAATGAATTAAGGATAAACGGGAAACAGAGAACACTGCGACCTAAGTAGATCTATTGTATCCCCTGCCATGTGCTAGAGCACCTCATTTAGACCCACTCTCCTGAGGAATCTCAAGATTGCCAGTGGGTCGAGTGTTGGCAGTTCCCAATCCTCCAATAGGTGTTTGCCCAATTGACTATATCTTCTGTGGCATAACGCTTCGCACTCCTTTAGAATATGCTCTGGAGTTTCATCGTCGTAATCACAGAATCTGCACAGGTTGTTGCTCTCAATGCCAAGTCTGTTGAGGTATTTTCTCTGTCTGCAATGGCCTGTGAGGAAGCCTGTGAGCATTCTTAGATTGTTTTTAATCAGGGACATGAGAGCTATGAAACGGTTTTGGTTATATGTTCCAATCATTAGCTTTGCATGCCTCAATCCAGGGAGATTGAGCCAGAGATGTTCTCTAGTCCTCTTGATCTCCATCGATATATCTTCCCGAGTTTTGTCCAGTCCAAGTCTGCAAAACGGTTCTGGACCGATCATGGGTGTACTTGCCCCCCTTCTGGCTAATTTATCTGCATTTTCGTTTCCTACTATCCCGGCGTGTCCAGGAACCCAGCAGAGTGTGACCTTATTCATGCTGCTTAGCTGATTTAGCTTAATGCGGCATTCCCAAACTAACTTAGAGGTAAACTCATATAAGCTGAGTGCTTTGATGACAGGCTGACTATCCGAGCAAATGACTATTTCTCTCCCTCGGTAGCCCCTGTCAAGATTAAATTGTGCTCATCTATCAATGGCATAACTTCTGATTGAAAAATTGTAGGAGATTTTCCCAAGGATTCATGGTAGTTAATACTTGGTACTACAACTCCCACACCAGAGCCTGCCGGCGTTCTGGAATCGTCAGTGTATCACCTGATGGTGCCAGTTCCAAAGGAATATCGGGGTGTCATTTCCCCCCATTTCCTTCTATTTGCCAGGACAGTCTCAAACCTCTTGTCGAAGTCATACACTTTATCCATCACATCAGTGGGTTGCGCAAACAGTGGAAATCTTCTTGCCAGGGATGATTGCTTCCATTGGCTAATTAGACAGTCCCTGATTGTGCTTTTCCCCGCGATGCTGATTACTTTTTGCCTGGCAGTAGTCTCTATCACAATCGTCAGAGGTGTGAGTTCAATGAGGACTTCCATAGCCGCCGTAGGATACGTCCTCATTGCCCCTGTTATGCAGAGGCGAACTAGCCTCTGTAATTTATCTAACCGATCTCTGGTCGTAGCCAGCCTGACCCTGTCCGACCAGGCAACTGCACCATAAGTGATGATAGGGCTCACTATCATGGTGTATATCTATCTCAGAATTTTAGGTGTGCAGCCCCATTTTTTTCCAGCAACAGATCTACAAGCCCATAGTGCTTTTGTTGCCTTGTCAACAGTCGCCTCTAACTGATGTCGCCATAACAGCTTTGAATCTAATATCACACCCAGATACTTGACCTCCGATGAGCTTTCTATTTGCACGCTGTCCACTCGGATGTTTTGCCAGCGTGGAAGTGCCCTCCTCCTTGTGAAAGGGACAATGGTAGTCTTTGCATGGTTTATATTCAACCCTATAGATAGGCACCATTCCTTCACTATCCTTAGTCCGTTCTGTATTATATCACACAACGTCTCTTCAAATGTCCCTCTTGCAATCATAACGATGTCATCGGCATACGCTTGACATTCTATGCCATTGCTCGTTAATGTGTGCTAGAGTTCGTCAACTACAATGCTCCATAAAAGTGGAGACAGTACACCACCTTGGGGGCATCCCCTGGTCGTCCTTACTGCAAGATATTCCCCCCAACTTGGGTCTCCGCAGTCCTATTCTCAAGCATGGCCCATATCCATATGGATATGGTGACAAAACATTAGAACATTTTCCGATTTATCTAATACTTTATACATCCTGTAGTATTAATGTCGGAGAAAAGTCGGACTTGAAGTTTTAAATTTATCAGAAATTCTGTATGCATTATTCTGCGGCATATGACAGCTCATAAGATAATATTTACCCATACTCTTAATACATAAATAAGAATCATTACGAAAACTAAAATTAAACAATGTGCAGAAAGAAATAACAGCTAAAAGTGCTAAGAAGTAGATGAGAAAATGTCCACACTATTCTATTAAATGTCTTAAAGGAAATTATATTACATTCGGATAATGTGCAGAGTAGTCTGATATTAATCGGACAATATTTCAAATGTACAGAAACGTCATACCAGGAAACTGCCGAATATTCCAAAAAGTTTCTGAGGGAATTTAAGACAACTCGGTTGATTGTCTGGTAAAGCTAAGAGTTTTTCTGACGTTAGATATGACGAAAAAAAATGTTTCCTGGATATGTTTGAATAAACATATCGAGCCTTAAATGCCAAAAAGTTATAAGCGATAAAAGCAAAAAATTTTCAGGAACATATATTTTTGCTTAGACACGCCTGCCATAGAAAAATTTCACTACGCAGCAAAATTAAACTTTTGTCATGACCTTTGATTACCACTCTTTTTTTTATGTATTATCGTCCCCTAACTACAAAAACAGTCGAAATTTAAATATTTATGGAAAATTTTTTCAAACATTTTGGATTTTTCAAGGGTCTGGTACAACGATTTCATCATAACTTAGGAAGGCGTAGTTTGTTTAAAGATCTACTGATGAGTTGGCATTAGCACCAACGAAATGCCGGCATATAGCTTAGCTAACCGGAACAAATCAATTTAGCTTTTTTTTGCACATAAATTCTTGAGAATATAGCGAATAAATACATTTTATAACATACAACTCATTTCTCAATTTGGTTCTTCAACAATAGTACACAGAAAAAACTATCACCAAAAATATTTCAAACAAAAGTTTGTCTAAAAATATATTTCATTTTCAGTAAATGTTCTTTACATAATCAATGAATTGTTTGTTTGACTCTTATTTAGGACGCAAATACCAAAAACAACAAGAAAAACTGTGTATTAAAAAATCAACCCCGATGACTTCACATACACACAAATAACAACAACAACAATGATAGCAAAAGGAATGCGATTGTACCATGTTTTTTTACTGAAGATTTTTGAGTCAATCAATTCGTTAATGTCGTAGCGTTAATTCTCATTAATTTTTTTTAAGTCTTTAGATAAACAGTCAGACTTGAACACATTTAACCAAGTGAAATTTCATAAATGCTTAATGGATAAAGATGAAGATATATTACAAAAAATCCAGTAAATATTTTCTTTAATATTTGCTAGTACTTTTAGACTAATTCTTTTATAAATACACACAAAAATATTGTTTGATATTTTTTAGAAAATCCAGTAAATCTTTTTGTTTGATTTAGTAAATTGCTTTGTTTACAATTTGTAAATATTTTTAGACAAATTGTTTTATAGATTTAAGCAATTTGTTCACTGAAAAAACCACGATTTTTTTTCAATGAAATTCTTGCGATATTTTTGTCTATATTTACAAATTTGTTTGTAGGTCCGCTCCTAGACTAAATATTTACTATTACATTGAATTCCTTTACAGAAAATT
Source organism: Panzeria rudis (assembly GCA_956483635.1). NCBI lineage: Eukaryota > Metazoa > Arthropoda > Insecta > Diptera > Tachinidae > Panzeria > Panzeria rudis. The sequence goes on along the minus strand of OY101451.1, from coordinate 76,364,201 downwards.
AAATTTAGTTTTTTCTGTGTATGATGGTTTTGACAGTGGAATAAATTTGATCACATTTTGCTTGAAGGGCTTGTTAATACCTTGAAAAAAATTTAGACTACAATTTTTTATATCGTATCGAAATTCATAATAGCCCCCCATGAAGTAGTTCGGAATTTGTTTAGAAACCATTTACAGCTTTAAAAAAAAAATTAGAAGTCGTAAAAATTTTTTAGATGGCTTTGCGGACCAAGTAAAGTTACTTTCAATTTCAACTGCCACTTCGTGACACCCAACCAGCCAATCAACCAGTCTGAAAATTTATGTTTTAAATTCGTACTGTATGTACTCTTTTCATATGTGCAATATATAGTGATAAATGTGGTCCGCTATTTCTTGTGACTCGTATTTTATGACCGCCTAAATTTGGTCATCTTGGCATTTTGCTAAAAAAAATTTTGAATTTCAAGGCTAAATAACTTTGGACAGAGGCCTCAGATATTCCAAATGATGGTGTTATATGAATAGAGCAGAAGTCTTCTATGCGATTATGAAAAGAAAATAATAAAGCTACCTATTGCAAGGACATCTAATATATAAAAATATCATTTATCGTTAAATACAAATAAATTATGTATCGATTGGCATCTAAAAATGAAATAATATCGCTTAGGACTTTTTGCCGTTGAAGGATTGATATCTACGTTTCTCAGTACATACATTTGGTAGCACTGGCTTTAAGCTTTTAAAATGTATTTATTTGCGGAAGCGTGTAGGTGATTTTAAATAAATAAAGTGTTAAATCATGATAAGCTGGCAAGCTACTTTCCAAATGATTTCCCTAGTTTTGTTTTTGCTTACTTTTTCTTGTGTTAAATCATTGTACTGAAAATAATTGATTTTATTCTTTTTTTTATTTAATTAACTAAGAAGACAAAAGCACAGAGATAAAAAAACAGCATATGTATAGAAAGGCTATTTATTACAAGCCATAAAATGACTCTTACTCTGTAAATTGATTTAAAGCTAAATAAATGGTAAATTTTTTAGATGGTGCCCGAAAATAAAGTTTTTGCTTTCCTCCTCAAGAAAAATGGCTTGGTCGATTGGTACCAGTGTACTAGGTCTTTAAGAAAAATATGCATGAATATGCTAAAAATATTAAAAAAACGATTAAAAAAATATGTGAAAAAGAAGGGCAAAAAAAATCATGTATGTAATTGCAATAATAAATTATTTAAAACAGAATAAAAACTATATGTAAACAATTCCAAGCTTTAATTTGCTGCTAGCAGCTAGCTTTTCATTGTATTCACCCCAATATTTTCCCATTATTCTTTTCTGTATGAGAAAGGTACAAAAATTTCCTATCTTAAAGGTTGCCTAGAAATGAGATGATATTGTACCTATCAAGAACTTGGTCCTTATTTTGATCTCATTACTTTTTCAGACCGAAATTTTTGGATATGAACTTGGTCTTATTTTCAGATTTATATTTTTGTGCGGATCTCACTTCTTTTTTCTAAATTTTTATTTGGTACAATATGTGCCTCATACAAATAAGGGGCAACCAGCAATATAATATCCAAATATGTATATGATTTTCAAAAATAAGCATAGTAGACTTTGAAAATGAATGATCATTATAAAAACTATCTTCAAGCAACTAACATCTGCATTGAAGCTGTTCATCAAAACCTGGTGATTTCACCAATTTACTCTCCTCCAAAGTACTCTATTACACAAAGTCAATATAGTATATTTTTTTAATGCACTGGGCCCACCGTTTTTGGCCGCCGGTGACTACAACGCTAAGCACACTTTCTGGGGATCTCATCTCATCACACCAAATGGTCGCGTTTTCTTTGGAACAATTTCTAAGATACGTTTGAATGTTGTCTCAAGTGGGCAGCCAACTTACCGGCCAACAGATCGCCGAAAAATACCTGATGTCATTGATTTTGGAGTGATAAAGGGTGTGTCCAGCGAAATAAGCCTAGTTGAAGCGTCTTTAGATTTGTCTTCAGATCACTCACCAACTATTGTCACTATATATTCACATACAACTTCTTCACCCACTTGTGATTTAACGATGACAGCCACACGTATAGATTGGTTGAAATACAAAAAATGTTTGAGTGCTCAGTGCACAGAAAATATTCCTGCTGACATAGAAGATTCTATTAGAATGTTTCAGGTAAGCCCCAAGCAAGCTGCTCTAAGTGCTATTACTACAAATCTTTAGGTGAGATATAATAAAATCTATTCAGCACATGTAGAACGGCTTGTATCTGAAAAAAAAAGAGTTCATAGAGACAAACAGACGATTCGCCATGGTGAGCAGCCAGAAGCTTTAAATAGACTAATGATATATAAGCCTACACTGCGAAATTCGAATGGAGACTGGACAAAAACCGACGCTAAAAAAAGTACCCTATTTGCAAACTACTTGCAGAAAGTATTTACTCTAGATACATCTAAATATATAAAATACTATAAAATGTTCTTAGAGCTGCCTATACAAATCAATAACCAATCTATACGCCAACACACTGAAGTACAATATCTCAGTGTTCATCCTTGTCGTCGTCTAACATGAAAATCCCACATAAATGCAAAGATGACCCAAACAAATTGGCTCATTGAAAGGAACTCTACAACTAAGCCCGGATGGTAAACTTCTCCTATACAACTGCATTTTAATAACAATATGGTCCTATGGTATCGAGTTATGGGGCACTGGCTCGTCATCAAATGTAGAAAGAATTCAAAGGCGAAAAAATAAAATATTTCGTATGATATGTCTGAAACAAGCGAATTCATAAAGATTTAGATATGCCGTTTCTTAAGACTGTGTTTTCTAAACATGTAACAAGATACATAAAGAAACTCGAGTTGCACCCAAATCCCCTAGCCCGAAATATCATTAACTTTAAAGGCCACACTCGGCTGAGAAGGAAGGACATTCTTGCTCTCAGCCGAACACCAGAGACGTAAGACAGCCAAAGAAACAATAAATAAATATAACCCAAAAAAATATATATATATACATACTTAAAAAGTGCTTGTCTACTTCCCAACATACCAAATGGCTTGAGAAATATATTATATTAAGCTTACTAACATAAGACTGAAGCTTGAAAAAGTATTGAAAATATATTGAAAAAAAAACTATCGTAACAATTGTAGAAAAATCAAAACGGAACCCTCTTGAAAATATTATAAGTGCATGCTTACTATAAGCTTATTCTTGCAATTGTAGAATAAGCTTATGAAAATAATATTATATTAACTTTTGTATAGAAAACCTAATTTGTCTTAATATTTTTATAAGCTTTGAAGAATAAAATTCACAAATAATATATTTTTTAATGTTAAAAAAGAAAGATCTTATTATTTACTTAAAATTTATTCGATTTCATTTATTTATTACATATATATTTATGTTTTTTATCTTGTAATTTACAAAATTACACGAGCACCCAATTTGCAATTTAAAACTAGATGTAAATGCCGCTGTAGAATGTATTGAAAAAGATAAGTCTTTTTCAATTGTTATATTGCTCTCTTGAATATATGTATCACGTTTATAAGCATACTTTAGAAACAGTTATGTATAATAATAGTTTCTCAAGCATTGTTAAAAACTCCTTGTGAAATCTTATTTTATAAATATTATTATAAGCGAAGTTAAGAAAAGCTTAAGGGCCACTATTTATATAAGCTTATTCTCAAGTTGTATTGAATTTTGATTACTGTATGGTATGTTCAAACAACTGGCCATGAACTCGGCAGTTAGACTAAATGCCTCAGGTGCATGGAAGCGGGGTAACGTAGGCCATGCGACGATATTAGGGCAAATTTTAGATCTTCCCGACCACACTTACTATTGCTCACCTACTCTGATGCCCGTCAAGAGATTCAGGGTGGACTTCTCGGGCACATCCTCTGAGACAAACTACATACACCAATATGAGCATGTGCTCGAGATCTACACCGATGGGTTAAAGTCGGGCATCGGAGTAGCCGGGGGTTTCTACATCCCACAAATACAACGTAGGATAAACTTTAGGCTCCCAAACCAATGTAGCATCACTCAGGCTGAAATATTGGCAATCAAAAGGGCAGCCAACTGATTTAGGTACTACAGGATATTCGATCAGGACATCCGAATTTGTACCGACAGTAAGGCGGCACTACGTGCTCTATCTGGTGTTTACACAACATCGGAATTGGTTAAAAAATGCCGGGCATCTCTGAATGAGATGGCGAGGCATGCGAACCTAGGGCTCTTCTGGATACCGGTCCACGCGGGGGTGCCCGGTAACACTATCGCGAACGGTCTAGCCAAGGCTGGTGCCCGCCTACATGAAAATGACATCGACTGGTTAGTAGGTGCCCACTAAAAAGCTGTAAAATACAAATTCAGCACCAACTATTTAGAGAAGCGCAAACCAGATGGACAAATGAAATCACTTGTGAGGGGTCCAGATCCATCTGGCCCCAGTATAACTTCGCAAGATCTGGAACCATACTGGGGCCTCCTCGTCAACAGCTACGTATACTCGTAGCGGTCATAACGGGGCACTGTCTCATTGGTGTCCATGCCAGAAGATTAAATCTTCCTTTTAACGATTTCTGTAGAAGTTGTCAGAACGAGGAGGAGGAAGAAATTGTCAAACACCTCCTCTGTCGATGTCCAGCACTATATAGAAATAGGGCGTCATACTTGGGAAATCCGTCACTACCCAAACTAGCAGACCTGGGGGAATGCAACATTAGGGGAATAAATTCATTCATACGATACTCGGGTCTGTTTAACACCGACCCAACCTCTGGGATAGGCGGGGCACCTCTCTAAGTTTCCCTACTATCCATCCGAGGCATCACAAAGGGACTAAAGGACCCAAGTGAGCCGGTTTTTAGAAACCGGCAGCCTGTTCAACCTAACCTAACCTAACTTATGGTATGTTGGGTTATTTTAATAATACATAACAACAAATTATATCTACTTTCCGATAATGATAAAAATACATATATACAAATTTTTTTTATAAACTAAATACTAGTTTTAATTTGAAGCAAAGTAACCCATTAAAAAAGTTCTATCGATTACAAAAATAGTTCTTGCAAAAAAACCGACTACCAAATAGGCGTGGCACCGCCCCTATATTTTATCATCAAGTACCTTTACGAGAACTTGTTGTGTGTACGAAGTTTCATAAGAATCGGATAAGTAGAAGTAGTTTAAATTAATCATGGGCGTAGCACTGCCCACTTTCCTAACTGCAATGTTGTAAAGTAACGATAACTAAACATTTATGCAAAGTTTCATAAGAATCGGCTAAGTAGAAGTAGTCAAAATGCTAATTTACTTTTCATGGGCGTGGCACTGCCCACTTTTTTATCCTAATATAGTATTTAAACATAAGCTTAATGTGGCTGTAAAGTTTCATAAGAATCGGTGGAGAAGAATTATTTAAAAACGAAACTGTATTTACTTTGTATGGGCGTGACCCGCCCACTTTTCAACGGGACCAATCTGGAAGTACATACTTTTGAATAGAGAAAAAAAACCCGAAATCTGTTCATAAATGGCGGAGTTTTGAGGGAACATACATAAAAAAAATACATGACGAATTGATAACCTTTCTCCTTTTTTTGAAGTTGGTTAGTGACAAAAGTTTTTGCCGGGCATTTCTAGTGACAGTGACGTGATGCAAAAATATTATATATACAGTTCTACTATCTTTATGGTTTTATGGAATAATAAATGGGCTGAAACCAGATACTTTTTGACTGTTGTGTAGTGTTCTTAAAAAAAATTATTACCTAAGACCTTTTTATACACAAAAAGTTTTTCGGAAATATAAGTATATTAATCTCCACTTAATTTAGCCACTGCACAAAATAATTCCGGCCAGACTTTAAACGCATTTTGTCAAGCTTCACCTTTTTTAATATATGAATATGTTTTAATAAAGGAGCAATATATATATATATAAAGATTAATGTACATACATATTTAAAACTTTCAGTCAATTAATATTTATGCTCATTAATAACATAACTTGTAAAGGAAATATTTTTAAAGACAATATTTTAAAGCTCTTCATTTAAGCATGAGATATTTTAAAATTAAACTATTAAATTATAGCATCATACCTGCCTTATAGCATGTACAAGCAATTATATGCTTTTTGCTCCACTTTAAAAAATGTACATTAAAAGAAATTAACAATGTTTTATTAAGTAAATGTTCTATTTAGGATGACAATGAAATGAAAGTGCAAAGAGGCTTTTATCCTCAGCTGGTTGAATGGGAATTTGGAAGTATTTATTTAAAAGTAGACAAATATTTTTGTAGCTATAAATTTTACCTTGACATTTCTACGTTTTCCTTTGTGAACGAACGTGCATTTATGTACATACATATACATGTATGAACGAAAAAGAGTTGAAAATGTATAACTCTACAATAAAGTGAATGTTGTAGCGATTACGAGAGGTCGTTGGCAATTCTGAATGCAAAAACTCTAGGAAAAATAGTCACATATTTTGGATATTTCCTTGTTTTTGGGGAAATTTAAATTTTATTCTCATATTATAATTTGCAATATTTCTTCATGGGGTGCAAAATATGCATATCGTAATTTAAAATCTATAGATAGCATTGTTTTAAAAGTAAATTTGACCCAATTAAAATAAACGTTGATTCAACTAAAATATTAATTTATTTTGCGTAAGGAGTTGATTGGGAAAAAAATTTAAAAATTTTAAATTTGTTTTATTAGTATACTGGTAATTTAGCAAAAAAGTATTTTGTGTTATTTACCTTAACTCATTAAAGAAGGGGTTCTAAAAATAGACAAATAAATTTTAACACAATTTGTAAAAAATCCGGCAATCTACCACAAAATCATTTTAATGATACAGTAAAACCACTAAAATTTTAATGATACAGTAAAACCACTAAAAAGGCATCACCAACACACCATTAACGATTTAAAGATATATTGGAATACTACTACAATTACAGTTTTATTAAAAAATTCAAATAACTAGAGGCTTGCGGGGAGGACAGCACGTTGCTAAATAGTGCGTGAACCAAAAAACGACGATAGTTTCTTATATACGATATGGTGGACAGTAAAGTAGCAAATAGTATCTTACTTGAGGCCTACACGTAACATAATATATAAGATGAGATTGTCAAATTCAATCGCAGAGAGAATTATGTTATGTATAGATTTCAAATTAGTGTTATCTCAATGTTATACGAATTTTTTTGAGAGCGTTGTTATAAGAATTCTTATAACAACAATCTTATGAGATGAACTGTCCAAAAACACATGTCCATGAAAATAATTTTGTATGCATGTGTAAGTGAGTGTTTATTGAAATAAATGAAAAGCGATGTTTTTGATAAAATGTCTGTGTTAAAAAAATTAATGAATGCGTTTAATTGATTCATAAATTTAAGTTTGTGTGAACAGTTAAAAATAAAATAATTAATTATGCAAAAGTAGTACAATTTAACCCTGCTGTTAGATTAGAAAAAATATACGAATCCTACATTAGAAGACCATTTGTTCCATACTACATGTTTTATGAAAAGTACAAATTTTAATCAATATTTTGTATCTAATTTGATTGATTGCCTCATTAACACAATTTATAATTAGTCCTCCATATTTCGTAATTATTTGTCGACGTCACTTCAAGACAATACCAACAAATTGGCACATTTCTACTCGTCATCGACAACAATTTACTATAACTGACAGCCAATTACTATCCTCTAAGGCATAGAAAATAGGAAGAGGCTGTTAATAGTAGTAATTTTTTGTCGACACCAAGTAGACAAGTCCCAATTTTTTTGTATTGTCTTGACCTGACGTCGACAAATAGTTACGGAATAAGGAGGATTATTATGGATCGTGCAATATGGAGTTTTCGAACCCATAACGTAAACACAATACAAGTTACAAGGTGACGTTGATCCTCCATTGCAATGGTGTAATTGTTGTCGCCGCGTTGTTGGATTTTGACCGATATTGACAAATTGCATTGGAGTAGCTAGTCCCATCTGGGAGGGTTTGGGGCTAAACCAGACAGTATCGCTCAGGCCCCTAGAGAAAATTTTGTAGTTACGCCAATGACGAAGGCACATTACGACCATATATTATTCTACTTATTCTTGCAAAGGTGTATCTGTATGTAAAATAAAGGCGTTCATTGAATATTTGATGCATCTTTTGGTCTTTTCATCGGTATATGCCACCAAAACTTGTAAAATATGGTTTGAAATTTATATTATCGGTAGATTCAAAGAAGATACAACAATGTCCTGGAAAAGGTGAAAATACAAAGCCTGAACCATACCTAAGACAACGCCTTGTATTAGTCAGGGAAGGCTTGAAAGGGCAAAATATGACTGATGAAAACTTCTTGTCCACTCTTGATTTGGTAAGAAAATTACTTGAAAGGGAAATTATAAAGTAAATTACATACAAAACAGAAATTCTTTTACAAAAGTTATTGTTGTCTTGTGGGTATTTTATTTGTTGATTTCTAACTTGTAATTTTGAGAAATGGGCCCCAGAACGTAAAAATGAAACACGCATTCCTCCGAAATTACTGAATATAAAAAAGCTCCCATTGTATAAGTCTAAATTTGCTTTCTATGACATTGCGACATTGGTATCATACATCCGCCCCAAAAACAAAGCAGAATTATTGATTAGTACATTGCATAGAGCAGCTGAACTTGATGGAAGTGAGTCGAGGGAAATACCAGAGGTTTATTCTTATTACAATTCGACAAGAAGTCAATATATATCGACAAAAATTATACATTGTTGTTCTTCTATAGCTTCTTATATTTCTGTTCTCATAGGAGCCATAGACACTACTGACCAAATGATTGGCGGCTACACCATAAAACATAAAACAAATCGATGGTAAATATGCTAACCAGATCCGCTTGGAATCCATATATACTTTTTTCTCAGATCAGAATACCATCAGATTATTTCAGCATGTAATGAAAGCAACTATCAATAAACTAAAGTTTTTTCTAAGCAAGTACAAAAAAATCTTAATATTTTGATTTCATTCAAATAAAAATTTACACTGGACCAAATGGTCCCTAATCCAAGATACGTAAATTCTTGTTTTTCTAAGTCCGACTTTATGACAGACACTTGAAAGTATGGATATGATGTTTTTAATATAATAAATCACGTGAGCCGAAATCTCAAAGCAATATGTAACACCGTTTAAAAGTTATGAGGATAACGAGGAAAATATTGGACCAAATGGGCTTAATCTAACAGCAGGGTTAACTCGATGAGCATATGCATAAATTGAAATCTTATCGAAAAAGTAAAATTACGTCTTCCCCTAGTATGAGATTAGGCAAAAATTCGTCATTTTGTTTTCAGTATTCTACCGACGTTTTTTCTCATGTTATCTCAAAGTTAATATCTCGTGAAGACGCTGTGTTAGAGATAAAACTGGCTATATTGTAGATTAGAGGATGTCTAGAAGACGATGATATACACTGTGCTACACTAAAATTATTCAGGGGTTCTCATGCACCAATTATGCTTAATTGGACCCCATAGAGAAAGCAAATACCTAAGGTTTTTCTAGATCACTTCGTTAAGTGATTTTTTAACGTAAATGTAGTGAAAAAACTGTTTTCTTAAAGTTTAAAATTTCAACAGCCATAACTTCATTGTTTCAAAACGGATTTTTATGATCCTTTTATTTATTTATGATCAAATTTTAAAGATAGGATTCTTATCTTTCAAGTAAGATATGATTTTGGGAAATCACTTATTAAATGGGTAAGTTATGGTGGTTTAAGTATAAAAAAGACACATTTTTCAACAAAATTTTACATTCCACCAATTCTAATTTGCTTATGAGATACTAAACCACTATACAAATTAACTTTAGTAAAAAGCAGCATTACAAAAGCTTTCAATAATGTTTACTAAAAATCAAATGAGTTATGATATGTTTTCTATTTTGACTTTTTTGATTCTTATATAAAAATAGGGCAGTCACGCTAATTTATTTTATCATAACATGAGAACGCTTAACCCGATTTTAGTATTATAAACAGGAAAAGATGCGGAATAAAATTATCTTTAAGCCAACTATACACAACTTTTTTCAATTTTTAATTGTTTCGGAGTTATTCAGAAATGAACGGCGAAAAACTAGTTTTTTCATGCAATTACAGATTTTTTTCATTTTCAAAGGTCATAACAAAATAAAGAGGGCTAAAATTTTACATTTTTATCAATAATATGAAAGCTGGATGTATTTGAAATAAAATAAGCCGCAAATCACTAAAATCTCTGGACAAATGTCGATTTGATTAAGAATTAAGTGAAGTAACTCAATTGGCAAAAATTGCGACATTCATACAACACACATACACACACATATATTAAAATTTGTGTTATATGGAAATTATGATTTTTATCAACTGAGTTACTTCACTTAATTTTTAATAAAATCGATATTGCGCGACCTCATTATTGGTTTAGCCCATATGCCAAACAGTCGGAATAGAGAAAAACAACAAAGAAGATTTACATAAAGTTTTCTCAAAATATATCCGATAGAATTTTTTTTTAAGAGAAGTAACACAATTAGGCAATTAATGCCTACCAGTTAATTAATTAATGTGTTACCTTCTTAGGGAAAAGGGATAGTGTAGAGAGAACAGGTGGTCAAGTGGGAGAGAGATAGAAAGCTTAATTCATTTACAACTCTGCAATTGCGCGTTTTGTTTTTATTGTAGAGCAATGTTGCTAGTGCCTCTGATGTAAAGTATAGGTAATGAGTTGTTTAAGCTGTATAGCCATTTTATTAGTTCTTTTACTTCGCCGATGGTTCTGCTACAATACCGACGACGGAGGGTGCTGTGAAATGCATTAGGATATGTTAGTGTTAATCGCCGCCGGTACTGCCAAAGTGATCAGTGCTATGCCTTCATCTCTTTAACAGTTCAACCACAACCAACACACTAACACAGCAATGCACATGAGAAAAATGCATGATGTTGTTGGCTTGCCTGAAACTAGTCTTAAACTCAACACCTCAGGGTTTGTAGTCAAACATGCTAACTACTCAGCCAACTGCTTTCGGCATATGTTTGGAAGGAAAATGTAAATTTTTGTGAACTTTCATCAATCCGGTTAGAAATTAACATCTTTTTACTAAAAGTAAAAAATTGTTTTGTTTTGTGCTCCACTAACCACTTTTTCATTTTATTTGTAAAAAGTAGCTTTGGTTGCTCCATGTGTACACTATTACTGCTGTGTATTGAGTAACTTGTTATTGAGATGAAATTTACAACTTTTTATTGAAAATAAGCGTATAAATGTTATTAGAACAGATATTTACATGGAATAAAAAGTTAATGTTAATGAAACTTTGTATTTTACTTGATTTCTGGTTTTTATTTTTTTATTTAAAAAAACTTTTTTTTTTAAATTGATCAAAATTGATGATATCGAGCACATTGAATGCTTGATATCTCAGAAACCAGGAACAATTTCGCGAAACTGTTTTTGGATTCTGAAAGAGGGTATTCAAAGTATATATACCCCAGACTTAACTCATTTTTTTTTAAATGGTCGATGGGCCAAAACAGGGCTCAAATCGTCACATCCATGAACGTACAATTCGTCACGTAAAAACGCCATTTTCCGATTATGACATACGTGAAACAGTATAGGACTATACAGTATAGGACTATACAGTTTATACAACTGACGTGTCACGTAATTCATTTTAGTACGAATGCCGATACGATCACGGATGTGACGATTTGAGTCCAGGACTGAGGTCGGGATTTGTCGAGCGATTTTAATGATGTATGGCTTATTTAATTCCAAATACACCCAGCTCTCGAATTATGAGCTTTTGAAAACGAAAAAAAATCTGTAAATGCATGAAAAAACTAGTTGTTCGGCGTTGATTTCTGAATAACTCCGAAACAATTGAAAATTTCAAAAACTTGTTTACTTAAAGATAATTTTATTCCGCATCTTTTCTTTTTTCGCATATTTTTGATGTTATTATCAAAATCAGGTTAATCGTTCTCAAGTTATGCTGAAATAGATTAGCGTGACTGCCCTATTATTAAATAAGAGGCAAATAAATTAAGTAAAGTGCGACTTTGGCTCGCACACGTACATACACACAAAAAAATATTTTTTGAATTTGAACAAGTATTTGTGAAAATCAAATAATTTTTTGTTTAATTTAGGACCTATAAATAAATTTGTATATTCAAATACAAAAATTTGTTTGAAAGAATCCACCGATTTTTCCAATTAAAATAATTATGTTATTGAACAAAAACTTTAACCAAAATCACAAAAAAATTTTAAACGAATTTATATATTTTAAAAATGTACATACTCGTATATGGCAAACAGTGTCGTCTACAAGAACAAAATGTATAAGAAATTTTCGACAAAAACAATATTTTTGGTTTTATTTTGCTTTAAAAATTAATTTAATTTAATTTAATCTCTGAGACGCACTTGACTGCTAGAAGTTTTTTTAAAATCAACGGATATACTCTCTACGACACAAAGGACCCCAAAGGTAGAGCTTGTGGTGGCTCGGGTATACTAATAAAATCGCGATTAAAACACTACTTAATGAGTGATCATTGTGAAGACTATCTTCAAGCAAATAACATCTGCATTGAAGCTTTTCATCAAAACCTGGTGAATTCATACATTTACTTTCCTCCCAGGTACTCTATTACAGAAAATCAATATAATAGATTTTTTAATTCACTAGGCCCACGCTTTTTGGCCGCCGGTGATTACAACGCTAAGCACACGCGCCAAAGGGTCGCGTTTTGTTTGACACAATTTCAAAAATGCGGTCAAATGTTATATCAAGTAGGCAGCCAACTTACTGGCCAACAGATCGCCGAAAAATATCTGATGTTATTGATTTTGGACTAGTAAAGGGTGTGCCCAGCAAAATGATCCAAGTTGAAGCATCTTTAGATTTGTCTTCAGATCACTCACCAACGTTTGTCACTATATATTCACATACAACATATTCACCCACTTGTGATTTAACGATGACAACCACAAGTATAAATTGGTTGAACAACAAAAAATATTTGAGTGCTCATTGCCCATAAAATATTCCATTAAAAACGCCTGCTGACATAGATGACTCTATTAGAATGTTTGAGGCAAACCTTAAGCAAGCTGCTCTAAATGCTACTACTACAAATCTTCAGGTGATATATAATAAAATTTTTTCAGCAGATGTAGAACGGCTTTTATCCAAAAAAAGAAGAGTTTGCAGAGAATGGCAACGCTACAGATCCCCTCAGCTAAAATCTAGGCTGAAGGAATGTACTAAACAGCTGAAAACTCTACTACAAAATCAAAAAACCGCTTCTCTTCAAAACTTTCTGAATGGGGACTTCTTTTGGGTTTTGGTGATTTCTTAGTTTAAGCGTTTTTTTTTTTTTTTGGTTATGCCACTTTTTTGTTCTGGCGATTTTTTTGTTTCTTGGCAATGTTTGGTTTTTTGCATTTCTTTAGCGGATTTTTTTAGTTTTGCTGTTTTTTTTTTGGTTTGGCGTTTTTTTTAACTTTTTTTTCGCTTTTTGACGATATTTTTAGTTTTAGCGATTTTTATGTTGTATTGTTTTTTCCTTCGTTTTAACGACTTTTTCGGTTTTTTAGCATTTGTATAGTTTTTTGGCGATCTTTTTAGTTTTGGTGGTATTTTGCGTTTTCACGATTTTTTAATTTTAGTGCTTTTTTCCTTCAAGCGCTTTTTTGCATTTGGCGATTTTTCGTTTTGACATATTTTCCAATTTGGGATTTTACAGTTTTAGCGTTTTTGAAAATTTCAAGAGTTTACTTCTGACGGTTTCCAAGATACAGTATATTGTCTAAATTAAATAGTAAAATTACATTAACTGATAGAACACCCTTTAATTTTTTTTTGTTTTAAATATCAGTGTTAATTGGTGTAGTCTATTCTACAGACTACACCTATTAACACTAACTTTGAAAATTTAAAGTGTCTATATATAAGTGTCTGTACATTACATCAGTATTTCCAAATGTTTCGTTGCTTGCTTTAGGACACCCTTTAATTTGTCACTGTCATATATTTGTTGTTGTAGCGGCAAGAGTTTTACATATTCTGTGAAAACTTCAGGTTCGTAGATTTTATGGTTCCCGAGAAAACAACCTGTGACAGACAGACAGACGGAGAGACGGACAGCGTAGCGAAAACAACAGGGTTCCCTTACACTTTTGGTGAACGGAACCCTAAAAAGTCAAAACGGAAAACAAACGATAACTCATTTATTTTTTAACCGATTTTAATGTGATTACACATTTTGGAAAGCTATTTTAATGCCACTTTTCACAAAACTTAATTCGTATAGTATTAAGTATCTCATAAGCAGCATAGAGCTGGCGGAAAGTAAAATTTTGTTGAAAATAGGCCTTGTTTTATACTTAAACCACCATAACTTAGCCATTTAATAACTGATTGCCAAAAATCATATCTTATTTGAAAGATAAGAATCATATCTTATAGATTTGAAAGATAGATATCCGTTTTGAAATAAAGAAGCTATGGCTGTTTAAATTTCAAACCTAAAGAAACCCGTTTATTCACTACATTTATCGTTATAAAATCACTTAACGAAGTGACCTAGAAAAATCATAGGTTCTTTATTTCTCTATGGACTCCAACTAAACATAATTGGTGCTTGAGAACCCCTGAATAATTTTTTTCCCAACTTTTGTAGCATAGTATAATGAGTAGAGTATTGCCTACTATTATCGACCTAATTTTCAACAAAAGTGTTTTAGACTGTACCTATTAGCAATTTGAACTAAATATGTATGTTTAATTTGTGAAATCAAATTAGATAAATTACGTTTTTTTTTTTGCAAATACCAACAAAATCGCTGCAATTTTAGACAACGAGAAATTTTCAACACAAATTTAGACAATATAAGATCCTAAATTTTAAGTAATGTTTTAGAGTGCACACAAAGTAATTATAAATTTTTCTATATCTGCACAACAATGGGGTAGCGAAGCACACTGGGTGGGGCTAGTTTTTTATAAAAAACAAAATAAATTGGATCTTTAGCTTGAAGAAAATATACGATACCAAAAAAAAAGACATACATATACACATTTATTTACTTTAATGAAATAAAGTACTCTGTCTTACGTTTAAGTGTCTTTGAAAAAGAAAAGCCAGATGAACGCAACAACTTTATTAACTCTATCTAAGGCTAATACTTCATCTCGCCAATTTTACTTACATACTACATACGTATACACAATTGTATTTAACTTTCTTCGTCTTATCGTGCTAAAGCTACTCATCATATCATATAATCTGATATCTTTGAGCTGATACTTATTTACCTTTAAAAATAAAACTCATTGTACGAACACGCTAAAAAAACTGAAAAAAAGGATTTCGACGCTGTTTTACACATTTTCGGCAATTCAGCTCAGCTACATATATACTTATGCTTACTCTATTGCCATTAGGTTTATATCTTCATAGAGACATACGAAACGTTAAACGTGACTAAAATTCTTTAGTTAGTTTTGCCCTTTTTCTTGTTATAAAAGTATTTTTTTTCAATACCTACATACTACATATACAATTTTTTTTTAAAAAGAAAAATCGTGCGTAACTAGCAACTATACCCAGCAAACAATTTTTGCCGATTTCGGTCCGAAGTCGGTCAGAATGTCTGCACCAGATTCGTATCTGATGTCGATCAGAAACTGGATCTCTTTGCCTGAGGAAATTCTAAAAAACTATACCGAAAGGTCTTACAGACTTTTATACGAATAAAAGAGTTTACGATATGTCTTATAAATGTCGGAAAAATTTCTGAAAATGTCGTATTAATAGCAGAGAAAATTCGGAGCTAAAATTAGAAATTTATTAGAAATGTCGTTTAAAATTGTCCATGCATTGTTGTGCTGCTTATGGCAGCTCATCAGAAAACATTTACCCATATTTTATAATTTTAAAAACTCAAATATTTGTGTACATATGCTCAAGAGATAAATGAGAATTATAACAAAAACTAAAACCACATAATGTGCAGAAGTGACTGCTAAAAGTCGTAAGACGTACATAGATCAGAAAATATGCAGACTACTCTGTTAAATGCCTTAAGGGCCATTCACATATTACGTAACACTCCAGGGGGGTTATAAAAACTCCAAAAATAGCGTTACGTAATATGTGAATAGCCCCTAAAGGAAATTAAATTGCCTTCGCATAATGTGCAGACTATTCTGATATTAATTGGATAATATTTTAGACAATGTGCAGAAACGTCGTACCTGAAAACTGCATACTGCTCCGCCAAATACCTGAGGGAATTGTAGACAACTCGGCTGATTGTCTGGCAAAGTCTCAGATTCTTTCTGATGTTAGACATGTCGGCCAAAATTATTTCCTTGGTATATACATACATACTTATGTATGTATGTACGCACATGTTTGTACTGTTGTAAGAAAATTTAAATAACAATGATGAATACCATATTAAAGTTAACTACGATGAAGGTGATGATGTTATATTTTGATTTAAAAGAAAAAAAAGTGGTTGAAAAAGTTTTAATCAGCAAATTACTTTTAAAATATTTTTTTCTTGTTTACTAAAGAAATTACGGATCTTATTGCTCGAATGTATAAGTAAGTACATAGATACATACACACATACACACATACATACATACATACATACATACATACATACACGCATACATACATACATACTTATCTATGTCTGTATTTAAGTACATTCTCGTTTTGTAAGATTGAATAAATACGCATTTGTAATCAACAAAGATTTTTTAAGACTTCTTTGAAAATAAAAGAAAAACTTAAGAAAAATATTTAAACTTGAAAAAAAGATTGAACATTTTTATCTAATTAGAGTATCATTATTTTCGTATTAAAACTTAACAACAAAAACATTTTTGCGCACTACTTATGGCGTAGATAGGAATTATTTATTACAGAAAAACAAAACAACTGGAGCAGATTTATTCTTGTTAAAAGTGCAAATATAAAAAAATCATGAACTACAATGAACCATACAAATTTAATTAGCCATTTCTTTTATAGCTAGTTTAAACTAACCCCAATTGAATAAGCGAAAAATCTAAGAATTTATTGATGTCAAATGCATTATGATGGTAATACATCATTTCCGTAGAGAGGTCATTGTGCCGCTTGATTTTGGAGAGAATAAGCTTGTGACAATCAATAAGCAATCATTGTCTGCTTTATCACAGTTTTCTGCTTAAAAGCAAATAGTATCAGTACTTCAAAAGTGTTCTAGTGAGATTTTACGTAAGACATATTTTTAATACAAACTATCCGCATAAAATCATATTTTGCTCTACTTTATTTCTTGTCTTTAAAGATTTATAATTAATATATGTGACAAATATTTTTTACGACATTTCAGCACACACTTTCGCTGTTTAAGCGAAGTTATTTGCCCCTTTTTCAAGAAAGCCACGGAAAGGTACACACCGTAAAGTGGTAGAAGACTAAAATGTACCGAGTACACCTTATACATACTTAAAATGTAAGGATTAAAAGATTTCTTATGCCGGTTGAATTAAATTCCCTTTATAAAGATTAACATACGTAAACTAAAAAAAAACAACGAAAAAAGTTGAGGCAAGACATACAACATATTAATTTCGAAGAAATATATATCATGAGTTGTAAGAGATACACATATACAAATAACCAAATTTTTTTGCCGCGTCTAGCAGAGTATAAAACGCTTGAAATCTTAAAAATCTGTCAGTATTTAAAAAAAATTTACAAGCAGCACAAAGTTGTTCACACCCGAGGTAGTTCACTTCTCCCCCCTGCATGAGACATGCCTCTGAATACTTAACTCTTTCTCCACAATCATTTAAATTTTCAGACAAATCCAACCAGTAGCTTAGAAGTTCCATATTAATTACCACTTTTTTTAATTTACAACAGTGTGCGCCGATACACGCATATACATTTGGTCGCCTCTACCAGAATCAGTCGTTAGAATCTTGTTATTTTAAACAAATTTGGTTTTAATATTTGTACGTAATTATTATTTGAACTGTATGTTCAATAACTGAATTAATCTAAAATCCAATTATTTTTAAGGGTGAAATATTAGAATATCTAATCAGACTAGCAGAACGGATTAGTACTACACGAATTTCGACAGCCGCTACGCTGTCTGCATCAGCGTCGTTTGTTCGCTTTTACCACGTTTGATCGTGGATAGTAGTATTAATGAAACATCAGCTATTTAACCAAATTGTATGAGGAAATAGAATATGAATTATCTTATTCCTTTTATCAAAATGGTGAGCCCAAATCTCACCTTCTGATTCTTTGTTCCAATTTTTCCAACTCTTATTTTTATTGTTGGTTTTGCTTTTTGATTAGATATTCTAATATTCCACTCTTAAAAATAATTTGAATTTACATTAATACAATTATTGAACTTAACCCGAATAATAATAACTTCCGACTTAAAATTTGGTTTTGTTCACGTCTCTTAATAATGTTTTGGATCCAAATTCCCGAAAAGTATGCAATGCATTAGTATTTACTACGTATGATAATTTAATGCACATAAATAAATATAACTCATCCGCAATGAGTCTCTTTAAAGCGGGCCATACTAGGGATGCCAATCAGGATTGTTTTTTTAAAAATCCCGCAATTCGGGATTTTCGAAGCCCCGGTCAAGAAATGCCAGGAATTTCAGTATATTGGATTTTTTTCGCGATAAATAGATACGTTATAAGTCTTAGTGTATGGCATTTGAGTTAATTTAACAGGAAAATTAGCAATTTATTTAAATTTTATTAGCTTTGTAGGCAGAATAAATTCGAATAAATGATTTGATTAATTGTGTTTGTAGCATGTGAACAGCATTTATTTAGTTTTCTTTTCTTTTGTTTAAAATTTGACTTAATCGAGGGCGTTCTTCGCTTTGATTTAAGAATATCCCTTCAAACGTTTGATACTAACACACAAAAGTTTTTAAAATTGAAAATGTTCTAGGATATGATCACATACAAAGGCAAAAGCTAAAAAGTTCCTTCCAATGAGCCAATTCATTTGAGGTGCTTTTAAGTTCATTTGGGTCACCTTTGCATTTATGTGGGACTTCCATATTAGACGACGATCAAGATAAACACCGAAATATTTTACTTCATTGTATTTGAGGTATAGTGTGGTTATCTATTTGTATAGGTCGAGCTCGCAAGTTACTCTCAAGATAAAAAGACGCGCTGATTTTCCGTCGGGCAGTGAACAAAAAAAATAACAGTATACAATTATTTAATATTAAAAAAAGAGACAAATATTCGCAAAAACAAATATTTTTAATACCGTTTGTTAATATTACACATTTTTCTTTTGCTTTTGTAAATATCCCAGTAAACAAAATTTTACACTTGTGTACACTCAAATTCAATTTCTATGACAGACAGTAATATAAAAATGAATTTTTTTGAAATCAGCTTCACAGCAAAGCACAAGTGCCAAAAATATGAGCCAACATCTAGCCAGAACAGAAAGTGGCCCCCTAGAAAATAGTTCAGAAAAGCCAAAAATCCAAATGGGTATTGCTCGTTATTTTTAAGTTGTAAATAATAAAAAACAACGAAGTCCAAGATCGAAAAACCTCGCTCCAGTGGCGAAAATGCCCAAAGATGGTAAATCTGATGCGGTGCCTTCTGAAAATCGCTTTTCAATTCTACAAAACGACGAAGATGAAATCACTAGTGTCAGGTCAAGCAAGCCGCCCCCACTATACTTAAGGGAGAAAAACTCAAATGAGTAATTAAAAGGCTAGTACAATTAGTCTGTGAAGAGGCGTTCTACGTAATCCCGATAAAACGCCGCGCGATTGATCAGACAAAAATTCAAGTAAGCTAAGAATATCATTACCGCGCAGTAGTTTCGGAGTTTGAAACAAATAAAAAAAATATTTCCACCTACCAACTGAAAAGTGCAAAAGGCCTCCAGGTAGTGACAACAGTCATCGATTCTTACGTGGATCCAGAAGAGGTAAAAGCGGGTCTACCAAATAATCAGTTTAAAGTGTAAAATGCTACTAACATTAATAATAGAGAGCGAGTCCCCCAACCACTACGTGTGGAACTGGACCCAGGTAACATGAAATTAAAAAAGAATGAAGTACACCTCATTTATGGCTTCAGATATTTGCAGCACCGACGAGTTACCGTTGGGGAACCACACAAGCGAGCAGGGCCCATTCAATGCCTGAATTTCCAATAATATGGCCACACCAAACATATTTGTGTCGTCTGTGGTGAACTACACAGAACTGCCAATTGTGATAAGTCAAAAGATAATTCCAAAATTAAAAAGTGTAGCAATTGCCATGAAAATCACAATGCAAACTACAGGGACTGCCCTGTCTATGCACATGCTAAGCAGTCTTTGTATATAGGACGTAATCACAACTATGCTCAACCTATTAATTTCGACAATACCAATTATCCCCAGTTGCGTTAACCAGCTACCAGTCGGCCTTAATACGCCCACATTTTTAAGGCTAACCAGTCCATAGCGCAAAACATACCAAACAGTCAGTTCTCACACGCTAATGCTTTGAAGTCTATTCAGCACATAGCTCAAAAACGGCCCCTTGCCAACGAAAACACTGGTGTAAATTTTGATCGAATTGAGGCTTCAATAGAAAACTTAATACAAACAGTAAATTCTTTACCACCAATGTGACCTGCATGATGCAGGAAGTGTTGAAAATGCAGTCTACATTATTTCAGGTTGCATTAAACAACTAACTTAAAAATCTGTTTCTCGAACGTAAACAGCATCCACCAACATAAAAGAGAAGTCGATTACTTCATGATGGATAAACATATTGATGTCATGCTTACATCTTGGGCGCATTTGATGACTAAAAGCTTTTTAAAATCAACAGATATACTCTCTATGATACAAAGTACCCCGAGGCTAGAGTGGTGGCTCGGCTATACAAATAAAATCGCGATTAAAACACTACTAAATGGGTGATCATTGTGAAGGCTATCTTCAAGCAACTAACATCTGCATTGAAGTTGTACATGAAAACCTGGTGATTTCATAAATTTACTCTCCTCTCAAATACTATATTACAGAAAAGCAATATAGTAGTTTTTTTAATTCATGAGGCCCACGCTTTTTTACCGCCGGTGACTGCAACGCTAAGCACACGTTCTGGGAATCTCGCCTCATCACACCAAAGGGACCTATAACCCTATTGTCTAACATGTCAAAACTATTTGAAAAGCTACTTATGAGCAAGCTAACACCCATACTGTACCACTAGCCGCATTCCAGATCACCAATTCGGTTTTAGAAGACAAATTGGCACGATTAAACAAACAAATAGATTAGTGAACGTGGTTAGAAAAACATTCGAAGAAAATAAATATTGTTCTGCGCACTTCATCGATGTTTCTCAAGAATTTGATAAAGTATGGCACCAAGGACTAATACATACACTAAAGCAAAACCTACCCAAAATACCCTTAAGCTTTTAGAAAGCGAAATTTTGTTGTTAAAGAAGGTAATTTTCTAAGCCCTCCGCAACCGATTGAAGCCGGAGTTCCTCAAGGCACCATCCTCGGTGCTATATTTTATCAGATATATGCCTTTGACTTGCCGGTAAGCAGTAACATACACATATCAACATTCGCTGATGATACAGCTTTTCTAAGTGTTCAGAACAGCCATCAAGAAGCTTCCCGCAAACTGCAAGATTATATACCCCAGTTGGAATAATGGCTAAAACAATGGCGGATAAAAATTAACGAACAAAAATGTCTACACATTACTTTTACATTGTGCAGACAAACCTGCCCATCTATACAAATAAATAACCAAGTTATACCTCAACACACTGAAGTAAAATATCTCGGTGTTCATCTGGATCGTCGTCTAAAATGGTCCTACGGTATTCAGTTATGGGGCACTACCTCGGCATCAAATATAGAAAAAATTCAAAGGCGACAAAATAAAATACTCCGTACACAGACAAAATATCGAAGTAAGTAAGTAAGTACACAGACAAAACTAATTTTTCACTTAAAATACCACATTCCCTGAATGAAATGTAAGTTTGTTCATTTTAGGTCCTATAAAGAAATTTGCAAATTCAAATGCAAAAATTTGTAATAATTTGTTTGAAAAAAATTCTGATTTTTTCAATAAACAAATTGTTTCAATCAAAAAATGTTTTAAAGAAATATATGAAATATATCAAAAAATTTCATAATTTTATCAGGTTGCCAACATTGGCGGTAGGTAAAGGAAATGAAATAATAAGTCAAACAAAATTATGTATCAAACTAAATAGAGACAACAATAAAGATTTAGAATCAGTTTCAAAAACATGTTTGTTTAAAAAAAAACTGTCATAATTTTTATGTGTACGAATACAGCAGCCTCATAGTATGTCAGAAACAAGCGAATTCATAACGATTTAGATGTGCCGCTGGCTAAGACAGTGTTTTCTAAGCACGTGACAAGATGCATAAAAAAACTTGAGTTGAACCCAAATCCCCTAGCCCGAAACATCATTACATTTAGAGGACACACTCGGCTGAGAAGGAGGGACATTCTTCCTCTCAGCCGAACACGAGCCACGTAGGAAACCAAAACCAATCGCTGAAACAAATATTTTTGTCTGGCATTAGCTGGAAGAGGCCGACAGAAAATTGGTCACCAAATTCGCCAAACTAAGTATAGGGTTTTACTACCCTTTCATAGTAAAATGAAACCTGTACTGTCAAATTCGTCTGTTCCACTGTTGCACTGAGTAATTAGATATTAATTATATCAGGGAACTTTTTCCAGAAGTCCTTTCTCCTTGGCGAATAAGACGTACATGCCTTATTAAGAGCACATCCATTGTGGTCGATGTGCCAGTGAGAGAAAATTCATTATATAGCGGAAAAGTTCGTATGAGGAATAAACTGCCTGAAACGGTCTATCTCTAGCAGATGGGATACCTCGAATATCCGCAAATGCTTTCCCATAAGCAATTTTCCTATATCTGCCATAATATAATGCGTGATTTTGTGACCATGTTTATTGTAAAATTCCATTTGTGTGCAACTTTTTGAAATTTTCGAATGGTAACACTCACTGTCTGTTTAAAGTCTTCCAAACATAAATTCGAATTAATTCTCTTAAGAAATTCTCTGAAGTGCTTTTCTTAAATATTCGTAGTTTTACACGTAATGTAAAGTTAAGTACAAACATTCATACAAATAATATTGCGACGGTCTTTTATATATGTGTGTGTGTGTGTGTGAAAGGTTTTGCGGGAATATGGCTTTATTTTCGTTTAGTTGTGTGTATAAATAATTCATTTAATATTTTAATGAAATTATGCTTAATTAAAATGAAAGCAAATTAATTTTGTCTCTTATTCTCTATGTAGAATGTTAAGCAAGAGCAACATTTTGTCTGTGTACACTTACAATGAAACTCTTCTAAAACGAACAATATTACGTGTTTGGGTATTATGAGATCAAATATGTTGAAAAAAATAAATAAAAGTGAAGGAAACACGAACTGAGCAAATTACACTGCCCAACAAAAAATAAATAAAATCGTTCTAACGACCGATTCTAGTGAAGAGGACAAAACATTTGAGCAAATGCTATTTTTCTGTCTTTTGTGTCTCATAACTTAATAAATATACCTGCCTGTTCTGTAAATGGAGTCGAAAAAATACTCTGACAAAAAAAATTGTTGTCTGCCCTTATTTGTATGAAGCACTTCCACCATAGTTAGAAATGTAAACTGGGTGCAGAATCTGAAAATGGACACTTTCATCTGCACAGAAAACACCAATTTTTCTCTTCAAATGCCAAATTCCCTGAATCAAATGTAAATTTGTTCAATTTAGGTCCTATAAAGAAATTTGGAAATTCAAATGCAAAAATTTGTAATAATTTGTTTGAAAAAAAATTCTGATTTTTTCAATAAACAAATTATTACAATCAAAAAATGTTTTAGAGAAATATAAAAAATAAATCAAAGAATTTCATAATTTTATCAGGTTGCTAACATTGGCGGTAGGTAAATGAAATGAAATAATAAGTCAAACAAAATTATTTATTAAGCTAAATAGAGACAATAATAAAGATTTAAAATCAGTTTCAAAAACATGTTTGTTTAAAAAAAAAAGCTAGCATAATTTTTTCTGTGTGGGGAGACAAGGGTGCCCCTTATTCGTACGGGGCAATACCACTATAGCTAGAAAGCTGAAATTTTGTATACAGGTAGGCCTTGGTGAGAAAACAATAATTAAAATCTGAAAATAGAAATTTTTCATCTGGTGGGACTAGGGTGCCCCTTATTTATATGGGCACCCTAGCTAGAGCGCTTTAATTTCCTACGGTAAACGGAACTAACACAAAACAAGTCACGTGACCGGTCCCCAGCTGGTAGGGAGCAGTCCGAGTTCTAACACTGCCTATGAAGCGGACCAGCCACTTTTACATGAGGATGGCCTAGGATGGGGTTAATTGATACTTTGTATGCATCTTGTAACTTGTCTCTGAACAATCTTATCCAGTCCTAATCGGTGTAGAATAATACAGCATATATTAATATTATTCCAAAATTCAGCTGTAATTATCGCTTAATTTATTAATTTTTTATTTTTACAAATCCAAGTAGAAATTGTATTTTATTTTTAAGTGGTGTCTTTGATAGGATTCGAACCGACAACCTCCGGCATGACAGGCTAGTACACTACCCACTCCACCACAAGGGAGCTTATATTTCAATGTTATAAATACTAGTTAAGCTGGATTTAATATCTGAATATAGTTGCGGAACAGGTTCCTGAGTTGCATGGCAGTCTCATTGAAGGGAGACAATTAGGCCTTAGATCCAGGTGCATCGAATTTGTTCAGTGCCGTTTACTACAATACTAGCCGAAGTACCAACTAGTTGACTGAAAATGGTTAATATGTGACCAATTATACAATATCTTTTTCTTTTTTCACCATTCACTACTCCTTGTTTTTGCTACCAGTCTCATTTTCTCAAATCATAGGACGAGTACTTTTGGATCATTTGTTACCAAATTTTCCGCAGGGTTAGTACACAGGCAGGCCTTGGTGAGAAAATAATAATGAAAATCTGAAAACATGCATTTTCTATCTAGAGGGAACTAAGGTGTCCCTTATTTATATGAGCCCTTCCAAGTAGGTCTTAATAAGTAAATAATAAGCAAGATCTTAAAGGAACACTTTTTATCTAGGGAAGCTAGGGTTGCTCTTATAGATGCCTAACATTCTTTAGGTTTTTGAACCGAACCTTGTTCTGACTTCAGTATATTTAAATACGCTAACACTCACTCCGTTCCATTTCCCTTTTCTTTCTGTGAAACAGGCATCTCTCCTCTCTTCTTTTCTTTCGGAATCTCTCTATTGCACTGTGTGTTGCTACTAACTGTAGCGTCGCCCTATATGCTTTCGCTTCCGTATCATCACGGCACTTTTGGTAGTACCATGGGCTCTTGGGCGGAGGTTTCTGGTACCCCAGTACGGTTCTGACGGCGGTCTCCATTGACTGGGCAATATGTTGCCAATGTACATTTATATCGTCGGGACAAGAAGTGTTTTATTCGAGCAATACGGTCAGTTGAGTGGAATATGTTGTTGCTGTATGTTACATACGCAGCTTCTTGACTTCCAGTTTACGTGCTGTATCCATATGCACGTTTCTCGGTAGACTTATTCGTGCGCTTTAGCTGCGACAACGAAATGATCCGAATCAATATTTGCCCCTCGAATCGTTCGTACGTCTAACATGCAGGAGAAATGCCTGCATGTTAGACGTACGTGATCAATTTGGTTTCGTGCCGATTGATCAGGCGACAACCATGTAGCCTTATGGATATCGAAATGTTGAAACCTGGTGCTGCTAGCTACCATATTGTTTTGCCACGGCAAAATCTATTAGCCTCATTCCGTTATCGGACGTTTTCTCATGGAGGCTAAATTTTCCGACTGTGGCATTAAAATCCCCCAGAACAATTTTAATGTCATAGTTGGAGCAGCGGTCATACACTTGCTCTAGCCACTCGTAAAATATATCTTTGGTCTATTCGCCCTTGTCCTCGATGAGCATTACCTCTTCGTGTTGCCGTGACACCTTTTCCATTCCATCGCATTTCTTGTATGGCAGTAATATCGAAACTTTACTTCTCAAGTACATCCGCCAAGGCGTATACTGCACCTGCTCTATGGAGAGTTCGAACATTCCATGTGCAGATATGCAAATCATGGTCCTTAAAACGTGCGCGAGGGGGCGTCCATATGTAAGGATTTTTCTTTGTATTATATTTGGTTTTCATTACAATTGATAATGGAGGTGGGTTGTAAGCCCAACACTCCATCCCACCTTTATAGTAATGGGAAACTTACATTACAACTGCAGTATCTCAAGATCGGTGAAATGTATGTCAATAATTTTTTAACAAATAGTTAAATGATGTATTTAGAGCTCACAGATCGAATTTGAGAAGAAACTATAAATTTTTTAGCTATTTTTTATAATATGCAAATTTTCTTTCCGAAATTTAAGTTTTTTTTTACTAATTTTGCCCTAGTAGCTACATTTATAGCCAGGATGCAATCACTTGAAACAGGAGCAATGCTAGCTATCCATCTAATAAAACTTCGTTTATGGATTTTTAATACACTCTGTGCAAAAGTTTTTTACAACCGCGTAATCTCAAAAATTAATTTGAAAATCAACAATTTCCGACCACTGTCATATGTAGGGTACATGTCCAAAATGAAAAAAAAATATTGCGCTAAATACAATCTCAAAGAAAGACCTTTCGGCATGCAAAATCAGAAAATTAACGTTTCGAACAACATTTTTTACAATTTTAAAAATTATGAAGCATTTTTTTTAGTTAAATTTCAAAGTTTTGAGCTTAGAACTTTTTTACGGATTGTGATAACTCATAATTTAGTTCTGTGCGTTTATTTAGAATTTTATCAGCAATTTAATGGTGTAATTAAGATTAAAATCAAGTGCTTATTCTAAAAGTTAAAACTAAAAACCCAAAAAAAAAATCTAAGCAAAAAATTAAATAGTTTAGTTCTAAAGTGAAATATCTCTTAAAGTATAAAAGATACAAATACAATTGCAAGCAATATCTGTAGCTACAGACTTCACAAAAGCGTAGCTCCTCCCCTATTAAACATGTCAACTTTTACGCAAATCCGGCAGTATTTATACTTATTACCACTTTTTTATTTATACCACTGTGCGTAATTTACATGCAATTTTATATAAAGTTCTACAGACACGCATCCTATTTACTACGGGTTGGAGGGGAAAGTTTCTAAAAATTAACGCAAGATTTGAATTTGTCACTATTTGTGCGGTAAAGTGTTGGCAACCCTAAAAAAACCAGTTCGACAGCTGACAGTTTAGGGCAAAGATTAAACGTACCCTGCAGGAAATTGTCGATACTAAAATTGTACTGATTCACTATTGACATTGTCACCAGTACTACTGACTAATTGTACCCAGGCAATGTTCTGTGCTATAGACATTTATTTTCCTCATATATTTTCAACACATCAAAATGAGACCATAAAAATCGTTTTCTAGCTGTTAAAAACTTCTCTTCTTATTAAATCTAAAATAAAAAGTGTAAACGATTTGTTGACAACGTCACCAAAAAGTCATCAAACTTGTCGACAAAAGTGGTGACTTGGAGATACTTGGCCCCTGGCTTTCTTCAGGGTAGATGGTCAACTGGAGACCTGTCTAAATTAAAATGACAACTCTCTTTACATGGACAAGCACTGTGTATTCAACTCAGATGAGCGGGGTAATTCAACACACATCAGAGAGAGTGAGAGCAACTTTTGCATTTGAGAACGCATTAAAATTCACTGTTCACGCACTATTAGATTTTAATTAATTTTTTTTATTCATTTTGAAACAAATTTCATGTTTCTTCTTTCTGTAATTTTAAAATATTTATTTAATTTTGTTGACATTTGCATGTTGAAATTTATCAATGTTTTGAAAAATTTTTTCATTCAGCAGAATTTCATTTTTTATACTATTTGGGATAAATTTTTTTAGTACCAAATAGAATAATTTCAAAAAAGTGTTGAGAAAATCAATATTTGTTTACCTCATATGTATTAAAAATTATTCTAAATCATATTTTCTTTGATTAATACAAAATGAACTATATATAACAAATAAAAATTCATGTTTAATATATAAAAATTTTTTAAATTACTATATGTACAACTATGTATGGTTTTAGTGCTGTGGTGGAACTTTTATTATACACCAATACTAATATAAAATGTTCTACACTCTAAAACATTACTTCAAATCTACGATCATATATTGTCTAAATTTGTGTTGGGAATTTCTTCTTGTCTAAAATTACATCGATTTTGTAGTTATTTTATTAAAGAAAAAACCTTTCAAATTAAACATATTTAGTCCAAGTGGAAAAAATTTAACATAAAGTATAACACGGCTATGGCTGAATGGTAGATACGCCAGACTATCAGTCAGGAGGTCGCGGTTCAAGCCTGCACGCAGCCAATCGCTTTTTAGTAAAACATTTTGTAGAAAAACATTTTGTTCAAAAATAAAAGCGTGTGTAATTTTAGGTCGATAATAACCTGTAAAGTTATTATTTCAACAAAAGTGTTTTAGAGTGTACTAACACATTCCTCGACTTCGGTTTTTGACAGCGGACTTAGGTTTTTGAAGTTTTAGTTGACTATCTACGTACCTATGCTTTAGCGTTAGTAAAAATGTAGCGTTAAACGATAGAATAACGTGTCTTCGTTATTGAACAATACTTCAAAAATAATCAAAGTTTGGCGGCCGCAGCTCGAAAATTACAAAATATGGTCGGAATAGTGTTTTAACTTCGTCAACTGTGAAGAGATTAGTTGACGAATTCAGGGAGACAGGATTTGGACGACCAGTCGTCCTGAATTGTTTAATTGTTCTATCGTTTAACCCTACATTTTTATTAGCCCTAAACTGTCAGCTGTCGAATTGTTTTTTAGGGCTGCTAATACTTTACTGCACAAATGGCGACAAATTCAAATCTTACATTAATTTTGGGACACCCTTCATATAAAAATGGTCTATGAAATAAACATCTATTTTTTTTAATTACGTTATTTTTTTAATTTTTCTTCCTAATTTCGTATTCAGAAGTAATTAGCCTTTAGTATTGTAAGTATGACACTATTATAATATATAAACGTCAACAATAATAACCTAAAAATAAATCGGTGTGAAATTTACTACCACCTGTCTTCATATACATATCGCTACCTCAGAATACGGATGTCGTATGTCAAAATTTCCGATTTAGGCATTATTATATATTCATAATAAAATTCGCACGCTCTTTCTAATGGTGTTATCAGTTTCTTCCTAACCCTTATATTTTCGCAGATGTGCAGTATGCATTATATTGTACGTCACAAAATTATATATATTATTTTTTTAAATTAAATAATAAACGTTTTTAATATATCTCCATTGGTTTCTATAAAGTTTTTTTTAAAGGTTTTATGATAAAATATCCAATTTTACTTTGGCAGATTAATTGCTTCCAGTATGCTTTTTGTCGTACACAGAAAAAACTAATTTTTCTCTTCAAATACCAAATTCCCTGAATCAAATGTAAATTTGCTCAATTTAGGTCCTATAAATAAATTTGTAAATTCAAATGCAAAAATTTGTAATAATTTGTTTGAAAAAAATTCTGAATTTTTCAATAAACAAATTGTTTCAATCAAAAAATGTTTTAGAGAAATTTAAGAAATAAATCAAAGAATTTCAGAATTTTATCAGTTTGCCAACATTGGCGGTAGGTAAATGAAATGAAATAATAAGTCAAACAAAAGTATTTATCAAACGAAATAGAGACAATAATAAAGACTTAAAATCAGTTGCAAAAACATGTTTGTTTAAAAAAAAAGCTATCATAATTTTTTCTGTGTATGTTCAAAGAAGAAATTTACAAGTTGTTAAAAAACGTGATATACGACAAATGTATTCTGAAGCAAAAGGCTAATAACACCTTTCCCATTATGGTGACAGTAAATTCGACTCATGCTGATGAAAACAAAGGACTCAGGCTATATTCACTACAAAACTGGAGTGAATCCTT
This sequence comes from Panzeria rudis, assembly GCA_956483635.1. NCBI lineage: Eukaryota > Metazoa > Arthropoda > Insecta > Diptera > Tachinidae > Panzeria > Panzeria rudis. The sequence continues at coordinate 76,333,884 of OY101451.1, read as the reverse complement.
TGGGCCGTTTTAAAGATATTTGATGTTAAACATTAAAACGCGTCTCCTGAAAAGTTAAGTTTTGCTACATACGACATCCGTATTTTGAGGTAACGATATGTTAAAAGTTTTCACGTCGTAAGTTAAAGGCTGAACACTATTTCAGTTTTAACTTATGTCTGGCGTTAAAGTTGAATTTTGAGGTTTGATGCCTATGACTACTTATAATATATCGCTGTTTAAGAGGTTTTTCCCGAATAGGAGTCGACTGTGGTTTCCGTAGTGGAAAAGGCAGTCACAAAGTTTGTATGGCCATTTTACTTCAGGCTAATAATAAATTTTATACAGCGGACTTCGTTGTTATTTTTTTCACAGCAGATTCAGCAGACTGTTTTTACGGTGGTCTATAGTCTGACTCTGTTCTCTTAGCGGCTATACGGCTACACGTTTTCACATCTACTTCGGTTGTCTGTTCTCACAGCGGCCTCGGCGTTCTGTTTACGAACATGCTATTTTATCGAACCGAGCTGTGGGAGACAAGCCTGTTACTAAATTAAATATGTAGATATCTTTGGCGTTTAGTATTAAGGTCTTAAGTAAGAAACTATAGTTTTTCCTAATGTTAAATTCAAAATTATTTCACTTGCATTTTAATATGTCAACGTTAGACAATTCAAGTCTTATTGATCAGCTTCTTATTCAGCTGTGAGAAAGACAGAGAAATGAATGAAGGAAAAGAAGCTGATCAATAAGACTTGCATCGTCTGAACATTGATTATGCATTTTTCTGACTTACTGCCTAAAGAGCAAATGATTACGATTGCAAGCGGCTGTGCTAGATTTAAGTTATTGATAACAAACGAAAGAGCAAAAAGAATTGAATGCAACCTAATCAAAAACTCAAAAAAAAATTTTTTTTGACTAATACTCAACGTCAAAGATATATGAATAGAACTAAGAATATTCAATAAAGAGTTACTTTATTTGTTAACCAGAACAGGAAAATTAAACTTATTAAAGTTTGCTCAGGCGGCGACAAAATCCATGTTACAACTGGTTGAGCTACAAAACGTCATTGAATCAATTGGAAAATGTAGTTAGAAGCATTCAAAGAAGGTCTCCGCTATGAGTTATTATGAAGCGCTGAGCATAAAACGTGATACATATTTCTCTGCAAGCTTTCTAGCCCCTGAAACAGGGCTGTCACTTTAGATAATGACAGATTAAGGTGAGCGATAAGCAGCATTGATTCGCTTAAATTTTTGAGGCTAAATAGAATAACTCCAGCTATTGTACACAGAAATAAGGATCTAATTATGCACTAGTTCTCTATAGCACACATATTCAGAGAGAGTATTTGAAAACTTAAAGCTGATTCATCTGATATCCGTTGTAGTAAAATACTAGAAAGAGCTATTGCATTCACCTGAAAATGAACATCCCTATGTTCCCTATGCGTTAATCCCAACAGACTTAAAAAGCCTTTTGGCATCCTTTAGAGATCATAGTAAAGAATTATATGTCATTTGATTTACTGTAGGATAATTTAGCGGTTAAAAAAATGTTCACATTATGTAAATAAGTATGTATACTCAGTCATACTCTTGTAGTGTACGGACGTGTCGATTTAATTCGTCGCTGTTGATAAAATAAGAAATATATAAAAAATTCTTGAACAAGTTACAAACATATAAAAAAAGCAAAAAGTTGCAACAACAAAAACATTAATAAATACCGTTTATTAATTTGTTTATTTTATTTCGCAAGTGCATACGTACACATATACGAGGGCGGGTCGATAAATCCTGAAAAAAGGGCTGCTCTATGAGCAGCTCGAATATAAACAAAACAATAGCAACAAATAGCAGAAATGCTTACGCGACAGTTGTAGCTTCAGAAAACAAAGAAAAAAATAATGTACATTTAACATCAAGATTCATAACTCGTGAGCGTGCTAACTCAATTTCAATGATAGATTGTGAAGTCGTCTTTACAGCAGACCAAATCAACAACAAGTGCTAGTGCATTTATATCGGAAAGGGAAAAAACCCCCGAAGGTGACCCACCAGATAATTGTTCCGATTAACCGAAAGTTCAAGTGGGAATGGATCGTTATATTAAAAGAAAACGTAGCCCTAAATCTGCGAATGTCGCTTCAGCGGCGAAAATTTCCAGAGATGGAAAATCAGATGTACCATCTTCCGAAAATCGTTTTTCTATTCTACAAAACGATGAAGATGAACCGACCACCATAAGCAGGTCAATTAAACCACCTCCGATTTACTTGAGGGAGAAAAACTCGAATGAGTTAGTTAAACGATTAACACAATTAATTGGAGAAGAGGCGTTTTACGTAACAGCAATAAAACGTGGAGATATCTTAGAAACCAAAATCCAGGTAAATCAAGAAAACGATTACCGCAAAATAGTTTCGGATTTTGAAACACAAAACAAACATTTTTACACTTATCAACTAAAAAGTGCTAAAGGTCTCCAAATTGTAATTAAAGGCATTGACTCATGTGTAGACGCAGAGGAGGTGAAAGCCGGTCTTCAAAATAAAGGCTTCAAGATAAAAAATGTAATGAACATTAAAAATAGGGAAAAAATTCCACAACCAATGTTTCGTGTGGAATTGGAACCTGGTGACACAAAATTAAAAAAAAAATTAAACACACCTCATCTACAATTTGAGATATTTATTGCATAGAAAAATCACCGTAGAGGAACCGCATAAGCGAGCAGGGCCCATTCAATGCCTGAACTGCCAAGAATATGGCCACACTAAAGCCTATTGTAAGTTGCACACCGTTTGTATTGTGTGTGGTGAACTACACGACACTGCCAATTGTGACAAGCCAAGAAATAACACGAAAACTAAAAAATGTAGCAACCGCAGTGGAAACCACACCGCTAACTATCGGGGCTGCCCTATCTACACTGATTTTAAGCGATCTATGACCAACAGAAGAAACTCAGCTCATGTTCCATCTATTAATCAACTTAATACAAATTATCTTCAATTAAACCAACCCTCTAATAGCCAGATTTCATACACAAATTTTTTAAAACTAAACCAGATTACAGCACAAAAGCAAACTACAACCCAATTCTCATACGCTAACGTTTTGAAGACAAATCCGAATACAGCACAAAATACGCATTCTGCAAATGAAAATACTGGCTCTAATTTCAGTCGCATTGAAGCTTCCATAGAGACCTTAATTCAAACGATAAATAATTTTACAACTAACATGACCTGCATGATGCAGGAAATGTTGAGAATGCAGTCAGTATTGCTACAGGCTGTATTTAATAAACCATGAACCTAAAAATTTGGCATCCGCCAACACAAAAACGAACTAGAATATTTCATGATGGATAAACAAATTGATGTAATGCTTATCTCTGAGCCTCATCTGACGTCTCGAAGCTCCTTTAAAGTCCACGGATATACTTTATACGACACCAAGGACCGCAGAGGTCCTTAATTAAATCGCGACTAAAACATTACCCATTAAGTGATCTCTCAGAAGAGTATATTCAAGCAACAAATATCTGTGTTGAAAACTTTCATCAAAAGCTGGTGATTTCATCGATTTATTCCCCTCCCAGATTTTCAATTACAGAAAGTCAAAACATACGTTCTGGGGATCTCGTCTCATCACACCGAAGGGTCGAGTTTTGTTTGACACAATTTCTAAAATGGGATTGAATTTAATTTCAAGTGGACAGCCAACATACTGGCCAACTGATAGACGAAAAATACCTGATGTTATTGATTTTGGAATAGTAAAAGGTGTGCCCAACGAACTGATCCAAGTTGAAGCATCGTTGGACTTATCTTCAGACCACTCACCTACTATTGTCACTATATACTCACATAAAACTTCATCGCCCACTTGTGATTTAATGACGGCTGCCACACGTATTGATTGGTTAAAATACAAAAAATATTTGAGTGCTTACTGCACAGAAAATATGCCATTGAAGACGCCTGCTGATATAGATGACACTATTCGAATATTTGAGGCAAACCTTAAGCAAGCTGCTCTAAATGCTACTACTACGAATCTTCAGGTAAGATACAATAAATTCTATTCTGTAGATGTACAACGGCTTTTATCTGAAAAAAGAAGAGTTAGAAGAGAATGGCAAAACTTAGGCTGAAGGAATGTACCAAACAGCTTAAAACCCTATTAGAACATAAAAAACCGCTTCTCTGCAAAAATATCTGCATGAGCTCGACGCAACACCACAAACAGATTATTCGCTATGGCGAGCAGCCAGAGGATTCAAAATACCGGTCATATATAAGCCTCCAATGCGAAGTTCAAATGGAGACTGGGCAAGAACTGATGCTGAAAAAGGTACTCTGTTCGTTAACCACTTGCAAAAAGTATTTACCCGTGTCGCTCTTCCAGATATTCCCCTGAGATTTAGTTTTCGAGAGATTGAACATTCTATTGGTGGCTTAAACTTGAAAAAATCCCCAGGGGCTGATAAAATAAGCAACAAAATGTTATTAGAGCTACCCTTTATTGCAAAAAGGATAATGCTTTTCATTTTTAATGGTGTTCTACGACTTAATCACTATCCTACAGAATGGAAAGTTTCGTTGATAACAATGATACCTAAGCCAGACAAAGATCATACGAAGGTGGAGTCTTACAGGCCCATAAGCCTTTTGTCTAACATGTCAAAACTCTTTGAGAAGCTCCTTATAAGAAAGCTGTCACCCATAGTAAATGGTTATGGATGCATTCCAGATCATCAATTCGGTTTTAGGAGACAACATAGCACGATCGAACAAACACATAGGCTTGTGAATGTGGTTAGGAGAACTTTTGAAGAAAAGAAATATTGACGTTTCTCAGGCTTTTGATAAAGTATGGCACGAAGGTTTAATACATAAATTAAAGCAAACCCTAACCGCTAACATCGTTAAGTTATTACAAAGCTATTTAATAGAACGAAAATTTGTCGTTAAAGAAGGCGATTTTATAAGCCCTCAGCAGTCGATTGAAGCCGGAGTTCCTCAAGGCAGCAACCTCGGTCCTTTCTTATATTTGATTTATGCCTCTGACATGCCCATAAACAGTAACTTACACATATCGACATTCGCTGATGATACAGCTTTTCTAAGCGTTCACGAAAAGCCTCAAGAAGCTTCCCGCAAACTGCAGGAGTACATATCTCAGCTGGAAAAATGGCTAAAACAATGGCGTATAAAAGTTAACGAACAAAAATGTTTACATATTACTTTTACATTGCGTAGAGAAACATGCCCACCTATACAAATCAATAACCAAAGTATATCTCAACACACTGAAGTAAAATATCTCGGCATCCACCTCGATCGTCGTCTGACATGGAAATCACATATAGATGTAAAGATGACCCAAATGAAATTAAAAGCAGCCGTAGTGCAAAATATTTCCGTTTGGAGGGAAAAACGGATATACACCCCTCGATAATTATTATAATATTTAGTACTTATTTCTAGTCTTTTGCTAAAAGTTTTGGAGCTATGTTTGTATCATTTAAAAATTTCCATTCCTGAACTAAATGCGCTCCTGCAATCTGTCCAACTTTTTAAATAAACTACCAAATACTTTCTTATCAATCCGAATTGTTTTATGTCTGTTCGTTCAAGTTCTTAAATTTTTTTTTAACAAATATCTATACGAAACATGCTTACTATTACATATTCAGTTGCAATGCAATTTATCTTTGGCAAACATAAAATGGTAAGCAAAATTTTTCTATTTTTATTTTATCAATTCAAATGAAACACATGTGTTGGTTGCTTTTTTGCTCTATTAAATTTTTTGTTGTTGTTTTGTTTTAAAGTACAAAACCAGGTTTTTTTATGTTGTTCTGCTCTTCTTTATGTTATTATCCAGTAATCTGACAATGTTGTGTGCTGTGACATTTTTTCACTTGACTAACTTTGCTAGGCGGGATTAAATTATCTCCTATGGGATTTTACGGAATTAACTTATCCAACTAATGTTTATCCAGACATAGTTTAGGTGCTGTATGTGATGCCTTTAATGTCCTTCAAAGAAAAAAGAGTTTATTTATTGGTTGGTTAGTTAAATAACTTACTTTCTTGAATAAACTTGTACGCTCTAGCACACATTTGTAAGTAGTCACGCATACATACATAAGTACGTACATAAGTATAAATATAAGCATATATGTTTGCATAAATGACATCTACAATATTTTAAAATATAAATACAAATTTACCCACTTAAATTGATATTCTACAAGTAGTGAAAATTCAATAAATCGAGGAGGTTTCAAAATAAATATATGTACATACTAGTGATGCTACGAATATTCGCATCGTATTCGAATCGACGAATTTTCGTCTCTTTCAAAATATTCGTATTCGTATTCGCCAAATTCAAGTGAGTATATCACGAATATTTTATGAATACGTTCCAAAAAATAATAGATAAAAAATACTGAAAATCAAACAAATAATATTAATTTTTACTAAAAAAAATTTGTCTATAACGCAAACAATAATCTACTTTTAGTAAAGAAAAAAGAAACGAAATATATTTCACAACGATATGGTATTTAAAAACTAAAGTCCTATTAAATTAATTTATTAATCATTTTAAAGTAATACTCAAAGCTCAGTAGAGGAATATTGCACTACAAAAATAAAAGTTTTGAAGTCTTTTCTCCAGCAAGCCTATTGTGCGGTTTGTAAATAAGCTCCGCACCACTAAACATTCGCTCGCTCGGTACACTCACCGCTGGTGTCACGAAATATTGCCTGGGTATAGGTAAAAGAAGCTCGTATTTTCCCTTATTTACTTTCCACCAAAAGTTAAAAAAGTGGCATTCAGGTGCTAAGGTAATAATTTCAAATTCCGTCATCGGAATATCATAATAATGTTAAACAAGAATGATTAAATAAAGATTACGCCTTGCGCATGATTTCACGCTTGATGACGTATAGTCCCCTCGCAAAGGTTACCAAGTCTGTATCATAAGAGAAATTTATAATTTCTTACAAAAAAATTTATGTATTTTGTAATAGTTGGCAGCCCTGTAATTAATTTACTCAGAGAGTTCTAAAAAAAGTATTTCATCGGTGCTTAATAAACAACGAATTTCGTGTCATATTTTATAATAAATACATATAAAAAATATTTAAATAATTAAAATTATAAGAAAGTGTTTAAATTTGGTTGTTTAAAAGCTGCAAAACTAAGAAAAATAAAAAACAAAATAAATTGAAGAGATAAGAAAGGAGCAAATATGAAATGTGCAGTGGGCAAATGCAAACAAAGTAACAGCAAAAAAACAAGTGAGAAATTATGTTAAAACCTAATATTTTGAGTATTTTTAATAAAACGTTTGTGTTTTCAAAAGGCTGTATCGTTTTACAATTTTCCAAAAGATGAAGCTCGAAGGAAGTTATGGGTAATATTTTGCAAAAGAGTGAAGCCTGTAAATGTGGATAAAGAAAAAATTTGTGCTTTACATTTCAAGCAAGAGGATTTTGAAAGAAACTTGAAATTTGAAATGGGTAAGTTAAAACAAAATTAATTCTTGCAGTACATTACTAAGGCGTTATGAATAGGATTTAGCAAACGGCGTGCAAAAATATTAAAATCCCATGCAGTTCCCTCTTTAGACACTAGTGCTATTGAAATTGAAAAGACAGCTGCTGACGACTGATCTTGAAGATCTTGAAAAAGAAGATGGCCTCCAAACTTACAATAAAACTTTGGAAATGAAAATGTATGTACATTTTTTAACATTAAGCAAATATTTATTTGAATCGTTTTTAGAGATGCACTTCTCAAGGAAAATTGTAGGCTGAAAATAGCAAAAAGTCAGTGTGATGTCATTATAAAAAATTTATCATGTCGTATTCAGAAATTAAGCTTTGCAAACGTTAATCTTGAGAAGGCCTTGAGACGTTTATTCACTGAAGGTCAAATAAAAAAATTAAAAAGCGGTGATAAAAGACAGAATTTTACTGAGTCAGACATTGCCCAATCAATCACCTTATACTCAGCAAGTGCCAAGGCTTACAGGCTGTTAATGAAAAAACAATTCCCTCTTCCATCGGTCAGAACGTTGCAAAGATGGTCTCAAAAATTAAATATGTCAACAGGTATTTTGGAGCCTGTTGTGAAATTACTGTCTGCGGCCAACCAAATGTCGGAAACAGAAAAGCTATGTGTATTGAGTTTTGATGAGATGAAGGCAAAGAAAAAGTATTGCTACGATAAGTCAGCAGACTCTATGCTTGCACCAGCTAATTATATCCAGGTGGCCTTGTTAAGAGGTAAGTTATTTGCATCAACTTCAAGCGTTTTTAGAACCCTTGTTTATTCGCTAAAAGGTTTAATTTCAAATGGAAGCAACCAATATATTATGACTACGACAGGCAAATGTCAAAAAATATTTTATTTAATATATTGAATACTATGAAGCAGAGTGGCTTTACAATTGTGGCAATTGTTTGCGATTTAGGTGGAGGAAATAGAAAACTATTCAGTGAACTTGAAGTCGATTACGAAAAACCTTGGTACGTCTTATACAAATATCCGTCAATAATTTTTTTATTTTTGTATTTGTATGTTCATATATATGTATGTAAGTTTTCGGTCGACGAAACCAAAATATTTGTGTTCAATGATGTTCCACATTTGATAAAACTTTTGAGAAATCATTATATTGATAGTGGATTCATCATTAACCAAAAGGAAGTCAAAAAAGATATAATTTTAAGACTTCTGTCCCTCCAATCTAATGACTTGAAGATCACACATAAAATATCAGCACATAATTTATGCGTGGTTGGACCTGCGAGACAGAAGGTCAAACTGGCCACGAAACTTTTCTCATATACAATTGCACAATCTACAACGCGAGCTGCCAATTTGGGATATTTGTGCAACGAAAATTGGAGCGAGTGTAGTCAACTGTTCAAACTGATAATGGCACACACAATTTTATTTCTTCAGGACATATAAAAATTATTTTTATGACGTTATGAATTCGAGAGTTCCGAGACAAGATACCAGAGATCGGTTACACGCATACGGTTTGGCCCTGGAAAATCAAAATTATATTTTAAATAATATGTCGGAAATGATGTCAAAGATCCGTGTGATTGACAAAAAGTCTATGTTACCTTTTCAAAAAGTTTAAAAATTATATTGCAATTTTAAAAATATTTGACTTAATATAATTGTTTTGAATTATGTATATTCCACAGGTGTCATTCAATCAAATAACGCGTTGAAAATGCTACATATTGAACTAAAAAATCGATACAATATTAAGTATTTGTTGACGTATCGCCTAACTCAAGATGTGCTGGAAAATTTTTTTGGAATAATTAGATCGAAAGGCGGACTTCACGATCACCCTGATCGGGAAGAATTTAAATATAGACTTCGATCATACATTATGGAGTCAAACGAAGGCATTTTGAGTAGTAATGCAAATGTAGAGGTTGACAATACACCCGATTTAGATGGAGATAACTCCTTAACAGGTTAATTTAAACGTACAATTTTAAATAATACAAAGTTTTATATTCCTAGTGATTTCTTCAGGTACAATACTTAAGAGTGTTAATCGTAAAACACATATAGATTTATTGGATACAGAAAGGAACGAAAGTGAGTTGGAAGACATGAAATATGATGGTTTAGAGAATTTGGCCGGATATATTTGCAACAAATTAAAGAATGGGAACCCTGATCTTGTGGTTAATCCTCTAAGCGACCGCAATTATTCATGGGTTAACCACTTAAGTGAAGGTGGGCTAAGTAAGCCATCAGCTTTTTTAATGGAAACGCTGAGATCATGTGACACCATATTCTTCAAATTAAATGGTGACAAATTATTACTTTCAAGCGGATATTTACAAAAGCATTTGTTGGAAGCAAAAGAAATTGAAGCCAGTGAAGACGTGAAAAAACTTTTCTTTAGGTGTCGAATGTATTTTAGAATTAGGAAACTAAATGCCGAAATCGCTGAAAATGCTTATAAGCGAAAGAGAAAATTTGATAAAAATAACAAAATAAAATGAATTCTACACCTAAAAAGCAAAACGAATATTATATAATTTTACTATTTGAATCTATCTAACATTTAATATTGTATTGAAGACATGCTATTCACTACTTTGTATGATATTGAAACAGCAAATATGAATTTTGGAAAGTTAATTAGTCTTAAGTTTATTTTCAAGTTAAAAACAAGTGTTGAAATTATGTCTTGTCTTTTAATTCTATCCATCTCTATAAAAAATTTTCTTTTTGAAAACTATATTTTATTTGCAGCAATAGTGAAATATTGTATTAAAAGTAATGAAATCTATATATGAAGTTATTATAAAGAATTTGTTTGCTTTCAAAAATTTAGGTAGAAAAATAACAATTTGTCCCACTGTCATGTTTTTACACAAACATAATAATTCTACAGCTGAATTTTATTAGCCAATGAGAACACAGCTTGTGAGACGTCAGAATTCCAACATGCGCAGAAATGTTTTTTATGCCTGCATGATGGCGTAATCTTTATTTAAATACCAATAGTAAAATTTATCCGAGAATTCCCGGGACTAAAAATCAATTTATATACACAAAAAATACTGATTTTGGCACCCAAAAATTCTTCTTTTTCTTTAAATTAATGTCGTTCATCATTAAATAATATCAATGTAAGCGGAAAGAAACCAACGAAGGCTCAAAGTGTATATTAAATTATTTTGGATTGAAAAACGAAGAGAAAGAAGTTGTCTCTTTAATTAGTTATTTAAAAGAATACAAATTTTTTAGTAAAATCAAAAGCAGTGTAATAAAATGCACGGTAATTAAATATGCAGAAGATCTCTATGCACGTCTTTTTGATGCATGTAGTGCCGAAGAAAATGGGAAAATAGATATAGCTTCAGATGACATTGATGTTTTAAAAAAGAACAATTTGGAGGAAATTTTATTTATACAACTCCCGTTTAACTATCCGGGAAACTTCGGTCGAGGGCGAAGGCTTTTCTCAACAACTGAAATTGTGTTACTTAAATAAGAAACCAATTGCGAGATGAAAC